>VWZT01015559.1:0-29908 GCA_013397055.1 Pachycephala philippinensis | reverse complement strand
ATATATAAACATCCTTTCTTCTGACCAGCAAAATGAAAGCTAGAAGGGGATGTAATTACTGTTTATAAATATCTCCAAGCAGGAAAATTCCAGGAAGAGATAGAAGCCAAAGGACAAATGGAGTATAAATTGATCATAAATATGGTTAGGCAGGGAATTAGAAGCAGCCTTGGAGGAAGGATATTAATGCAGATCAGCTGTTCTCTTGGAGTAGTAGGTACAGGTCACATAACTAATTTTAAGAGAGTTTGATAAATGCATGACTAGTGTGATGTGACATGACTTCCTGTGATGACTGAGGGCTGGAACTGATTGCCCAGGAGATCAGTTCCTAAGTGGATAGATAATTGGTGGAGAGAAGAG
This sequence comes from Pachycephala philippinensis, assembly GCA_013397055.1. Classification (NCBI taxonomy): domain Eukaryota; kingdom Metazoa; phylum Chordata; class Aves; order Passeriformes; genus Pachycephala; species Pachycephala philippinensis. The sequence continues at coordinate 29,545 of VWZT01015559.1, read as the reverse complement.
GGAATAAGCCAAGCAGCACATAGAATTGGGACCTGGATAGAGAGAAAGCCGGAGACTGGAATTCATTTACCCATTTAGAAGGTAGATATATGGTTTAAGAGAGTCTTTTATGTTCACTCTGTAGACAACACAGAGGACTCAGCACTTTCAAAGGGCAATTCATCCCACCAAAACAGCAGCATATAAAATGGTATTTATCCTGTGCGGCCTGCTCTAGGTGAACCTGCTTAGCAAGGGGGTTGGTCTTGGTGATCTCTGAGGTCTTTTTCAACCCCAGCCATTCTGTGGTTCTGTGAATTATCTTGTGAAGAGAATTATCTTTTTCTAAGTCTTTCTTTGTTGAAAATAGCAAGAACATAAAAGGCAATCTTACAAGCCTGGATTTTCAATGGCTGCAGTTAGTTGAAATGAATCTCACCATCTCTAAAGGAAAATGTGTGAATAAATGGGGAGATATAGAAGGAGATGTGAGGAATTCTTCTGCAGAGAGGAAAATGAGGGCAGTGATTTAAGCTAATTTCTGTAGTTTTATAATAACCTTGATATTTATTCAACATATAAATTACGTTTGCAAGTGATTTCTTTGGCAATAGAAGGGAATTGATAATGACAGTGTGTGCCTCAGAGAAGTCCTGTTAAATATGTGTGTTGGAAGAGTTGGAAGGTGAACACTCCATCTAAGTTTAGGAAAATAATTCTTCTCTAATTTTCTGTCAATGTTTCTTAAAGTTACAAAACTGTTGCTACCTAATTTTCAATGCATTTGTTCTGAGGAGAAATGGAAGCTTATATATACATATTTTAAGAAATTAAGTTTTGAACCAACTAACTGCCCTCTCCCACATTTACTATAAACCCACACTTGTTTCTTATGTTAATCTGGGTGCTGAGTTCTGCAAAATTTTGCCATTTGTCCTCTGGTGTATCCATAGAATTATGGGCTGTATTGAAAAGGACCTTAAGGAACAACTAGTTCCAACTTCTCTGGGATACTTGAAGGGGGGTCTACGAGATGCATGGAAAGGGACTTTTGACCTTGGGTATATAGGGGTAGAACAAGAGGTGATGGCTTTAAACTGAAAGAGAGCAGGTTTAGATTGGACATTAGAAAAAAATTCCTACTGTGAGCATGGTGAGACACAGGAAAATGTTGCCCAGATAAGCTGAGGATTCCTTATCCCTGGAAGTGCTCAAGGTCAGGCTGGATGGGGCTTTGAGCAACCTGGTCTAGTGGAATGTGTCCCTGCCCATGGCAGGATGTTTGGAACTGGGTGGTTTTTAATGTCCTTTCCAAATCAAACCATTCTAGGATCATTCCATGATTCTTATTGCCCTTAACATCTCTGGCCAGAATTATTTTTATACGGGCATTACTGCTTCTAACCTAATCCCTGTTTGCTTAGAGAATTTCTCTGTATTCTTTCCAGATTACCTGGACTCACTTCAACCCTCTGCAGGCTCCCTGTTTGTGTTTAAGTTTGTCCAGGAGTACCTCGTTCATCCATGAAGCTGTCCTGGCATTTTTGCCCAACTTCTTTATTGGAATGTATTGCTCCCAAAGTTGGACAAGGTGATCCTTAAATGTTCATGAGCTTTCTTTGGCTCCTCTTCCCTCCAAGGCTTTATCCCATGGTACTCTACTGAGCAGATTCCTGAAGAGGCCCAAGTCTGCTCCCCAGAGGTCCATGGCAGTGAGCTTGTGCACCCTCCCTGCTGCCTTAAGGATCTTGAGCCCCACCATTTCATGGTCACTGCAGCCAAGGCTGCCCTTGAGCTTCACATTCCCTACCAGCCCCTCCAACATATTCCAGGAACCTCCTGCATTTCTTATACCCTGCTGTCTTCTCCCTCCAACAGATATCAGAGCGTTTGAAGTCCCCCATGAGGACCATGGCTTGTGAACATGAGGCTGCTGCTACATCTGCTTGATCCTTCTGGCTGGGTGTCCTGTAGCAGCCTCCACTAAAAGTCACCTGTTCTTGCCCTTCCTTTAATCCTGACCTGTAGGCACTTGATTGACTCCTCATCCATCCCCAGGTGAGGCCCAAGCACTCCAGAAGGTCATTGGCATAGAGGGCAACACTGCCTCCTCATCTCCCCTGCCTGTTCCTCCTAAAGAGCCCTCATCCTTCCATCCTAACACTCCATTGTCATAGGAGCCATCCCACCGTGTCCCTGTGGTGCCAAGATCCCAGCCCTACAGGCTCGTGCACAGCTCTAACACCTTGTTTACTCCCTGTGCCACCTCTGGCTGGAGTGGCTGAAATTCCTTTGTGGGCCTCTTCAGGGGCCCTTCTGTTGTCATCTCCAGACTCTGGGCATCTCCTGCTGGCACTGGCATCCAGCAGGTGGGATGGATTGAGGTCCTTTCCCCCTGCCCTATTAAAGGCAATTACTACAATACAGAAAGTGCACTTACAACAGCAATTTGCAATTTCCTCCAAACCACACAGACATCAAAGCTTGTGAGACACATGAATGAACAATTTCAAACGCATGCCAAATTGGGCAAAAAGACAAGGGGCAAGATCAATAGCAAATACCAAACAGAAGAAAAATGTTTCTTTCTTATGTAAAGGAACAGTGATTCTTAGCAAAGATCATTAAATGTTGTATTATTCCTACCATGCCATGCAAATGAAAGAATTCTATTTAATCTCTGCAGGGAGTTGTTTGTCTGAGAGTATTCTTTTCTTAGCTGTGACCAAAAGCCAGTTCAAAGTTACTTTGAAAATACCAGTCACACAAGCACACACATGCACACCCTTCATCTTTTTGCTTCTTCTAGAGGTCACACACTTCACCTGCATCTTCCTGCCTCCCACACTGACCTTATGCAAACCATTAAAATGGAAGAACTACTGATACCTCCAGGCTGAAATACTGATATCAGCTGTTACCTTCTCCCAAGGCAGGTGCTCATAGCAGTGCTGGTCTCTTGTGTCAGGTGGCAGAAGCCAATGAATAAAACTTCTACCACTGCCTTCTAGAGTTACCCTCACCTTGTCACAAACTCTGTGTAGTCCCAGCTGAAGTGATAGAATCCCTCATGGTAGAAGTGGGCTCTTCTCACCAAGAAAGTTAAAAATCACACACTTTATGTTCTGACCATCACAAGTGATGTTTCAACTATATCCCTCTTTCTTCCAGGGAAGAAAATTTGGGGATTTTGCCATTTTAGAGATGAAGGAATTAATAGAAGTGTACGAGGTACTGTTGCTGCATCCACTCATGCCACTATTTCCATTTCCCATGCAAGCACTAATCGAGGGACAGAAACAATATAAAACTCCACCTTATGCCCCATGTTTCAAGCACTCAAACTACAGCAGGTAACACACAGGGCTATCTCAGCCAGAGTCACTTGTCCTTAAAGAAGTAGATGTCCAGCTGGCTTCCTAGCAATTGGCCATTACAATGTAATATTCACTGCATTGAATTTACTGAGCCTGGACAAAGTTGGCTTGGTTGGGTTAGTTTGTTGGCACATTTGCATTCTGCAGCAGACAGAGGTTTGTTTTAATTACTTAGAAGCGTTGCATGCGCACAAATCATTACCAACCATTTGCTTGTAACGCAGACACACTAGGGGAAGAGCTTCTGCCAAGCTAGTATGACTGGGCCAGTATTTTACTGTGATTGATACCTTGCAACTGAAAAATCAGAGGGTTTTATTACTTTTTCTTGATTGTTTTTGGCCTCCCAACTGCCCCTAGCATTCTGGCTTATATATTTGACCTGAATATCTGCAACAGAATGAGAAAATGAGAGGACTCCCTTCACACAATCCACCCTCCCTCCAGCACTGGAGCTGCATTATATTTTAAATGTTTAGAGCAAACGAAGACATTAGGTAGAGTTACTATAAAAAAAAAATACAGCTGGTGTTTAAAGCACTCCTAAAGCTTTGTCCAATATTCATTAATACCTGGTTGGAATCACAGAATATCTTAGTTTGGAAAAGACCTTTAGGAACATCAAGTCCAGCTGCTAAACCAGCATTGCCAAACCTGCCACTAAACCATGTCCATAAGTGCCACATTTACATGCCTTCTAAATAGCTCCAGGGATAGTCACTCAACCACCTCCAGGGCTGCCTCTTCCAATGCTTGACAACACTTTCAGAGATGAAATTCTTCCCAGTATCCAATCGATAGCTCCCCTGTCACAACTTGATCTCAATTCCTCTTGCCCTATCACTTGTTACTTGGGAGAACAGGCCAATACCCACCTGGCTGCAACCTCATCTCAGGGAGTTCTAGAGAGCAATAACGTCCCCCCTGAGCATCCTTTTCTCCAGGCTAAACACTCCCAGTTCTCTCAGCCTCTCTCTAGATCCTTCCCCAGCTCTGTTGCCCTTCTTTGGACATGCTCCAGCACCTCAAAGTCTTTCTTGAACCGAGGGGCCCAGAAGTGAACTCAGGATTTAAGATGTGGCCTCACCAGTTCCAAGTCCAGGGGGATGATCACTGGTCCTGCTGGTCCCACTGTTGCTGATACAAGCCAGCATGTCATTGCCCTTCTTGGCCACCTGGGAACACTGCTGGTTGGAGATACTTGTGGTTGGACAGTGCCTGGGGCAACCACCAGTAATAACTGAGGTATAAAGAGACTCTGTGTTCAGCCATCCCATCTGCAGTCATGCCAGTTGTACAAACACAAAGTAAATGGTTGTGCCTACTCAGAGCCATGTAAGTGGTTCTGACTTCTTTCTCGATGGATGAGACATTAAAGTTGGCTGACACAAGCAGGAGGACTGGATGGAAGGGAAAAGGAAAAGCTTTTGGCTGTCACAAGCTGCAATAATACACGCCAGCTGTGTGCTCAGTTTTCAGTCCGTGGTAGCAGAAAGAAACACCAGCTCCAGTTTACTGCATAGACAGTCTCTGCTGTGATAGCCGTGAATTTCACAGCCTCATACATTTTTTTCTCACAGCCTGCCTTTTTGTAGGATTTGTGCCACTTTGGAGAGTGGTTGAGGCCAGACTTGGTGCAGAGGCTGAGGAGATGGAGTAATTTGGGCTGGACCCCTTCATTGTTTCCAGGGAGATGGAAATGGTCAGACTTAGCACTGCATAATGGATTATTGCAAGTCCTTGGAACTGTGGTAGCTGACTGTGTTCATCCTCTTAATCCATTGCATTTTGTCTTTGCTAGAATCCAGGTTTGGTTAAATCACTGCAGGATAAGAGCATGAACAGACTGTTGCTGCAGGCAGGAAATGTGTTGTATCAAATCTGACTGGCAGAGGAGCTGCTCTGTTCTGGAGCAGCAGCAGGATGATCCGCAGCACCCAAAGCGACTTAGGAGGCTGTGTTTGGGCAAATTAATTTTATTCTCAGAGTAACTGAGTCACAGGAAAATTTCTTGGCTTGCTTGAAGCACCCCACAGCACATAAGACATCAGGGTTGACAGGAGACTTTTGATTGCCTAGTGGTGGTTAGAGAGCAGCCAGAACATGGTGGGGCATGAGAATTTGGAGATGTCCTGTGTGTTATGATGTTTAATGTGATGTACAACATGTTTCAAAATGTAAACCCTCAAATGAAACCCTGATGTGTCTGGCTATTTCAGATCTTAAATCTTTAGAAGACTCATCTTTGCCCTCTCACCATATTTTAGGACTTCAAGCTTACTTTTCCTCATTGTCCCAGCAACTTTCAATGATTTGACAGGTATGCAAACTCCCAATTAATTTTATGTAAGTCCTTCCACTAATTCCAATAAAAATGTAAATCACCGTTAGCAATTTCTTTGCATGGTTATATAGTAAAAAGCAGCAGAATGGCACTGCTGTTTTAATAACCTAGAATGAAAATAAGGGCGTACTATGCTGATCAGAGGTTTGAAATAAATGTACCTGCTCTAAAATCTAGGCAGCAGTTCACTGTACAAGTATGATATTTAATCACAGCAGGGTGGTCAGGCTTCTGGGGATGTTATAGCTGTGTTAAGACTAAAAATAGAGATGAGTTAGTACCAAAGTACCAACCTGCTTTTTCAATGATGTGTACTCAAATGTTAAGCACCTTAACCTAGTGCCTTAGAGACATGTGGCTTGAATATTTATTATATGCAAAGTGGTAATAACATTTCATGTAGTGAATGCCTCTGATAGAGCATTAGCTGGTGGTAGAGCTCTTGTTCACCTGGGGAAACAAACTCTTTAGATTGGTTTGAGCTGGGTTTTGTACTCACGCAATCTGCCTGTCCTTGGGTGGCCTCCAAGCTGTGTGCAGAGCTTGAGGGGAGTTTGAACACTGAGCCAAGGTCAGGAGAATGGATGGAAAGCTTGGAAGAGGGAGGGCTGGGGTTGGCTGAGATCGTTCCCAAACTTGCTTTCCATCAAGCGGGAACAGGATAGCCACAATGTGTTCCTGCACAGGGAAAACCATGCCTTTAGGCTCTCTGATCTGCCTCCTGCAGCCAGGACCTCTGTGTGCAGCTTTTGGCAGGACCACAGGCCTGCAGGAGGCGCAGGAAAGATGTCCTTAAGGGCTGGAGCTGGTTGCAATAAAAATCCTCCCCCAGGGAAGATGGAAGTACATTTGCCCCCTCTTCTCTGAGGCAATCCTTAAACCTCTGTGTGCTCTTCTTGCCTCTGTGGTAGCAGAACGTTTGGGCTGCCTGACTGTAATTAGCACTTTGCTGCCAATACAAAGTGAGGAGCAGCACTTTGTTGATGGCTCATGAAATTATGTGGGATAGAGCAGAGCCATGTAGGTGGTTCTGACTGGAGCTGCCAGGACCAACTAGCAAAATGACTCTTTCTGCAGGAAATGAGGAAAGGGGGGTTTACTCCATGTTAAAAAGCAAATTACAAAACCTAAATTGCTCTTTTTTGGAGCCTTCATCTGGTATGTTCTGGTGGAAACAGAATTATACGTGTTCTGTCTGGCAAGGAATAATTTCATGTTACCACTCTACTTTTTATGAGAGCTGGAGATAGGACCTGATTTGGGAATATCTTGAGGAAACTTGCATGCCTGGGCCATATTCTATGAGTCCCCATATTTGTGCAATGGGAAGCCCAAGGACCGTGCCTTAGTAGCAGTTTCTTACATCTTTCCAGAGGCACTGCTGGAGCTTCAGAAGGATTAATAAGACTAACTATTAGTGGGATCTGAGTTCAACATATTTATTGGGGAAAGAAAGTGCTGAATTCACTTCTGCTGTGATCATCCCCTTTTGTGTCTGCTTTGGCAGACCTTTTAGGGAATAAGCACATCAGCACGTTTTTACGTGATGACGTTTCTCTCCTAAGTTTCTTTTAACTCAATATTGACACTTAAGAGGCACTTTAGCACTTGCAAAGAACCACAGATACATTTAACTTGGGCCTGATTGTCAGTTTTTCTGCCAGGTCTTTAAATGGATCTGGGTTTGTTTGTTGCTTACTACCTAAAGTTTTAAATTTCTATGATATGTCTTGTTGACATTGAGGAAAGGGAGGTTTTGTGTCTTCAGCTGTATTTCAAAGTGAAGGTTCATGATCTCCAGTTGCATCTTTTTTGTGCCTGTTGCTTTGTCCCATTTCTTGATGAGGACCACCCTATGGTACCTGCAAACTGATTCTGTTTTGGTGTTGGGCTTTCTCCATTCTGTCCAGAATTTCCTACAGATCCTGATAAATGCCTACCCTCTTCTCACAGCGTCTTTCAGCTTGGAATTGGGACTTTCCTTCTGTGTGGCTGACCCTGGGAATGGTTCAGACGGTGTTCCTGTGGAGTCCTGCTCTGTAATTCTTACCGGCTACTTAGAGTTTGCTTTCAAAACCACATTTTCTCCCCTCCCATAAGTTGTGAGCCTTCGCAGACTAAAATAGAAGAGAATAGACTGTTTCACTCATAAGTGAGAGACCACAATGATCATCTAGTCCATCTGCAAATATTATCCCTGACCCAGCTTGCCTGCTAATGTAGTGAAATATACAGGAATGCATGCAGGAAAATGAAACTTCCTATTGGATTTCCACCTTTATTCTGGTTCACTGTGAGGTTTTCTGCGATGGTTTTTCAGTTTATTTGTTCTGCCCACCTCACCCCTCTTACCTCTGTGGATTGGGGCAGAGGGGAAGGGAGAGGCGTATTTTTCATGAGTAATGAATGGTTCTGAAAACTCATCCCAGCTGGGAATGAAACACCAACAGCATGCAATGTCCCAAAAGCATCACTGGAGAGAAGTGAGTGCTGTAGCTGACTCTGAACTCCCCTTATGAGGTGTTTCATCCTCTCTGTTGACCTGCACTGACTTGATTACTGCCTAACTTCGATGGTTAAAAATATTCTGCTCTTGTTAAACATTACAATGGATGCCCAAAGTAATCATTTTATACATGGCCCTTTCTTCCACAGCAATAAGTGGGTATTTTAGAATTCCTGTGTCTAATGGATGTTATTAGGATACCATGAGGTGCTTTGCTGCCTGTCTTAGAGGAGCTGTATAATAGCTGAGATTGATGTGTGTTGACAAAAGAGATCATACCCTGAATTGTTATTCATATTACAGTGAGCTGTAGAGTGCTCTGCTCCATTGTGTTAAATCATGCATGAAGTTAAAACAAGAGAAGATTGCTGCTTTTTGCAGTCTTGGAATAAAACAAGCAAAGGATACAACAAAGACAGGAGGAATGTTACCTGGTGATCATGAGATAAATATGGTCACTGTGATTACTGGACTGTTGAAAGAATGTCCTCATTTTTCATGTCAGAAACTATTTGCAGAAATTATGCAGCAGAATTTTTAACATAACGAATTAAAATGGAGTTCTTCTGTACTGACAGGGAACAATTCATGAAAGGGAAGTATCTAAATTTGTTAAATAAATTATTCACTTGGAAGTAATTGGCAACCTGACTTTTTCTGATGTCCTTCACTGTCCAGGACTGAGGTATGAACTCATAACTCAAAGACAATCAGGAGCAAATTTAGACTTAACTGAAGAACAGCATTCCTCACTTAAATGGGGTGTTTCAGTGTATCTTCCAGTGTGACCCCACTCAGAGCAGTGTGATGGCACTGCAACTTCATTACTTTTCAAATTAATGATTTTCATGAGAAGATGAACAATAAAGACTAGTTTTCTGTGGATTAGTAAGGGGAAGTGGATTCCTTAATTTTTTACTAAGAATGGGGCCAGATTGCAATGGCTGAAAGGGTCTCATTCAAAGGCTTTCTAGACAGTCAGGCAATTGAGACACAAATTTGTGCTTGTATTCACTTACACAGCACAATGGCTTCAGCCTCGTTTTCTTGAGAAATCAGACAGAAAATGACAAAATCCCCCCACTATTTCTTCCGGTCCACACAATTTGTTTCCTCTCCTGTGCAGTGTACCTGGTAGTCATTTGAATGAATTTTCTACCTTTGTAATCTCTCTTACAATGAGAAGTACAGACTTCATGTCATGCACTCACATTTGTCCTGTGTTTTTGCAACATGCTTCTTCTTGAATTAAGTGTCTGAAGACTAGCAATAAAGAAGAAAAGAATAAGAGGAGCATGGTCTAATCTCACGTTCTGAATAGATTTCAAAGGAAGGAGTGAATGAAGGGTGAGAAATGAAGAAAACAATCTGGATTTGAGGTTAGGATTGTGTCAAGTTACCCAGTAGTTTTCTTATGGGAAAACTGGGTATCAACAGTGTAGTGTATTTCCTAAAGTTTTTAAATGTAAATTAGCACTATAATTGTGGAAATGGAGATGGCTATAGTATTTAAAGGGCTTGCAGAGAACTAACTGGTTGCAGTGACAATGGTTGGTGTTATAAATGATCTCCTCAAAGACACATTCTGAGACTAAGCATTGATACTTTCTCAGATGGGAGAGAAGATAAACGAGGTATGATTCAACCACTATTTTTGATGACAGGTCCCACTTTTTGTGCTGCTTCTGATCAGCACAAAGCCAGTGGTGAAGGACTTCAGCTTTTCTTGGGGAGGCAGAACAGGGCATGAGGGCTGCGTGTGCCACAGGTTATTCCATGTCAATGTCAAATGTGCATTCTGCAAAGCTCCTCCTTGCTTTGACCACCCCTCACCATAAGCATTCTGTCGCTGTAAGGGCATTGTGAAAACAGAACTAGGAACTGGTAGTTATTCCTGCAACAGACCTCCGCTTAGAGGTTTAGGGAACATTTCACTATGTCTATCACTCGGAATTAATTATCTATAGCCTTTCTATTTCCATTTCATCCCATCCCAATTAAGGGAGTCAAACAATCCAGAAGAGAGACACCCATAGAAGAAAAATAAGCCTTCTTATTTATGTGAGAATAATACAAGAAAGTTATTTAATATGGATTTAAACTGTGTATGAAAATGGCTTGTTGCCACCACTGCTTGCATTCAAAATGGTTTGTAACAACACTCGTTTTTACGTCTTGCTGATGTCTATGCTTTAATTTGACTTCTTTTACCTTGCTGTTACAGATCAGGTCTAGATTTTGGCCTCAAATGTTCCCTATTACAGAAAAATCTATTTAATGCTGTTATGTTTTATTAGTTCATGTGAACCATTGTATAACTGCTTCCTCAGACCACATTAAGTGTGGGAATGTTGTGTAAGTTGCACTAAAGCAGGGGCTCTGGCAAGTGCTGTCACTTCCACTAGACATTCTCTGCCTTCCCCTTGTGTAATGTGTCTCTGTCTAGTGCTTGAAGGTTGGAACAGAATAGCTGAAATAAAAGGTTTATTATAGCATTTTGGGAATTATTGCTGCTTTCTGCATCTTCAGTTCCTCCCTTTGGGCTCTTTTCCTTTTTGTGCTGTTTTTCCTTTGTCGTTTGAAAGGGCTGGTGTTTATGTACACAGTCATGTCTTCTCAAGTGCTCCGGGAAGGAACTTCCACCAGCTCCCTTGAGAACGAGTAAGAAAAGTCCTTCTCTCCAAGCAGTGACTTTCAGAAAGTGACTGGAAATTTCCCTAAGGTCACCTTGTTCATCCTTGCCTGCAAGAGCTTTAATGCTGTAAAATCTACCTCTGAAATATGACAATCCATGGCTGTCTTTCCACTTTACAGATTACCTTTTCTATAAATATTACTTCTCTCATCCCAGACCTCCCCCCATTAACGACTTATTAATGTCTTAATAATGTTGGCATTCACTAGGAAAATTCACTTCACCTTCTATCACATTCTCACATCCAGATCAGAATGGATCTTTTCATTTTAACTTCAGAGAAAAGATTTTTTTTTTTTCCAGGAGATGCTTGCTATTCAGAGATTGTATTTCACATTGCAATTGAAAGGGATTTAATGATCCATTTATAATAATTAGAGCTGTCGTGTTTTTGTACTTAATACCTTTTGTGAATGACTAGCTGCAGCACCTCCCAGCTGGCCCCAGTAATGCTTGATGGGGCTCTTTGCTCCACCAGGTCTGGAAAGTTTAATAAAAAGAGTAATTTCAAATAATGAAAGTTATAAGGGTGATGTGTAAGTCTTTATATGACACACCTATTCAAATCCTTTGTCATGCCATGGAATTTCTGGAATAGAACTATCAGAACGAAAAGTGTTATGCTGTCTTCCACAGTTCAGTGTTTTATTTACTCTATGACCTTATTTTTCAATAACATTTTTGGTCTACCAGACCTATCACAACTAGAAATTGTAGCCTCAGGCGGCATTTGCCAGTTAAATAGCATGACTGTTATACCAGGGGAGTCTATAATGGTATAATAGCTTCATAGCCAGACTAAAATGTAATTAATCATCTATTAAGAACTGGAAAATAACTGTAATTGGTCACCCTGTATAGCAGGAGCTGGTTAGGCAGAGAATTAATGAGTATAATGTTAAGTCATTTCTCTCACCACTTTACCTAAACATCTTACTGTAGTCATTTACTCATACATTTATTTATTTTTTCATTCATTCATTTATGCTCTCAGTATCAGCTAAGCATCAGACTCTTGATCTTGAAATCTTTGCTTTCTTTTATTTCTGGAAATTTTTGACATGTTACATAGGCTTGTACTTAAGCACTTTGATGAATGGAATATGAAAGTGCTAATGGAAGAATAACTCTTTACCTGATTAATCGCACTCTAAAATTCAAAGGAAAGAAAAATTATACAAGGATGCCAGTGTAAAATATGAATGCCAAGTGGCTTTATCAGCACCTAAGGCCAAACCCTGCTGGTTGCCTTCTTGATAAAAAAAAAAAGTCTATTTCCTTTTTCTGGATTTCAGTAGAAATTGAGTTGATACAGTGTCAAACTTCTCTAATGATGCAAGAAACACTGGGAGCTGACACATGCATTGTAAAATGTGTAAGGAATTGGATAAACTGGGGATGAATGTGGGTTGTATGAAAAGGAGAAGTAACTTGTTTCAAAAGTGAGGCTGATCCATTTCCAGAACAGATTAGATGATGCGTGTGTCCTACTGCAGGAAGTTTGTGGATCTGGAGTCTGAAGAGATCCTTCCAGGGCCTGTCTTACTGAGGAGGGAGGGAAAGAGGTGGCATATTTGATCACAAAGCAGGAGTAAAACTTCAACAGCAGCATCTTGAACACAACTGTGGAGCTGAGGTTTTAGTAGACAAAGAGAAAACTTTTCTGAGATAAGGGATGTGTGCACCTGGACATCTGCTAGTTGTGTGGATTCTGAAGAAAGGTGTGTCCTGGAGGAATTGCCAGAGCAGATGCAAAAGTTTTCAAGAATTCAGCACGGATCTAACAAGAAAACCAACGCTCAGGTATTTTAATGTTTCAGTAAGTGCTCAACATGCATATTAATGTGGGGTGTCACCAGATCTTTCAGATACTCCTGGGACACAAATAACCACAATGCAAACAATGGGAGGCACCAGCAGACTTTATTAGAATGGGGAGCAGACTTTATTAGAATTTTCAGGCACTGTCTTACACTCTGCCAGTCTTAAGCAGATGAGCATAAATTGAATTTCATGGTAAGTTGCTTTGGGCAATGAGCACCTGAATTTTTAATTAATTTTTAGTGAATTAAGGTAACTTAATTAATTTTTTTTCAACAAAAACGTTTTGATAGCATTATTAATCTGCTCCATGGTCTGCATATATGACAGGCAATGTTGATGGTGTCATTAATGATACTGATGAAATAACTGCATGGTGGCTGTGAAGGCTGGCAAAACCACTAATAACTAAATGGCTTGGTATAGAAAAAATGGTAAAAAACCCAGAATTCAAGGATTTAGAAACAACTAGATGGGGATGGGAGGAAAACCTCTTGAGCTGGAAGGAAGAATGAAACTTTTTACTGTGAGGGTGGTTGAATACAGGAACAGTTTGCCTAAAGAGGTGGTTGAGTCTCTATCCATGGAGATATTCAGCCCCTAGCTGAAGATGTCCTTGAGTGAGCTGCTTTACCTGTCCCTACTCTGAGCAGATTGATTGCACTAGATGATCTCCAGAGGTTCCTTCCACCTTCCAACTTCAACTAATCTGTGTGATTCTGTACGAAATTATGGTTGCATAGAAACCTTCACTTGTGATGTTTGCTCATTTATTCAGTGCTTGATTTAGTAGCACTCTGGGTGTTTTACTGTCATGGGTATGTGTGCATGTGTAGGGATGGAGAATGTGGACACAAACACAAGTATAAAAAAAATTAAAACAGTCGGTGCAGTATAACATCTGACATATAAATTGCACATCAGGCTTGACTGACTGCCAGCCCTGTGAAGGGGAATTTTTTTCCCCTTAGGACAGAGAGTGGGGAAAACTCTGATTTAGAAGGAAGAAACCCAAGAGATCTTTTCCAAGATCTGATTTCTGACCTACAGCACAACCATGCAAAATCCTCTGAGTTTATACTGTCTATTGATAATGCTGGAAAGTCAACGTGTGCAGGGAGTAAGATATCCACACCTGTGGGAAATGCCAAAGTACCTGGTATTGACTTGATCTTTGATCTTCTGTGGATGAGAAGAGCAAGGAATCACTCTAAAAACAAAGCCATGTTGGTCCATTCACCACATCAGGATATGCTTGAGGAAAGGGTTTGTTTTTGACAGGTGTCATGAGATAAGGGCTGAGGCAAGAAGGTAGGCACAGCCCCATATATTTGTGTGTAGGGTGTTTGGGTTGCTGTAGCCTGTCCTTGTATCCTCAGCCAGATCCACAGGGAATCGAGCAAACAGCTGGCTCAAAAAGGGAAATAACTAGTCAATTTTTCAAAGACAGACAGCTGAGAGGATGTCTGTAAGCTCCATCAGCTTTTCTCTTCTAGAGAACATGTTCAAATCTAGAATGGATCAACGTTGACCGAATTGTCTTCATCTGGGGAGAAAATGAATGCATGACTAGGTCCTGTTCTAATGGAGACTCTGTGTCTCCATACAGAGATTGCTGCTCTCATCTATCCTTCCTACCAACCTTTACCTGAGCACAGTGAAAAATTTGGGTGCAGAGAATGGACTGAGGGGCTGCAGTCCAGCCTATGTGTTTTGTTCTTTGGGATATAGGAAAAAAAAAGAGTAAGAAATGCATTTCCTGGAAGTAGCCAAATGGCATAAAAATGTAAGGGAAGAGAAAAGAAATGAGGGCTTATACCTTCTGATTTTTTTTCCTGTATTTTTCTGGTGAACTTCGAAAAAATGGCTGAATATTTTTCATCTTCAGAGACATGAAAAGTATTAAAAGGAATGATAAGCATGTCCAGAAATAAAATTTAAAAAAAATAAGAACAAGAAGCTTAAACAAAATTAAAAAGTGTGAACAAAAGCCTTGAGAATTTCAGGGGAGACTTCTAGCATTAGGGTTGTTTTTTTTTTTTAAATTTGGGGTCAGGGAAAACAAGTACTTTTCAGGTACAGGAAAGAAATAGAATTTTAACTCAGATAGATGAGAACACTGCATGAATAAGGGACAAAAAACTGCCAGAACATGGGATCTGAGTGCCAAAGTCACAAAGGAGATAAGGAATAAACGGCAGCATCTGCAGACTGGCTCAGTGCCATGGAAAGAGACAATCCTGAATTTGAATGGGGAACCAGATTGCAGAAAGAGCCTCATCTGGTCTTCTGCAAACATTCGACTCTCAAAAACCAACAGAGCTGTGAGTTTCCATTTGGTTTTATTGTCATTCCCAGTGATTAGGGAGAGAGAAAATGGCAGAAGAGGGAACGAGGATGGTACAGAAAGCTTTTAGAAAGTACTTGGACAGTCCTGAGGGCTTTGGAGTCAGATGAGAAGGGAGTCTGAAAAAAAATAGAGCAAAGTATATCTCGTCAATTGAAAGTAGCTTTCACAGAATCACAGAAGAGAGAAAGGCAGAGAGAGGAAGGATGTGCAGCTTGTTCTGGTGAAGATGTGGAGCCTAAGCTGCACAATTTTGTCTGGGACAGCAGTGCTACCTGTTCACAATATTACAGAATTTTAGGCAGGAACAAAACTAGAAAGAAGAATGTTTTCCAGCTTTAAAGACGACTGGGTGTCCAAAGAGAGATCTAAGGAGGGTTGTGATCTATTATGTTGAGCTAGTCATCATTAATGACCTGGCTGATTTAAAGCTGTTAGCAAGGATGTGCCCAGGAGCTAGGGTGGTGTGAAATGCGAGTCAAGATTACAGTTTTCACAGAGGAAAAGGAGACTAGAACCTGATGGGACACAAATCAAGGGCTGTGGAAGAGAAGCCATGTGGTGAGGACAGGGAGGGTGGACCCTGAAGCAGGAGAGGTATCTGAAAAGCCCTTGAAAGGGAGAATAGTAAAAATAAAGTAGAAAGAGTGGCTGTTTATATCAAAGGAAGTTTACAATCAGATATGCAGAAATGGCAAAAAATAATCTTAATTTTGTCCTTGTACAATAATCTTCCAAAATACATAGAAAAACGGTAGCATTAAAAGCAAGGAAAGTGAGAAAGAGTAAAGCATGGAGTCAATATTCATTAAACGAAGAAAAAAAATCTTGTGCCATTAGAGATTTGCACAGAGTTGGGCTGTTGTCCTCCTGCTGTAGTTGTTACAGTTCTTGGACTGAAGTCCAAAACAAGAGCATAAAAGGAAGATCCAGCCAAACTACAGCTGGCAGATTATTGCATATTCCTGGCAAACTGCTGTGAATGTGCCTCGCTTGCATTTTCTTTACAACCTTCACCAGCAGCTACTTCAGCCTCTCCAGTAATGAAGATGTGACTCTCTCATTTGCACATATTGAAGCTGTTCCATTTTAACATAAATAATTAATTATTCATTGGAGCAGGAATTAGGAGAAAGTGTCCAGCATCCCAGGTGAATGCACAAACTACTGTATTATGGAGAAATTCCCATTTTGTCGTGCTCATTAGGTCTTAATTCAGCTATGCAAAGCAGAGCAGTGTCAACAGAAGTAAATGAAATGGCTCTGTCCCAAATAACCACACAAAGCACTGAGGAGGGCATCTCCAGAGAAGGTGAAAAGCCTACGTTCATTTGAAACAGAGCTTTAACACTTAAGAAGATGTAGCCACATGAGTACAGAGTTTTCTTGAGCCAAGTTTCTTCATTTACACCTGGGGCACCAATTGGTTAAATTACAAATTTACTCATCCACAGAAAATCAAAATGTCAGTGTGAAGGGCTGCCTTCTGTCACAGAACTTGTCTTCCATTATTAAAGAAGAATTTCTAAGAAAAAGAGGAGAAAGCATAATTCATGGAGACTTTCCAGCCACCTGCAGAAATATCAGCAACTTCTGTCTGCTGACTCTTTTTCACAAATGAAGAATATGGGCTTAAAAAAGAAACAAAATAGCAGGATATAAGTTAGTCAGAGTGACACTGCTTTAAATATCAGTGTTTCATGTGCCAGTTGTACCTACCAGTGCCTTGGTACATTGCCTAGAGAACTGTGAATACCTTTGCAAAAGATAAACTAAAGGGCAGAACAAATCAGGTAATTTACACATTTAGGCTAGTCAATTAAATAAGGTCATGTAAAACTTACATCAACATGCCTTTGATTAGCATTTTGAGGAGAATCAGATGTAAAATCACTATTGCTGTTAAAGCCAACTCTTTGGGAGGGTGAGTCACTGAGAGGTTGGTACAGAGTGAATCTATCAGATGGCACAGCTGAGAAAAAGCCCTGGGGGTGCTGTTTGGCAGAGGCTGAACATGAGCGAGTGTGTGCCCGGCTGGGCAAGCAGGCCGGTGGCCTCCTGGCATTCTGTGTCAGCGACAGTGTGGCCAGCAGGACCAGGGCAGGGATTGTCCCTCTGTGCTGGGCACTGGGGAGGCCACAGCTCGAGTGTTGTGTCCAGTTCTGCACCCCTCACTGCAAGGAAGATCTCGAAGGGCTGGAGTGAGTCCAGAGAAGGGCAGCGGAGCTGGGGAAGGTCTGGAGAGTCCTATGAGGAGGAGCTGATGGAGCTGGGGCTGTTTAATCTGAAGAAAAGGAGGCTCAGGGGAGACCTTATCACTCTCTACAACTCCCTGCAAGGAGCTGTAGCAAGGTGAGGGTCGATCTCTTTCCCAGGCAACCAGCGGCAGACAGGATGAGAGGAAAAGGCCTCAAGCTGTGCCTTGGGGGAGGTTCAGGTTCGATATCAGGAAGATTTTTTTTCACTGAAAGCATTGTTAAGCATCGGAACAGGGAGGCAGTGGAGTCACCATCCCTGCAAGTGTTCAAGAAACAGCAGGACGTGGCATTTAATGTCACTGTTCAGTTGATGTGGTGGTGTTTAGTGAAAGGTTGGACTTGATGACCTTGGAAGCTGTTTCCAACCTTAATGATTCTATAATTCTGTGATGGTCAAGATCGATGACATCATTTGTACATACCACCAGTACTTCAAGGTCTGTCAGATTCCTGTGCCTTTCTTTCCCCTTTTTGTCCTGGGTAAAACTGAGATGCTGGATATTTGTTGTCAGGTCAGCTTCGATTTTGCAGCCTTTGAGGAACACGGAACAAAGAAACCTGCACATTTCCTATAAAATCCATCAACCAAGTTCATACTGGAATTTGTACCCCTCTTGCCTGATGATCAGGGTAGAAAAATTTTCAGAAGTTTACCTTTATTTTTTAAATGCATTTGCTGTTGCACATACCTCCCACACTTTTGTTTTCTGTTTCTCGTCACAGCCTACAAAGCTTTCATCAGCCTTCCATTGCTGTGTTCATTTAGGGCTGCCCCATGTGGTGTAGATGCTTTTTTCAGACAATGCCAGTGACAAAAAATGAGATTTGATGATGAAGGCAGTCAAGCAAAGCTTTAGCAGTAGCTTGTTACTTCTGGGTTATGGTACAGAAGAATTGCTAACACACCCACGTTTTAGGAGAAAAGGAATCCTTTTCTCAGAAAAAAACCCCACAGTGATTTTATGCATTTGATACTTTTTGTTGACTTTGAATACATGATACCCAATAAAACAATCGCCCTGAGCCCACTAAATGGTACTGCTGGGGGTTACAAAAATCAGTTGTTTAGGTGGTGTCATGGGGGAAGAGAGAAACAGCTTTACCCTCTGCAAAGATGAGGATACCTGGGAGTGCTCTCTCAATATGGGAAGTCGCTTTGCAAGAGAAAATTCTTGCACACCGCAGTATCAGGATATTGCTGGCTGTGTGACAAGCTTTGGAAATAGTTTTAAACATTGTCCAGAGCTGACTGCTGCATGCAAATTTATCTAATGCACACAAGGAAGTGCTGTCAAAGAGATGGCGTGTGTCCCTCTTCCATGTGGAGCAGCATCCTACACACTGGTGTGGGATAAAGGAACTTTTCCATTCTGCACTGTGATCTGGTGGGTGAAAAGGCACTTAGACTGCCTGAAGTGAAAGGCTTTTAGTTTTCTTTTTTCCTTCATCTGCTGAAGCATTTGCTAGCTTAGTCTGTTTATGGTCACACTTTCTATGAATTTTTCATTAAAAACAGCTAAAGGTTTAATAAATAATTAATTGCTTCTATAAGCATCTTACAGACACAAGCACCTGGATAAGAAGCATTTTTAATTATGAAAAACTGTGGTGTGGGCAACATATTGGGCTGCTGGGCTTTCTAAAAGCTAATTTCAGAATGCTTATTAAAAGATAAGTTATAAATTAACCCTTTATGGGTAATCAAAGAATATTTGACTACGTTTATTTTCAAAATGAGCATTACAAGGGTTTGGGGCAATTTCACTAGGTTTCTTCTTTGTCTGACCATGAAAACAGCTGTGAAGGCTCTGGTTTGTAGCCAATATCAGATCAAAGTTGGCTGTATGAGCTCTGAGCTGCCATGGGACTGGGAGTGCTGTGAAAATTTGCATTGTAGCTCTTTGGAGTTGTACATCCTATGGAAGTTCTGGGGATTAAACAGTTGAGGTCTTGGTCTGGAGAGAGAGGAACAGCTCTGGTCTTCCCATGGCACTGCACTACTCGGAAAATGAGAAACTGAAACAATTCTTTACCCTGTTTGTTCTCCCTCACTGCAACCGGCTCCACTGAGTCACGCTTCCCTGTGAAACCTGGGAACTGTCCTAAATAAACAAAAATCTCGTGACAGCAAAGCAAGTGCAAAGAATTAGATCACAGGAGGAAAAAAAGAAAGTTCTCCTAAAAGAGGAACCCAGACCAATCCCAGCTAGATGTCTGTCTCAAGAATCCTTCTGACACAACCAAAATCTTTGATTGACACAGGCTTAGACAAATGCTCAGTTCACTCCTCGATCCAATTCAAAGGGGGATGTGGTGACCTCAGTCCAAAACATATTTGCTGCCAAACTTTTAAAAAAGTGTTTAAAAAGTAAATTATTTTCATGATATAAATACTTAGCACATTGATTAAGCAAACTGAGGGTTTCACAAAATAGTTTCAGAGTCTGCCTGCACTATTGTGAACCTATTCCATAACAACCACTTGTTTCTATATTAAAACCAAACCATGAAATTGCTTAAAACTATTTAGAAACAAAACTGTCCTGCCTGTCTCACTCACCCAAATGCATCAAACTGAAAAGCACAAAGAATACCAAACCAAACCCAACTACAGATCTAGCCCAAAATCCTTTCTGCCACAAGCAAAGTCTTTGATAGACAAAGATTTAATTTAACACCAATGCTAAGTTCACCCCCTTCCTCACACTCAGAGAGGGAATTCAGCGCAGGCACACCCATGGGAAAAGGACAGTAGCTTTTTACAGGGATTCTTTAACTCTCTGGGAGGGTGGGGAGGAACTGGCACAGCTTGCCCAGAGAAGCTGTGGATACCCCATTCCTGGAAATGTTCCAGGCCAGGTTGGATGGGGCTTTATGCAACTGGCTCTAGTGGAAGGTGTCCCTGCCCATGGGGTCGGGGGTTGGAATGAGAAGATCTTTAAGGTCCCATCCAACCCAAACCATTCTGTGATTCTCTCTCCACACTAACCCAGGGTTTCTCTCATGTGGAACTCCTAATCTTCTATGGTTACATGGAAGGGGCAGGGATTAGAACCTCTTTCTGGTGTCCTTGATTGTGATATCAAAGCGGTAGGTTGTGGGAAACCAAAGTGTCCTTGCATGTTTTGAGAGCCTGCAGTGGCTTCAGCCTCATCTTCTTGTGGACTGGATTTTTCTTTTATAATCAATCTCCTTCATACGTTGATAAATGGAGGCTATTTGAAAATCTAAGGGGAAAAAAGTATAAAAAAAGAGAAAAGGCTCCTCACACGTTTGAAAAATTGCTTCACAGTCCAACAGCCTCCTCTCCCTCCTCCATCCTCCTTCCGTGCCTCTCAGCACTTTGCCTGGCTGCGTTATTCCCGGTTCAGCTCCCCGCTCCCGTGCTGGGCCAGTCACCTTGTGCAAAGTCAAGTGGCTGCAGAAGTCACGCAAGTGGTCAGTGCCTGGGCTCCCTGCTCTCGGGGGACAGATCCTGCACAGAGCCTTGGCTTGGGCTGCTGTGTTGAAGCTTCCCTCAGCACCTCTCCTGCCTGAGCTAAAAACACGGGGCCAGATTGATGGGGACGTCAGGGGTACATTTTCCCAGAGGTCAACTAAATCCTGGTAATGATGCAATGCCGCAGTGCACTCCTCCTAATCCAATCAAGGAGCACGCTGGTTTAGGGCCTATCAAATGAAGTTCAAGGCAAGCATGTGAAACGTGGCTGCTCCTCAGCTGCTGGCAGCTTTCCTAAAAGCTGAGAATCAGATCAGAGCAAGAAAAAAGCCTCCCATCTCCAAAAAGAAACTTTCACGCACACATACCCTTGGAAAAAAGATGATACTTGAGTTCAGCTTTCTTTGCCAGGCTTTTTTGTTTTCTTTTTCTGATTTTAAAGCCTATTTGTTTTGGGTCCAGATTATTTCTAATATTGCTGATTAATTTTGATGCCTCATTTCACGGGTTGAAACCACATCTGGAGTGGGAACTCCTGATTTGTTCTCAGGCGTGAGCAGACTCAGTACATTGGGAAAACTTAAGACCTTTTTAAAAGACCTCAAACTGAGTGTCCAAAAGTTAGCAGGCCAGAAAACATTGTTCATTTCTGGAACTCTTTTGTCTTTGCCTTTGAATAAGGTGCTAATAACACCAAGGTTCAGGTTCAATCCCTGTTTGGGCCATTCACTTAAGAGTTGAACTCAATGACCATTGTGGGACCTTTCCAACTCAGAATCTTCTGTCATCTTTGCTCATTTAAGACATTGATGTTCAAAATATCAGATCAGTGAATATAAGTCTCTGTATAATTAATCTGGTATTGGGTAAGTACTGCAATATTTCTTCTGCATAAATTTAATCCATCGAATAGTAAATGCACCAGCAAAAATTCACACAGCTATTGACCTGATTTATTCCTTATTAAATATTAATTGCAGTTTCTTCATCATGTCCTATTGAAGTTACCCAGTGTGAGAGATATATACATATTTATCTTTTACATAATGCCATACAGAGAGCACACAGCACTGACGGACACACCTGTTATTTCCTATGCAGAACACCTGAATAAAGGCAAATTAGAGGTACCCTATAAACCTATCTGCTACCCAGTTTAACCCCACCCAAAAGAGATTTTTGTTGCTTTGGAGAGTGGCTGCCCCTCTCTTCTCTTTGTGTGTTCTGGTCCCCAGTGAAACACCTTGCATTGAGGTCACTTCTGTTTCTCTGGCTGAATTTTCAGAATTAGGCTTGCAATGAGCAGGGTGCTGTGGACCTTTCTCAGGCGGTTCCGGGATATGGTCAATTCTCAATTACCTGTGAGGGGATTACCCAGGACATGGATTAACTCTGCTGTGGCTGCAAACCGCTGAGGCCAGACCTGCCCGAGCTGGCTCAGATCTGCAGCCAGCAGGACTGTGCTGGCTCTGTGCTGTGGCTCTTTGCGGGTCTGAGCTCCCCTGGGATGTCCAGCTGCTTCAGGAAGGTTAAGACTTAGCCTTGTTTGGTTTCTCACTTGTGTGTTACCTTGCAGAGTAAGGATGCTACTGCAAATCACTGTCATGGCAATGAGTTAATAGTGTTAAAATCCAGCTAAACCCAACTTATTAATATAAAACGTGCTTTGAAGGAAAATGAAGTTCTAAGCTAATTATTTTAGACTTGATTCTTTCTGTTTCAGAACCCCTGACTTCAGTTTTCTCATGCACCTAATATTCTCATCTCCTGGTTTACAAGCACTTTCCAAGTTTCTGCAGTGTTGTTGCACTGGTGTGATGTACAAGTGAATCAGCTCCTCTCTGATTTATTTGACATTCCCAACTCCGCCTGAGCAAGTGTTTCTTTGGAATCTGGTTGCTCTGAGTAAACTATGTTCTTGCCAGTGTTACTGAAGGGATTTGTTGACTGGGAAATGCAGCTATTTCTTTCACATTGATTGCAACTCTTGCCAGCCACTGTTTTGAACTGTGTTTTGTTTTCTGAAGAGCTCTTTACCCTGGCCAAGCCTTTTGCTTCACTCAAGTCCAGCTTGCAAGTCTGCTATGTACATCTCAGTTATTTCATGGAATATCCTGAGTTGGAAAGGTCCTACAAGGGTAGTTGTTTGTTTTGGTTTTTTGTTAGCTTGTCATTCAATAATTTTAATTTTCTTCAGAACGGAGGAAGAGTTGACCATAGCAGCTCTGGTCATCCCAGGGCTAAACCTGAATGGTCATAGAGCAGTGGATAATACACCAACCTCCATTGTCCATCCAGACACGATCCCTTTTGAGCACATCTGGGCATTTTCATGGGTGTTCTGGATGCAACAATCATAGAATCATAGGTCAGCAAGGTTGGAAAAGATGTCCAAAAGCATCAAGTTCAACCAACCAGACTGGATCTTCCACCTTCTGATCTGTTGTGCTCCCCCACTGCTGGAGTACTCCAGCCTCAGCCACAGGAGTCCAGGGGAACCAGGGATCAGTCTTGTGGTCCATCTGAGCAATGCCATGGTCCCAAAATCTGAGAAATCTGCGGGAAGCTGATTTCAGCAAAGCTTGTTTGTTTGGAACTGTCTTTTCAAGAAATGTTTTAATTGGTGACATTTAGTTTTCTAAGTACACTCCAGAGTGAAAGATGGGCTTTTTAGGGAAAGAATGCATTTAAAACTAAATTTTACCCTGATTTATTCCACTGTAACATCTTTTGCCTGGTATAAGACAAGAGCAGGCACAGCAAGTCAGAAGACCCCTCTCATTTTTTTAGAAAATAGGCATTATGGTAACACAACCTCTGGTTTGCTCTTGGGAGGAAGTAGCTGGGACAGCTTTAAAGTACTGCAATAGCCATTCATGTACATGATTTAAATCAGCCTGTTCTGCTGACAAGATGAAACCCACAGGAAATAGTTTTTACTTGCTCTTTAAGTAAATAATTTGGGGAGGAGATGGGACATGAAATGAGGTAATCTGACAGGAGCAGCAGTTGAGATGGTGACAAACTTCATAAAAAATATGTTCAGTAGGCATTCAGAAATAAGGAATTCTTTACTTAGAGAGTAAACATGACATTTTCAGATAATATCCCTTGAATGTTGATTTTTGTTTTGTGTTATTTTCTGACAATTTTGTGTGTGACAACTTCTTCACCTGCTCCCATTTTTACAAATTCTTTGAATCACGGGGTAGGAAAAAGGTGACAATTCCTTGAATTCAAGGAATAAAGGATGAGAAATTACCCATTTCTCAAGGCCATATACAACAGATTATCAAAAAAGATGAGAGGAGTATCCAGAGCATGCTGAGTGAGGAGGGGTCTGTCTTCCCTGTGCTCAGCATGCAGCCATCCAGAGCGAGCCAGCAGAAGATGCTGACAAGAGGGATTTTAAAATCTTGGCTATCCACTGCTTGATTCAGAGCTGCAGAGAGGCACCTCTGCTCACTCTGAATCCAGCCTTCATCCATCCCTTGAAAGTGTTACAGCTCCTTCCCGGCTGTTCATTGTGTTCAGCGTGATGAACATCAGGTGATGTCTCTCTGGTTTCTCCATTTTGATTTACAGGGCTCCCTCCCACGTGCAGAAGTAGAGATTTTGGACATGAGGGAGAAAGAAGGGAAAGGACCTTTCTTCACCCAGGGATGCGGGGCTGGAAGGATAATTATTTCTATGCAGGTCAGGATTAAGCACATCTTTACCTCATCAGTGATATATGTCTGTCTAACTCGTTCTTTAAAAGCTCTGTAGGAGGAACGCTTCAAATTTTCTGAGGGATTTCTGCTGCCCTTCATTAGCACAATCTATCAGTCTAATGTGAAACTTTTACTCTGCAAATTTTTCTTCCTTGATAGGCCTCTTCCATAACCTTACATGGGCTGGGAGACCACTGATGTATCCCTCCCCATATCATGATTTCCTAAACAAAAGAAAGCCAGTTTTCCCACAGGCCATTTTTAAACTTGCTATCCTTGCTATTTTCCTCTGGACTCTCTCCAATCTTTCTACATCTTAGTGGGATGCCCAGTCCTAGACACAACACTCCAGCTGAGGTTTCACCACCAAAATAAAGGAGAATAATCCTAATTACCTCCTGTGTCTTCCATATGCCAATTCAGTCAGAAATGAGATGTGCCTTTTCTGCTACAGCAGCACATTGTTGAATCCTATTTAGCGCTCAGCTCTCGCCCTGACTTCTTTTCTGCAGCATTGCTGCTTCGCCAGTTATTTCCTATTTTATATTGGAATTCTCCTTCCTAAGCAGAACACTTATTTATTGATTTTGTTTATATCAGAGCAATTCCTCAATATGCCAAGACCATTTTTGTTTGTCATCCTGCCCTCTGGGGTCCCTGCAACACCTCTCAGCCTGGCTTTATCAGCAAATTTTATGTGTCTTTTCTATAATATCATTCAAGGTATTAAAGATAATATTGATTGAGCCACATGCATGAAAGACCCCCAGAGGACCCTTTGCAATGCTTTCTGAGTTTGATAGCAAGCTGCAATTTACGGTTGAAATGTTGGATTTACCTGAATCCAAGACTTGCCTGTAATCTAAACTTCACCCTTGTGCCCAGGGTTCATTAAAGAGAAAGGTTTAATGGCTGGACAAAGCTCATTAACTTCACCAGGGCAGTGGCCACTTCCTGTATACAGAGGGACAGACAAGGGAGGTTGGGGGTTTTTTTTGCACCTCCTGATCTGTTGTTGGAAAGAAAGAAGTTATATGTTCTCATCCAAGGCAGACGATGATAAATGACCCCTTTTTAATAGTGGGGTGAGGCACCTCCAGCTGCCTCACATTTTTCAGTGGGAAAAGGCCAGGTTTTGTGAAGCAGCTAATGCATGGCAGCTTCATGTCCCGCTGTCTGTCCTCAAAGCAGCTAAGATAGTCTGACTAAACAAATATTGAATGTTTGACCTTGTGGCAGGACATGCCTACCCCCTTCCTCTGCCACACGTTAAGCAGCGTGTATACAAGAGATAACATGGATGAGTCACAGCCGGGTTGTGACTTATCTCTGACGCCAAAGGGCTCAAGCCCCAGCTATGAATAAACATCCTGGCCCAGGATGCAGATGTGGAGAGATGAAAGAGATATTTTTTGACCGAAAGACACGGTTTTTAGGTCTATANGCAGCTAATGCATGGCAGCTTCATGTCCCGCTGTCTGTCCTCAAAGCAGCTAAGATAGTCTGACTAAACAAATATTGAATGTTTGACCTTCTCAGGGCAGAAAAAATAGCATCTGGAGTGTGGATAAATATGTTTGCAATGGTGAAAAAACATTTTAGAAATATTCTCTGTCCCGTCTTCCTCTCAACTGCTTGTAGGGTGTTACATGAAACTGTAGGAAAGCCCCAGTGAAGTCAGCTAAGACCATAGCTACCTCTGCCTTCTCATCCAACACTTGTGCTGCCTTGTCAAGGAGGAAATTTGGTTGATCTGACATGATATATACTTTGCAAATCCCTGATGGTTGTTTCCTATCAACTAGTTTTTACCAAGGTGCCTGTAGATTGTTCAGTGACTCCTTCCAGAGGCAGCCTAAGAACAAAGGTGAGGCTGATGGGCCTCATGGATTTGGGTTCCCCTTTGTTTATCTTCTCTCCTTTCTCTGTTTCAGTACTCTGGCCTCTCTTGTGTCTTCCTCAAGTCCTCAGAGGTAATTGCAAATGGTTCACAGATTATTTTGGTGAACTCCTTCAAAATCCTTTGAATTACATGACACCTTATGAATTTGAATAACTCTATCTTATCCACATAGTCTTTAACCTACTAATTTTCTGTTTGAGCTTTGTCCTCTTATCATCTTGTTAAAATTAATTGCCTTAAGTAGCTGTTCTTAATTTTTTTAACATAATCTGCAGCAAAGCATTGAACTCTTCAGTCTTCTTTGGATCATGTACTATTTATTCTCCTTCCCTGTAAAGTAATGGACCAGTAATTTCCTCTGGTTTTTCCTACTTTCAATGTATTTTTAAGACCTTTTCGTGTTACTCTTTATGTTCCTTTCAACCCGCAACCCATTTAATCCCAAACCCTCACTGAGGTTTTTATCCCTCATCCTTAATGATACACTTTTTTTTCCCCTTTTGTGTCATTATTTCTTTTTATTAGTTTATTTTTGGGCCCTTAAAGTACTCCTGATGCAGTTGTAATGGCTTCTCACTGTGTTCTCTGTCCTTACCCTGTATCAAGATAGGCTGCTATTGTGCCTTTAATACACTCTCTTACTGTAACTGCCAGCTCTTCTGCCCTCTTTATCCCTTAAATTACCTTCCCAAGAGACCCTACAGGTGAGTTTCCTGGGCTTGCTGAAATTTGCTATTTTTAATTTTTTTTTTCTTAAATCCATTATCCTCACTCTTTTTTTCTCCAACTCTTTCCTTTTTTTCTTAGAATGATTCACAGCCCTTTCACCTTCCATCTCCCCTTCTCAGAGTCTTTTCCAGTTCCTCTCTACTTGACAGAACCAAATCCAAAACACTTTGTCTCTTTGTAATTTCCTTTACCTTTCGATATGTCCCTGATTCATTTCAAGGATGTTATAGGTAGTTTGAACCCACCATGCTCTCCCAGCAAATATTTGGGCACTTGATGTTCCTTATTGACACTACAAGCTCTCCTTCAGGTATTCACAGACCACAAACATCCATCTCCTTCCATTACCCCCCCTCAGACTCCCGTGGAGACAGCAGCACACCTGCATCACTTCTGAACTTCATGGGAAATGCTTTTGGCGTAAAACACAACACCCTCTTTCCTTCCAGAACATGCTGTCCCCACTGTAAACATATCCCAGTTTTCTTGTTTATCCCACTGAAGCAGGCCTGAAACGGGACTTTCTTGGGGTAACACCTCATGTGCAGATGTATTTGAGGTTCCAGGGCTGGAGTTAAGATGCCAAAGAATCTTACTGCCTCAGGTGGTGGTCCTGCTAGCCCAATAACGGGTATCTGTCCATGGTCATGGAAGATGCCTAATGAAAGAATACTAAAATAAAGCAGGAATATGCTGATATTGCCCCATTTCTGTGGTATTTTCCTCCACCTTTGGGCAGACTCCAGCTTGGGGTTTTCCCATGCTGCCAGTTGTATCTCTGCTTTGAGTTTAACAGGCCCTGATAGTCCTTTCTTCCACGCAGTGCCTAATTGCTTTCTGAACCTATTTATAACTTCCAGAGCATCTTATTGTGATGAATCCCATGATTTAATTATGCACTGTGTGAGCAAGCACTTCTTTGTGTAAATCTTCTGGCTGATCATTTCATCTGGTACTCACTAGTTCTTGTGTAATGACTCCATGCTGAGTAAAACTCTGTTACAGCATCTCCACATTTCCTGCTTTTCAAGGCTAAAGACTCTGTCAGGGCTCAGAGCTGTTATCTACTTTTGATCACCTCTCTTGACCTTTCCTTTAGTAATTCAAATTCTTCTGTACCTTTCTTAGATGGGATAACCAGAAACACACATGCTGCACTGGCAATACAAGTAGCAAAGGTGTTTGTTTTGGGTGTCTTTTCTAGACCCACCACGGTATATTTTTTTGTATTTATTGACACAGAATTTTATTTTCCAGTTTCTCTCCCAGCATCAGAAGATCATTCTGCAATGTTTTGCAATTTTTATGACAGCATGTAATATCACATCTGCAGTAAAGTTTGTTGTCCTATAGCTCAAGATTTTTCATCTCTAGCCAGCCGTTGTCTCTATTGATTGTGCAGTTTTGTCTCTATTGATTATGTGGTTATTCTGGAGCCTCACATCAACTGACTTAATTATTTTTAATTTTTTTAAAATCAAACAGTCTAAAAAAATTGATTGTGAACAGAGGCTACTTGCAGGCATTGTAGATCTGTGATCAAAATTCTTGAAGTGCTTTTCTCAAATAATCCCCATGAAGTAGAAGAGTTTGGTTTTATGTGTGGACACTCAAGAGCAGCTCAAGGCTGGTACTGTCAGTAATCTGCAGCCTCATATAGATCTGACTTCCATAACCTGCACTTAGGAATGAAAAGGATTTTTTTCTTTAAAAGTTCTTATAGTAAGTGTTAAGGATGCTGACAACAAGGAAATTATTATCTTTGTTGTGGCATTTTTTGCAGCTGTGATTGCAAGCGTTTAGCAAGTGGGAGGCACTATAGAGCAAATCCCTTTATCCATCACATTACCCTAATAATTAAATTGTCAGCCAGGGAAGTCAGGCTTTAATAGGAAAAAAAAAAATGCAATCAAACAGTGGCAAAAAACTTGTGACTATTCCTCCAGTTAAGTCTATAATTTTTTTTAATCATTATATTTGCGTAAGGCATTGCTCAGAACACAGATTTTTAAATGTTTTTTTAATACTTTTTATATGTTTTAAAATAACAAGAAGTTATTTAACCACTCTCCATTGTTCCTATGACTCTGGGAAACAATTATCCTAAGAACTACTGGTGATTTCTTTACTGTGATTTATTTCCAAAATTAATTCCAGGGGTGTTTCCTAGAATCTCCAGGCACCTTTTCCTTCAGGATGTAAATCCACCTGATGGTCTGCTTCTCCTGAGGTCTCCCTGTGGGAGCATTCTCCCGGGTGTTAGATTATAGGGGGAAGTCACCCAGCTGCTCTGGTCCCTTTGTGGTGTGTCATAGACGTCTGTCCTCTGCATTTGTTTCTAAATATTGGATTTTCCAGCATTTTTTTCCTGATTTCTGTGTCCCAGCTTGTGGTTTAGATAGCAACATACTTTTTGTCGTGGTTTGACACTGGC
>VWZT01015558.1:88561-99590 GCA_013397055.1 Pachycephala philippinensis | reverse complement strand
GCTGTGGCACAAGGGCCGTGGTCACCCCCACTCTGAGGACCCCCCGGGACCCCCCCCAATTCCCAGCTGGCACCACCGAAACCTGGCACAGCTCCCAGGGGGGCAGCGAGTTCA
This sequence comes from Pachycephala philippinensis, assembly GCA_013397055.1. NCBI lineage: Eukaryota > Metazoa > Chordata > Aves > Passeriformes > Pachycephala > Pachycephala philippinensis. The sequence continues at coordinate 99,476 of VWZT01015558.1, read as the reverse complement.
TCCCGGGCTCTGCAGGACACCCCAGAGCCCTGGGGGACCCCAAAACACCAGGGAAAGCCACACCAGGACCCCCCAAAATGGCACCACGGGAGCCTGGAGTCAGCGAGCACCTCATGGGATCCCCAAAAATGTCCCAGAGGGAGCCTGGAATTAGGGATGGCACCGTGCTGGTGTCACCCCCTGAGCCCCTGCATCGTTCACAGCACAAAATGCAAAATATTTTCCAATTATGGGCCCAATTTGGATTTTTCCAGCCTCTCCCAGCTCCTCCTCACCCCAAATATTGAACACCCCTAAATATTCCCCCCCACACAAATATTTCCAAGCTGATCCCAGGCAGGATTTAGGTCCTCGGATTCCACATCCATCCCGTCCAGGGCTGCCTCGTGCCAGGATAATTCCGGAGTCTCCCGCTTCCACTGGAGGCAGCCGCTGGCCAGCGTGGCCAGAGCATCCCCGGGACATCCCCGGCACATCCCCGAGCTCCCGGAGGCAGCGCTGGCGGCCGCAATTCCGGCTCCAAAGGGGTTAAAAACCCACCCGGGGCACAACCGAGGAGAGAAACCGCCTGGAAATGTAAAGTGCCGTTTATTTATTATTTCCCCCCCCCCCCCCCCCCACAATGCTGAAAATATCGAGNCCCCCCCCCACAAAAAAAAAAAAATACAGTTAAAAAAAAAAAAAAATAATTGCACCACCAAACTGCTCCATCCACGCTCTCCTCCTCCTCCTTTTCCTCCTCTTCCTCCTCCAAAACCCAGCACCAAAACCTATGGAAAACAGCCTGAAACTTGAGGAACCTTCCCTGCTTCCCACATAAAATAAGAGGCAAAATCCATCACATCGAGCACCCCGCGGCTCCAGGGTGGCTCGGCCGGGCATGAGCTGAGCCAGCAAGAACAGACCCCCCGAATCTGGGGTGTTCCCCCCCAAAACTGGGGTGTTCTTCCCCAAAAATTGGGGTGTCCCCCCTTTTGGGACATGGTTGCCCTCCGGGTTGGCCCCGAGCAGGGCAGTGCCTTTGTCCTGTGCTGGAAAACAGGAAAGGAAAAGGGATGAGGGATTTGGGGTTACCCAGCCCCAGGGATGAAGGATTTGGGATTACCCAGCCCTGGTTGTTAATTTTGGGGGGGCTGCCATGGTGGGAGTCAGGGCAGGCAGGGGGATGGCAGCTGCCAGCCTGACCGGGGGCTAAACAGCCAAAAAAAGAAGGAAAACACCGAAAAATTCCCACCAAACTCCCCAGAGCCTCACGGTGGGCTCAGCGGTTGCCGAGCCCTGTTAGGGGAGCAGGGGAACGATTCACCCCAAAATCCCCGCGGTGGGAAGGGAGGGGCCGGGCCCCGGGGGGCTGCGAGCTCCGGGATGGGAGGGACAATCCAGGGGCCTTCGGCTGGGGCTGGGTGGGTTCATCCCCGGCCAGGGGGCTCCGACGGGGAATCCTGGAGCTCTGCCACCTCCACAAGGGCTGAGGCCACCCCGGGGATGGGCCGCAGGCAGCTGGAGGNTCCAGCGCGGGACAAGGGCAGGCTTTAAAACAACCGTTTAAAAATCCAAGGAGGCCAACGCCGATCTCTGCTCTGCCCCACGCCCAGGGCCAGCCCGGAGCCCAGCCGTGTCCCCAGGCAGGGCGGTGACACTGCTTTGGGCCGCCCTAGGCAGGGTTTTACATTCCTGATCCCGCTGATTCTCCATCCCAGAGAGAAAAGCAGGGAGGAGGCGAAGCTTCGGCTGCCCAGCCCCTCATCCCCGCACCGCCTCACACCCCCCGTTACCTTCTATTCAACCCAAAGTGAACACATTTCCAAAAAAAAAAAAAAAAAAAAAAAAAAAAACAACAAAACAAAAAAAACAAAAAAAAAAANCCCACCAAACTCCCCAGAGCCTCACGGGGGGCTCAGGGGTTGCCGAGCCCTGTTAGGGGAGCAGGGGAACGATTCACCCCAAAATCCCCGCGGTGGGAAGGGAGGGGCCGGGCCCCGGGGGGCTGCGAGCTCCGGGATGGGAGGGACAATCCAGGGGCCTTCGGCTGGGGCTGGGTGGGTTCATCCCCGGCCAGGGGGCTCCGACGGGGAATCCTGGAGCTCTGCCACCTCCACAAGGGCTGAGGCCACCCCGGGGATGGGCCGCAGGCAGCTGGAGGGGGAGAACTGCAGCCTGGAGGGGCTTCACCCCTCCCTGAGCCCCCGGATGGGACCGGGGAAAGGAGCCCGATCCCGGGCACGGCCACCGGGAACAACCGGGAACAACCGGGCTCTGCCTCACCCTCCAGGGATGGCAAATCAACACTGTCCNCCATTTTCCAGTCTTAGACTGCCTACCTAGAGTTTCCACAAGTTAAGAACACTTTCTTTCAAATAACATCAACATCCTACAGAGTGTGGATCACTACTGAAAACTTGTGTCACTTCTGAAAATCATCAGACACTGCTACTGAGGGTACTGCATTTAGTCTGACTCCAGTTTGGTTGAAAAAATGCGTAGCAACAGTCTACACGCATCCCTTAAAATAAATCCTCAAAATAACAATAATTAAAAAAAACCCAACCAAAACGAAAAGAAAACCAAAAAACCAACCAAACAAAAAACCCAAACTAAAGAAAAATCAACATAAGCAGCACCACAATTCCCAAGTGTCAGGAGCTCCAGAGCTGGAGCAGAGGCCTGGAACACCCCCACAGCCCCACATCCGAGGCAGCCCCGGAGGATGGAGACGCTTCCGAGCGGCCGGAGCTTTGGGGGCTGGAGCTTTTGGGGGCCGGAGCTTTGGCGCTGGGCTCGGCGGGCCGGGAGCGAGGAAGGAGGGGCAGTTCTGCCGCGGAGGAGGAGAGGAAGCGGTGCCAGAGGCAGCGAGCCCCAGGCCGGGCTCACATGGCAGCTCGGGTGGGAGTGCTGGGCTGGTTCAGCCGCAGCGTCCGGCACAGCCAGCCCGCGAAATCCACCTCCTCCACCTCGGAGCGCTTGATGAACGCGTGGCTCTGCAAGCACAGGGAAAACGCGGTCAGGAGCACCCCCGAGGAGCATCCCAGATCCCAACGGCCAGCCCTGTGCTGCGGGATGTGCCCCGGAGAGGGGGAAAATCCTGGTGCTACGGCTGAGGCAGGGAAGGAGGATTTGGGGAAAACCTTTGTCCCTTGCAGCCCTCCCACCCTCACAGGGAACAACTCCTTCCCAATATACCACCCATCCCTGTCCTCTGGCAGTGGAAGCCATTCCCTGTGTCCTGCCCCTCCATCCCTTGTCCCCAGTCCCTCTCCAGCTCTCCTGGAGCCCCTTTAGGCCCTGCAAGGGGCTCTGAGCTCTCCCTGGAGCCTTCTCCTCTCCAGGTGAGCACCCCCAGTTCTCCCAGCCTGGCTCCAGCCCTCAGTGCCACCCTCCTGCCCCGTGAGGAGCCAGGTTTGTCCCAGGCTCTCAGCAGGGATCCATCCCTGCCCTGGATCCAAGGGGGTCGGTCCCTCCCTCTGCCAGCCCCATCTGCCCATCCTGAGCTCAGCCTGGGAATTCCCAGCCTCTGGAGCAGGAGGGATGGGGCAGCAGCTGGCAGAGCCGGTGCCACCCTGGCACAGGAGGAAAATCCTGTCCCCACTCACCATCAGCATCTTCAGATCCGCTCGTTCTGCTGGGTTTTTAATTAAGCTGAAATGAGAAGAACGAGAGGGCAAAGCCAGCGTGAGATTCCTCGTGGGAACGTGGGGATCAGGCTGGAGAGGTCTCAGCTTCACCCAGAGCCCCTCAGGATCCCGGGAGAGGCCCAGCCCTGCCAGCCCAGCTCCCAGGGACAGCTGCAGGATCCATCTCCTCCAGGCTGTGGGGACAAACTGTGCCCTGCAAATGGAGAAGAGGCCCTAAAGCTTGGCAGGAATTCGGGATTTCTGTAATATCCAATCTCTGGCAGCACCTTCAGGTGTCCCTGTGCCCACGGGGTGACTCAGCCCCAGGATCTGCTCCACCACCCCCCTTGCCAGGCTCAGATTTAGGAGGAGCTGGGATCCTGCTCAGCAGCCCCACAAATAAATTGCTTTTATTCCAACCCTTCCCAAGGCAGGAGCTCCCAGCTCAACGTGGGATCAGGCAGAACACAGAGGGTGGAGCTGCAGAGCTGTCAGGGAGCACGTCCAGGCCTCCACCTCCAGCCAGGAGATGGAATCCTCACCATTTATTTACAAACTCCTGGAAATCTTGCGTGAAGACTCCACTTGGCAGCTTGGGAGGCGGCTGTGGAGAGAAGGAGAAGGGGTTCCTGCATCACTGCTGCGTTACTGTGCCAAAACCAGTGTCAGCTGCAGGGTCAGTGAGCTGTGCTCTGCAGCCACCCCCATCCTCCTCATCCTCACTGCTTTTCCAGCCAGGAAAACCCTTCCCTGCCATTCCTTCCCCTGCTGCTCCAGCTCACCCTGCACCTGGGGGACCCCACATGAACCCCAGCCAAAGCTGGGAAATCACCAAACATCCCAATCCTAAACCCAACCTACAAATCCCAGCTCTGGCAACACCTACAGCTGATGAAACAACCCTAAAATGAGAATTGGGGTCAATCCCATCACCTTGGAAAGGGAAGCTGCCCTGTCCACTTGTCCTTGTAAGCTGGGTAGGACAAGGGGGATGGCCTTAAGCTGAAGGAGGGAAGGTTTAGATGGGATTTTGGGAAGGAATTCCTCCCTTGTGAGGGTGGGGAGGCCCTGGAATGGATTTCCCAGAGCAGCTGTGGCTGGCCCTGGATCCCTGGAAGTGCCCAAGGCCAGGCTGGAGCACCCTGGAAGGTGTCCCTGCCCATGGCAGGGGTGGGACTGGATGAGCTTTGAGGTCCTTCCAACCCAAACCACCCTGGGATTCCATGACTAATGAACATTCCAGATCCTGCCCTGACTCAGCAGAGTGGACACATCCCTGTGGAACCTCCGGGAATCCCAGCAGAGCCCTGGGAGAACCAACACCCACCTCATTAACGATGTAATCCAGCAGCTCAAAGATGGCCATGGCAGGCCTGGCATCCATCCCGTGGCCTGGGGGGTGACACGACACAAACGGTGCTGAGAGGCTGCTCGGGGCTCAGTTTGGGGTGAAAAACACCACTTTGGGGGAGTTCTGCTGGGAGAGGCTGAGGCAACTCCCGGGGGAACTGAGCCACAGTTAAAGAGAAATCAAATTTATTCCCAAATTTTGGATTTCTTTCACCAGACCTCCACTCCAGATTTATTTCCCAGCTTGGAGTGTTTGGGCAGCACCAGACCATCTACCACAGCAGGCTGGCAGCGCTTCCAGAGCCTTCTGCTCCCAAGGAAACGGCTCCAGCAGAGCCTCCCTGGGATCCTGGTGCTGTTCGGTGCTTCTGTGAGAGCTCCCAGCAAAGCTCTTCCCAAAAAACTGCCTCGGGCCTGGGAGGAGCCTGCTGGCAGCACAAGGGGCTGTGACCACGTCCCTCAAAACATCTTCTGCCAGGGATCCACAGCACAGGGGCTGAGCCTTTTTGGGGGACACAGGAGGGTCCAGGGATCCACAGCAGGGGGCTGAGCCTTTTTGGGGGACACAGGAGGGTCCAGGGATCCACATCCCAGCTGTGCCCACAGCAGGGGGCTGAGCCTTTTTGTGGGACACAGCAGGATCTAAGGAGCCCACGGACTCCTCAACAGATCCCAAATCCATCCTGAGAGGCCCCTCCCCACGCTCCCACCTGAACTCCACCAACCTGTGGCAGGGCAGAGCATCATGGCCGTGGCTCCATCCGTGACTTCCCTACCGACATTCCCACCCCGGAGCAGCTCTCCCAGCCCCATCCCAACCCCGCTCAATCCCCCATGGAAAAGTGTTGCTGCCAACGTCACACACCACAGCCCCTACCACTGACGGGGCGTCCTGGGGGCCTGGCCCGCGGCGAGATGCTGGGGGATTCTCCCTCGGCCCCGTCCACCACAGGACGGCCAAAAATTGCTTCCAGTTCCTTGGAGTCTGGCGGGGGGATTGGGTACCTTCCGATCGACAGCTCCACTAGGGACAGCCCCATGCTCCAGATGTCCGACTGCACCGAGTAGTGCGTGCCCTGCAGGCGCTCGGGCTGTGGGGAGAGCACAGGGATGGGGTGATGGGGTAAAAGGATGGGGTAACGGGGACAGGAATGGGGTCACGGGGACAGGGGTGCTGTTATCCCCCATCCCTGTGCCCCATTCCCCCCGTACGGGGGGAATGGGGCACAGGGATGGGAGATAACAGCACCCAGGGCATGGGATATTGATACTCGGGATCATAAATATCTCCTGTGCTGAAATTAAGTGGGTGAGACAACCTCCAGTGCCTAAAGGGAGCTGGGGGAGGACTTTGGACAAGGGAATGGCTTCAAAGTGACAGGATGCAGGGCTAGATGGGATATTGGGAAGGAATTCCTGGCTGGGAGGGTGGGGAGGTTCTGGCACAGGGTGCCCAGAGTAGGGAAAGGATAGTCCCAGAAGGATTCTGTGCAATGGAGATGGAAAAGAAGGATGATGTGCAGCCAAAAAGCACTTGGAGCATCTCATCCACACTCCCAACTTAGCGGCATTCCCAGCTACTTCTGTTTGGAACACCCAGCAGGAATCTATTCCTCTGTGTGCTGAAATCTAAGGAACTCAGCTTCTGCATAAAAATGTATTTTCCTGCTCACTCCTGTTAACATCCAAGAGGAATCAGAGGAGCAGAAAATCCACTCGAGGTTATGGCCATTAAAAGAAAAAAATCAGAAATAAATCAATCCATGCAAGTCATCCCCACTGGCAGCTCCGAGGCAGCTCGGAGCCAGTGCCTGGGAGAGAGGGGACAGGATTTTTAAATAGCCCCTGTCTAACTATAACTCACTGGAATAACCATTCCCAAAATACAGGAGCAGCTCAGACCTCGGGATCCTTCCCTGGGAGGGAGGTGAGGCCCTGGCACAGGTTCCCAGAGCAGCTGGGGCTGCCCCTGGGTCCCTGGCAGTGCCCAAGGCCAGGTTGGACAGGGCTTGGAGCAGCCTGGGATCAGGGAAGGTGGAATGGGATGTGTTTAAAATCCATTCCAACCCAAAGCAGTCTGGGATTCACTCCCACTGACTGATTCCAATCTGGCTTTAATTTCCCACTGGCCTGTCCCAAATCCCAGCTGCTCTGAACTGGTTTTACCCCCATTTACCCCCAGAGGAGGTGGCTGGACCAGCCCTTGTGTCCTCTCTGCACCCAGCTTTTGGACCGAGCTTTGCACACAGAAAGAGAAGATGGTTTTGTACCCAGAAACACTTCCCAAAATAAAATGTGGAAGGATTTGTAGGACATGAAATGTTTTTCCTGCGAGGATCTGCATTTCCACACACACCACTGCTCATCCTCAGAGGATCAGGAGCTCTCTGCTTCCAAAGGACTGGACTCGCCCCAAAGTGAACCGGATGGGGATGGAAACAGAGCTGAGATGAACCCAAATTACCCAAAAACCCCATCTGAAAGGAACTTACAGACATGTAGGACCGAGTTCCCACAAAGGAGTTGGCCATGGAGTCAATGAGCTGCCCGCTGACCCCAAAATCACAGAGCTTAATCTCTCCTCGGGAATTCACCAGGATGTTGGAGGGTTTCACATCTGGGGACAGAGAGAGAGGGGACAGGGAAGGTGGCTCTGGGTGACACCCAGGGCTCCTGGACCACAGGCTGGGATTCTCAGGGCCCTGCTCTCACCTCTGTGCATGATTTGGTGCTTCTCCCGCAGATAGGCCAGGCCCCGCAGAACCTGGAGGATCCAAAGGCTGGATGAGAGCAGAGCTGGGCCAGGAAGAGCTTTGCCCTCAGCTCAGAGGCAATCCCTGCCCCTGCCCAATCCCTCAGGGTTTGCAGCTTAGCCCCAATTCCATCACAGATTTGGGGTGAACCACCCAAAAAAGCTTCTCCCAAACCTCCTCGAGGTGAAGCCAACGTTATCCAGAGGGGTTGGAGGTAGGGAAAGGGGTTGGGAATATTTCCCCTCCCCTCTGGCCTCTTGGCCCAGGAGAGTGCAGAAAGCTTCCCAAGGCAGCCTAGGCGTTATTCCCAATCCCTGCCCAGCAAATCCCCCCTGGAAGCCTGAGCAGCCCCAGAACTCACCGCTATACTGACTTTGCCCAGGATTTCCTCAGGAATTCTTTTGGCTTCTTTCAGCACCTGATCCAAAGAGCCGCCGTCCTAAAACAGAGAACATGGGAATGACCAACACAGCAATTCCCAGCAGGAAAACAGCTGTACAGGGCAGCAAGTGGTGGGTGAACAGCACCGAGCACACTCCTCTTCCAGCCAAAAAACAGGGATATCTGGTGATCTGAGCTCAAGTTTGCCACTGAAAACTGGTTTTTTACCAGCTCTGCTTCTTGCTGTTGGTTCTTTGCTTCCTTCCATCAGTGGAAATGCAAAGATGGTGCTGGTTTGGAGGAGAAATAACACCATTCTCCAGCAGAAACAACAGAGTATGTTCACTGAGCCTCTCAGCAGGCTCTGCAGAGCAGTGGGTTGGCAACATTTCCGTTTGGCCAAGCCCCAAACCTCTGCTTCCGCTTCCCAAAACTCGCCGTCTCCCTCATTCCGATGCCCGGGCAGGAACGTGTGGCTCCCAGCAGGAGCAGAGCGGCCAGAGCAAGGAGCTGCCAGTGCCCTGAGCCACCCAGCAGGCAGGGAGAGGGGGTTTGGGGGGTCCAGGGAGGGGCAGGGACTCACCATGTGCTCCATGCAGATGGAGATCTCCCCGTCGCTGTAGAAGGCCCCGTAGAAGCCCACGATGTAGGGGGAGTTGCACTCGTGCAGCACCTGCAGCTCCCGGATGATCTGGTTCCTGATGGCCGGCTTGATTTCCAAATGGATCAGCTGCCAAGAGAGAAAACAGGCACGGTGGGACTCCTGGAGAGTCACAGAACTGATGGGGAGCCTGTGAGGAAGCCCTGAGTGCTGGGCAGAAACGAGATCTTCAGGGGAGGCTCGGCTTTGGAGCAGAATTTTTCCCATTTGCAGACTATATCTAATATCTCTACATGCTAATATTAAGGATAAAGTGCCAGGACACAGGGAATGGCTTCCCACGGACAGAGGGCAGGGATGGATGGGATATTGGCAATAAATCCCTGTGAGGGTGGGGAGGCCCTGGCACAGGGTGCCCAGAGCAGCTGTGGCTGTCCCTGGATCCCTGGCAGTGCCCAAGGCCAGGCTGGACGGGGCTGGGAGCAGCCTGGGACAGTGGAAGGTGTCCCTGCCATGGCAGGGGTGGCACTGGATGGGATTTGAGGTCTCTCCAAGCCAATCCCGTGTGGGATCCCACGCCAAAGGCAGAGGGAGAGCTCTGTGCTGCCTCAGCCACGGAAGGCGCCGGGACTGCAGCGGGCATGGGCGGAAGGACGAGTCAGGAGTTTGATCTCAGCCCCTCTGACTCAGCAGACAGGAACATTTTCACAAGCTCTGGAGGTGTTGTAAGAAGGTGCTCCGAGATCAAGGAAACCACAGAGAAGAAAAAGCCCCTGTGAAGGCTCTGCACACAAACGAGCAGCGGCTTCTGGGGCTCCACGTGGGGTCAGAGCAGAGTGGGGAGGGAAACACCCTGGGCTGCTGAAAGGTGGAACTGGACGAGCTGTAAGGTCCCTTCTAACCCCAACCACTCCATGAGTCCATGATCCCAACAGCAGGAGGGAGGAGAGGCTCTGGAGGAGGCAGGGCAGTGGCTGTGCTGCTCCTGCCAAGCACAGCCCCTTCCAGCAGGCACATGGAGCCTCTCCTGATTCTCTGCTCCGTGGCACCACAGCAGAAGATGTTCCCAGTGAAGCCAAGTCTGAGAGGAGCCCCTATCCCTGCCTGGAATGACCTTGGGATGTGTTAAATGGGGCTGAGGGATGTGTGTGCCAAGCCCATCCTTCCCACTGCCACTTCCAGAGAGAATCCAAGCAAACCCAGCCTTCCCAGAGCCAGGGAAGGTTCCAGATGCTCCCCAGCATTCCCAGCCCCTCGTTACCTTCCGTGCCATGATGAGCCCTGAGGGTTTGTGCTGCACTTTGGTGACCACCCCGCCATTGCCAGCCCCCAGCTCTGAGATCCTCTCGAAGTCATCGTCCTTCAGCTCCCCCACTTTGGCTTTCTGGGTCAGGAAAGCTTCCAGGCGCTTCTTCTGCTGCTCATCCAGCTCCAGCTCCTCCAGCTTCTTCTGCAGGTCCACAAGGTTGGCCCTGGAGAGGGGAGGAGATGGGAGACGGTCAGCACCAGGGAAAGGAGGGTTTAGTTTTTAGGGAAGTGCAGGGAAATGATGGAAAACCATCCCCTGACACGTCCTGAGCCCCTGACAATGGGATCAGCTGGACAGGAGAGCTGGAGAAGCCCCTGCCCAACGCACACAGCCCCTCGGGAGAGCAGCTTTGGAGCAGTCGGGTTTTTTGGGAGAACCAAGGAACCGGGAAAATCCTTCAGCCCTTAAAGAGGCAGCACCAGCAGCCGCTCCCCCTCCCGGGAAGCCAAGCTTGGCTTTGGCTGTGAAACCTGAGAAGGGCTTTCCATGGGGTCCAGCAGCTCCCTTACACCCCCCACCCCAAATCCTGAGCACAAAGGGGGGTCTGTGCTGCCCTGGCCCCTGCTGCCGAGCCCTCACCGCCTGTGCCAGCTCCAGCTGCTCCGTCCCAGTTGCTGCCAGCCCCTTGTCCTGCCTCACCCGCAGCCAGAGGGACGTGTCGGGAGGGTCTCACCCCATCCCTTCCACCCAAACCCCCCACGTGCCCCCCTCCATCATCATTCTCCCCACATGTCCCATCTGCCGAGCCCCCACTGCGGCCCCAAGTCCCCTCCAGACCCCAGGTCCCCATCCCAGCTCCAACCTTGGTCTCCAGTGCAGTTTTCCCCCTGCTCCAGGCCCTGCACCCCCCAGCCTCAGCTGCCCCTGCAAACCTGGGGGACCAGAGCAGCCTCCCCCTGCCCACCCCATC
>VWZT01015558.1:43488-57910 GCA_013397055.1 Pachycephala philippinensis | reverse complement strand
GTTGGGGGTCCAAGGAAAGGCTGGGATGGAGCTGCTGTCCCAGGGAAGGCTGCCTGGGGGCCATGACCTCCTGTTGGAGCACTGCAGACCGACAGAACTCAGCAGCTGCATGAACTGGTTGTGGCCTCAAGCAAAGGCCATTCCTCCGCCGCTGGCTCCTGCCAGATGGTCCCAGCCCAGGCTCAGGGCCTCACGTCCCCTCTCAGCTCTGCTTTTCATGTGTCTCTCCCCAAAAAAGGCCTGGGCCAGTGCCAGACTCCAGCAAACCCTCCGGAGCAGTCCCCCGGCTCTGGCAGGTCACTGGTGCTGGAACCAAGTCCATGTCCTGCCTCTGCAGCCCAGACATCCTCCTCGGCTCTCCCTGCCAGCTCTGGAATGAGAAATGGCTCTGTTCTTCTGTCTGCTTCCATTCGAATCCCTCTAGGAAAGAGCTCGTGTTCTCCAGCCCTGTGCTGCTGAAATTAGCACTGGCATCCTGCAGGATTCCAGGCTTGACTCGCGCCTCCAGGAGTGGGAAGAGCTGCCGAGACTGCGGAGACAAGTTGGATGTGAGAGCCAAGTGTCCAAAAGAACACGTTCAGGAACAACACAGAGAGCAGGAGGTGCTCCAGCACGGCAGGGAAATCATCCTGCTGAGGATAAAACTCCCAAAAAAAGTGTTCTTGGGGAGCCAGGAAGGGTCAAACCATGGCACAAGGTTTGGGACAGCTGCAGGATGCTGGAGTGGGCACTGGGACTGGAACCAGGATGACAGTTTTAGGTCACTCACAAAGCTTTCTAATTACGCTTTTTTGGGGGAAAAAAAAGAAAAAAATGGTGTGTTTGATTCTGTAAGTGCTGAACATTCCACAATTGCTGTGTTTAATAAATACAGCGGGGGCTCCTAGGAGACTGAATGGGGCTGAATGAATGAAGTATGTGAGACATCTGAAACCTATTAGTTGGAGCAAACTGGTGGAGAGGCAGGAATTCTTCTCTTTTTAAAAATATTTATACATTTTCCTTTCATGTCAGGCCAACATCTTATTTGGGGTTATGTTCCAGTGGAAGGAAAGGTGTGTCGGGGGGAAATGCAGGGGGAGGGGAGGTGCAGATTTGGGTCAGGCCCAAAAGGAGCAGAAGGGCTGGGTGGCTTTGGGGCCATATTTTCCTTTTGGAATCGAGCCCAGCACATTGATCCATCAGGGGACTTTGCCCCAGCCTCGATGGGGATGAATGTTTTGGGATTTGGTTAATTTTGGAGTGTTTTTGGGAGCTTGTCCCACCTGGAGCCCCTCACTTGAGGCACCAGGAGAACTCTCCAGCCCTCCCCAGATGAGGTTTATGGAGCCGTGGGTCTGGTTTAATCTGGCTTGGATATTTAGGCTGGAGTTAGAGCACACATCCAGTGTCTTCTGCACCACATGGACAGCTCCAGGACGTCCCACCAGTGTCCAGCAGCGATGTGCCACATCCTGAAAGTTTCCACCCAGGCTTCTCCTCGTGCAGAATTACCTCATTGGCTTAGGAAAAGGCAGAAAAGTAGGGAAGATGGATGGGAAGGACACAGAACATTCCCCCAGGGAATAAGCAGAGCTAACACCTCTTCAGGAGCCACTTCACCTGCGTGGAAGTCTCTGGAAAGGGAGAGAAGGAGTTGACAACACCCAGCTCCAGTCTGGGCAGATCATTCCAAATGGAGCCTGGATTCCTGCTGGAAGTGGTGGTTGTTTCCTGCTGGAAGTGGTGGTTGTTCCCTGCTGGAAGGGATGGTTGTTTCCTGCTGGAAGGGATGGTTGTTTCCTGCTGGAAGGGGTGGTTGTTTCCTGCTGGAGGTGGTGGTTGTTCCCTGCTGGAAGGGGTGGTTGTTTCCTTCTGGAAGTGGTGGTTGTTCCCTGCTGGAAGTGGTGGTTGTTTCCTGCTGGAAGTGGTGGTTGTTTCCTGCTGGAAGCTGCACAAATCCGGGACAAGTCTCCACCTTTGGTGCTTCACTCTGTGTCTCAGGAGCTCACCCAAGGCTTGGGGTGACATCTGAGCTCACCTCTCCTTGTGCAGCAGCTCTGGATCAAAGCTAAGGATGGTGTCAGAAAGGCCTGGATTTTGCAGTGTTTTCCAGCTGATAAGAGATATGTAAATTATCCCTGCTTTCCTGTGATCCCTAATGATCTTTATTCAGCCTGCTTTTACTGCAGCACACACTCAACCCTTTCCCTCCAGGCTTCCTGAAATGAAAATGAGAAGTTTTAGGAAACTCGGAATTTGCAAATGTCTCCCATTATCCTTCTAATCTCCCCAAACTGATTAAATCAGAGGATATCTCCCCACTCCATAGGAAACAGATGTTCCTCTTGCAGCAGGGACATGCAGGAGGCATCCTGAAATTTGTTTAATTTAGAGTCTCTCAGAGATGGGATTTTTTGGGGGGTTACAGCCTTCGATGTCCGAGCTCGGATCTGGCTGAGTTTGGAGTGGTGCCAGTAAGGAATTTCTGTGGAGTTTCTTTCCATCATTAGTGAAGAGAAACTCAACATCCTTGAGCTGAGAGCTTGGAAAATAACTTTGGAGTGTTTTTTGATGGCATCTTTCAGTCAGTTTAGAGGTGAAAACCTGCCTGGGACATGGGATGAGGCTGGGTCTCATTTTGTAAGGGAATAGTGGAGCCAATTCCAAGAGTCCATGAATGGATTTAACTCCTTCTGGAGCTGTAGGGAATGAGGCACTCGGGAAACATCCTTTTCCATCCCTCTGATTGCACTTTCTCTGTGGCATCTGTTCCCCATCAGTGGGAGGATCTCGGTGGATTTCAGTCTCATCAGTTTTGTCCACCTGTAACTCTTGGGTTTTCAGATCTCTCCTTTTTATTTCTTCTCTTCTTTTTTACCACGTTCAAACACAGTTCTGGTTTTGCTGAAGACACCGAGGGAAGTTGCCCAGAGGAGCTGTGGCTGCTCCATCCCTGGAAGTGTCCGAGGCTGGACAGGGCTTGGAGCACCCTGGGACAGTGCAAGGTGCCCCCACCCATGGTAGGGGGTAGAATGGGATCATCTCTAAGATCTTTCCAAGCCAAACCATTCTGGGATTCTATATGTCAGTGCTATTTCTAAAATATCTTGATTTTCCTCTGGGTTGGAGGTTCTCAGTGTGTGTCCATCTGTGCATGTGTGGGTGGTGGTTGCATTTCAGAATTTCCAGGACTGTTATAGCTCTTATGTTTTTTCCAAACAACTTCCTCCAGTGTGAGTTCTCCCTCCTGAAGGATCCAGACCCCACTCGGAAGAGTTCTCCATGTATGAGGGAGGCTGAATTAAATCTCTCACTGGAGATGATTTAAGGGTTCCTCCAAAGCAGGACCACATAACAACAATGCAGAGTTGTTTTAGATATTGGACACATTTTCCACCCTCCACGTGTTGATGGTGCCAGTGACAAACTGTGGAAAAAACTCCTTAAGTGTGAGCCAAGAATTCCCTTCATCAGCCTTTTGCTAAGGTGCACAATTTATCCCAATTTTTCCTGATTTATCCCAGCCTCAGCCTTGCTCAGACACATTCTCAAGGCGTGTCTCCTCCGAGCCTCTTGGGAGCACCATTTCCACGTCTGTTCGGACTGGCTGGACACGTCACCTCCCTGTCCCTGTGCCTGTCCCTGGAGGGGGACGGGTGTCTCTGGACAGGGACAGGTCCTAAGGGGGGAAGTGACCCCTGGAATGTGAGGAGGAGGAGGAGCTGGAGCCCAGAGGTTGGATGGGGCAGCCCTGGCAGGGGCTGAGCTGTTGCTGAATTAAACACAACTCTGGTTAATTAAAGCGACTTAGGGCAGTGCTGTGGGTCGGGAAAGGCGATGGATTGGGAGCATTCCCAGAGTCCTGTCTGGGGACACAGAGGGACAGTGGCAGCGATGGCAGGCGTGGCTTGGACCTTAGACAAGGTGACTGCTGGGGATGTTCAATAAATCCCCTTCCTCCTGAGGAAAGCACTGATCTCTGCCCTCTGGGAGCAGGGAATGGCTGGAGCTGTGTCGGGGTTGGGATGGAGATCAGGAAAGGTTCACCCGCGTGGGATGTGGGCAGGACTTACCCAGTGCTCCCGAGCTCCAGCTCCCCCCATCTCCCTGCTGTGCCTCGGTGGGGTTTCAGTGTTTGTGTCCTCAGCACCATCCCCGGAGCCTGATCCCAGCCTCTCCTTCAGGGAATGACTGAGCCTGAGCACAGCACGGTAGCTGGGATAGATAATTTGCATCAGAATAGAGCCCAAAAACTGGGATCAGCTTTGACCAGAAACACAGCGTTCTTGGGCTGTGAAAAACTGCTACAAAAACAGCAAGTTCAGGCTCCCTGGCTGCTGAGTTTTGTCTGAACACGGAGGCTGAATACCATCAGAATAGTTTGTTTTATTTCCAGCTTGCCTGAAACCAGAGATTCCTGGGACATTTCCAAGCCAGTCGCTGAACCCAACTGGATTTTGGTTGCTCTATCGCCTGTCAACCTGAAATTCTGGAGCTGCTCTGATCCCTGCAGCACTTTGGTTGTCCCAGCTCCCTCTCCCAGCATCCCAGTGACCTTTTCACAATCTTTGTGTCAGGCTGTGGTTTGCATTTGTCATTTGTTTCACATTCCCAATTTATCATGGAATGGGTTGGGTTGGAAGGATCCTGAAGGACCATTCCCACCCCTGCCATGGGCAGAGACACCTTCCCTGATCCCAGCGTGCTCCAGCCTGGCCTTGGGCACTGCCAGGGATCCAGGGGCAGCCACAGCTGCTCTGGGCACCCTGTGCCAGGGCCTCACCTCCCTCACAGGGAACAATTCCTTCCCAGTATCCCATCCATCCGTTCCCTCTGGCATTGGGAGCCATTCCCTGTGTCCTGTCCCTCCATCCCGTGTCCCCAGTCCCTCTTGCCTCGCAGTTGCCTGTTGAAAGAAAAGGAGTTTTCCTGTGTTTTGTCCTGAGCACGGAGGGAGCAGAGCTGAGCCCGACTCCGGCAGATCCAAAGGTGGGGAAGCAGCCAAGGGCTTGGAATCCGTCCTGGGCTGGGAGCGGAGCAGAGCCCTGAGCTCAGCGCCGGGGCAGCTCCGCACATGGAACGTGACGGCTTTGGAGAACGGCACCTCTGCACTCCTCAGTTCCAGGAATGTTCTAGGAAGTGGGCAGGAGCCTCCTGGTTTGGTGAGAGCGGGAGCAGCTGATTTCCCTGGAGTTTGCCGTGGGCTCTCAGATGCCGCTGTGGCACAGCAGCCACCGTGTCCGGGTGGTGTTTGGGGCTTGGAGCCCCCCTGCCCCCCGTTTCCCCTGAGTGCTTCCCTCCCTTTATCCCCTTCCCTCATCCCACCAAACCTTTCCCCTGCAGCCGGCAGAAAATGGGATTTTCTAGTTAATACCAAAATAAACACAGCAGTGTCCAGCACGGGAGGGAGAGGGGAAGGGGAGAGCCGGGGGCTGGGATGGACAAGGAGCACAGGGCTGTGCATCCCAGAGAGCTGGAGGTGCTGCAGGACAGGAAAATCCTGAGGGAATCAGCAGAGCTGGGATGGGATCTGAGTGCTTTTCCAGCTCCTGCAGCCTTAGGAGTGTTCCTTGCGGGATTTCTCTCCCTTTTCCCAGGCAGTGCTGAGCATTTGGGGTTTGTTCCAGGGCTCTTCTTTGTCGTGATGGGGAAAACATGAGCAGAGTCACTTCCCCACTCCCTGTAACAGGAATAAAACAGCAGCAGAAAAAAGCCTGGTGGGGGCCAAAGGTCTTGCAGAAGTTGCCTCTATGGAGTGGCAGCGAGCAGAAATCTCCAAGGATTTTCCGGGTGCTTGGATATTCTCCCTGTGTTAGCCCAGGCTCCATGCTCGTGCTGGGAAGGATTCAGACCCTGGGGTTGGATTGACTTTGTGCCTGATTTGATTCCTTTCCCTGGGGAATGCACACACACAAGTGAATGGTTGGGAAAGTGGATCCGGCCTTTGCTGAGAAGGAGGAACTTGTGATCCCCTCCAAACCCCTGGCAGTCCCAAAGCCCTGGGATCAGATCTTGCTTGGATTTTTCTCCTTCCTTCCTGCCCCTGCTCGTTCACTTCACCAAGCAGCTGGAATCCAGCACACGGCAGGAGCCCGGCTGTGAACAAGGAATGGGAAGAGAGATGCTCAGGAATCTCTAGGGTGGGACTGGATAATCCTTAAGGTCCTTCCCACCCAAACCATCCTGGGATCCTGTGATTTATGATCCAAATGTGCCTTTATGCCCCACATCCCCTTCCTCTGTCCAGCCAGGCAAACTCCTTCCCTGCGCCCCAAATCCCTCCAGAAAAACACAAAGAGAGCACGGAAGAATCCAGCTGAGGGGCTGAAATTGGTTAAGGAGCAAGATTAGATCAAATATTTCCGAGCATCTGGGGCTTCTTGACCACCCCATTGTGGCCCATCCCTGGCTGTCAGACCCGGAGCATTCCCAGAAGGAGTTAAGGGAGACCTGGGCGGGAGCCAAGAGCTTTTGCCGGAAGCTTTATCTTCCCCCCCAAAAATCTGATGTCTGGAGCTCTGGACAAGGCATTGTCCTCATAAAACACAACAAGAACAACAAAACAAGCCCTGCTATTCACAGCTCTGTAACGAGCCATAAAATGGGGAAAAAAAGGCAAAAAAAAAAAAAAGCCCTGGAAATGTAAGAGTTTTATTAAACTGGAACCATGTGTTTCCCATAGTCCCGTCTCCATAAGCTGTGCACATCCCGTCCATGTTTATGTTCTCCTCGGGGGTGTGAGGGGGTTTTTTCCATGCCTGGGAATGATTAGGAGGAGGGAGCCTGGATGAACTCATGTCTCCTGTGAGCAGCACCAGGAAACCTGCACACACCGGGAGAGGCACAAATCCTGCGGGAATGGCCGTGGAAACGCGGGAGACTGGGAAGGGGGAAAGGCAAGGGAAAAGGCAAAAGGGAAAAGGAACATTCCAGAGTGGAAAAAGAGGAGAAAGTTGTCCCGTGTGGATCATTGTAGAAAGTGTGTATTGAAGTGCTGGATTGAGGATATTCCCTGGATATTCCTGTGGGCCTGGAGCGATCCTGCCTCACCCAGGGAGGCTCGGAGAGGCCTTAAACACCCCCCTCCCCTCCTGGGGTCTCCAGCACCCACCAGATCTTCCTTAAATGAGGAGATTGATCCTGGAAAAGAGAGTGGAGCTCCCTGGAGACTTGAGCAGCCCAGGCAAGGAGAAGGGCCAGGTCTGGGATTTTCCAGGAGCCCTCGGCCTGGCTGGAGACATTTGGGCACAAGGAGTGGCCACAGCGTCCGTGGTGAAGTTGGAAGTTCAGATTTGGGCAGGAATTCCCAGGAAGGAGACTCAGGGGAGGAATCTCGGGGGAAATGGGTAATGGGATATTTTTAGCTGGAATTGGCAATGCTGTGGTTGTTGTTTCCACGTGGGTGAACAGCCCCGGGGAGGACTGGGAAGGACTGGGAATCATCCTCTGTGCAGCCAGCAGGTGTGGTGACATCTGCAGGGTGACAGAGCTTCGGAGAAGGGACATTACCTCATGGAGAGTGACCTCAGAGGTCCCAGAGATTACGGAATTTCACCCATTTTTCTTGGTCCTGAGCCCATTTCCTCCCTCTGACCGGTGCCTCTCCTCCTGCAGGACATCCAGGCTTCCCGGGGCACCAAGGACTGGCGATCCATGATTTCCTGGGCATCTGATCCCAGGCTGGTTTAGGCTGGAAGTGCCCTCAAAGCTGCTCCCATTCCATGGCAGGGACACCTTCCATAGACCACGGGCTGTTAAAACTTCCCTCCTGATTTCTCATTTGGAATCCTCTGGATTTGGCATCCAGCTGATGATGGGTTTTTCCCCAATGATAAAGGGATTTTTTTCTATCCCACATTCCCCTTCTCCAGTGATATCCATGCCTGGCAATCAAGTTATCCCTTAGACTTCCTTTAGTTTTGATAAAGTGGCTCCATCAGCTTTGCCAGCCCTGGGACCAGGGACTTTCTCCAGGCCTTTGATCCCTTTTGGAGCTGTTTTACAGCTTCTGGGCCTCAGCTCGTTCCCTTTGATGGCCCTGTCCTTTTCCCTGTGGAGAACTCGTCCGGTTTGGGGTCTGCAAATGTTCCCAGCCCTACTTGGACATTTTTTGCTGTGTTGCTCCAAGCCCTGCCCAGCCTGGCCTTGGACATTTCCAGGGATGGGGCAGCCACAGCTTCTCTGGGAATTCCATTCCAGGGCCTCAACACCCTGACAGGGAAGAATTCCATCCCAATCTCCCACCTATCCCTGTCCTCTGTCCAGGGGAAGCCATTCCCTGTGTCCTGTCCCTCAAGGACAGTTCAGGAACAACATAGCCAAACGTGGGATACTCAGGATGTGGGATTTGGTGGTCACCATGTTCCTTCAGCCTTTTAATTCCTCTTGGTGAACGCCTTGAACACATCCCAAAAATAAGGATCCGTGGGAGCGGGGCCAACGAACACCAGCACCTTTCCTGGCAGAATTCCTGCTCCCCCCTCAGCTGCACCAGCCCTGCGAGGCCAAACCCGCCTCCTGCTCCGTGCCAGCCGCCAGCCAGGAGCGGCCTTTCCAAGGGAATGGCTCCCGGAGGTGTTGGCACCGAGGGAAACGGGCTCCTGCTGCCGGGTCCCGGCTGGCAGCGGGCAGGGGAGCGGGACAAAGAGGGGTTTGCACCTCCCGGGGAAGGCAGAGCTGAGCTCTTCCCTCCAATCCATAAAGATTAAAAGGAAACAGATTTTCTGCTGGCTCTGGGTTTGTTCCCTCATTACCCCGAGCTGGGAAGGGACCCTGCAGGACGGGCTGGGGACACTGGGGGTGTCCTGACCAAGGGTGACATCACTGAGGGGCTGACCCCCAGCAAGGGACGGTGACGTGCACCCGACCCTGACAGGCAGAGCCCTGAGCGAGCCAGAGGATTCCAAAGGAAAATCTCCTTCCCCAGACCTTGGAATATTAATGATGTTTGCAAGACAACAAAATAATGATGCAACTCCCAGGGGACGTGGAAGGGTCTTTGCCAGACAGCGCAGACACAAAGGCTCTGCTGTGTGTGCTTCCTGCACTGATCCCATGGAATGCCAGGAGTCCTGGAATCCCAGACTCCCAGAATGATTGGCGTTGGAAGGGACCTTAAGGATCAAACCAAACCCCTCCATCCTGGTGCAGTAAGTGGCCACCAGATTCCAGGGATTGCTGCACACAAAATTCCTTTCAAATGTATCCTGAAGGTTTTGGACTCTTCCTAGACCAGTCAGAGCAGTGCCCAGCCGGACCCTCAGAGGCTGGGATAAACTGATAAACCTCTGGAAGCCAGGTTTGGAGCAAGAGTCCTGCTCGGGATAAGTGAGGCCAGGGCCCACCTGGGGCAGGGAGGGAGTTTAGGATCTGGATACCACCCGTGAGGGGATGTTTGCAGGGCAGGACAACCATCCTTGGGGTGCTTTGGATGAAGTTTGTTCCCCTCTTCCTTTGGGGGGCAGAATGGGGCTCTGCTCCAGCATTTGGGATGTCCCAGGGAGGCCAGGGGCTGGATTTGCTGCTGGGGAGCAGAATGCAGTGTTTTCGTGGCCCTGGGCTGCAGCTGTGCCATGGCCAAGCTGCTCCACGCAGGCTGAGCTGGGGCAGCTCCAGCCTTGCCTGGGTGGTCTGGCAGCTCTCGAGCTCCACACGCTCCTTGTGCAGCCCCTTCCGAGGGGGAGAATCCCGGGATGGGGAGGGAAGGGAGGGATGCCCAGGCAGGAGGGGAGCTGAGAAGATTTGATTTACCAGCTGATCATGCATGACGAGCAGATCAAACCCTCTGGATCTCCTTGGAGCAGGAGCAGATCAACACTTGGAGAAGAATTGAAGAGGATCCATCCGCCCCGAGCAGTCAGCGAGGCTCGGCCTGGCTGGTGCACCATGGAACCACAGAATATTCCGGGTTGGAAGGGACCCACAAGGACCATCGAGCCCAGCTCTGAATGAAATGGCCCCTTTATCCTGGAATCCCAGGAAATGGCCCCTTTATCCTGGAGTCCCAGGATGGTTTGGGTTCGAGGGGACCGTGAATCTCATCCAGTACAATCCGTGTCATGGGACACCTTCACCTCTGCGTGACCACGACGATGATCAGAGGGATGGATTCCCTCTCCCGTGTGGAAAAGCTGGGGGAATCGGGCTGATCCAGGCCCCAGGAACCCTGACAGGACACGGACTTTTCGTTTAATCCTCCCAAGGTGTGCTCCAGTATTTTTCCTTTCTTTTCCCATTTTTACTTCAGCGCTGAGGGCGGTGGAGAGAGGCCTCGTGAGTAACCCAGGAGCGCCATCCTTGCCCTCTGCTCCCCTCCTGCACCTCTCCAGTCCCCGTGGGTTCATTCCTTTGCTCCCTCCTCGTGCCATGATGCTCTGGGCTCAGATTGGGCACAACATTCCTGGGCATGGGCCTGGTTTTTCCTCATTTGTGAGGGATGTTTTCCATGAGGAATGCTCCAGCCTGTGCCAGCTCGTGGCTTGGGTGTGCTTGGAAGACAAGTGCAGAGCTCTGCCCCATCCTCACCTTCAGGAGAATCCGGTGTGGATTCTGCAAACTGAGCTGTAGGAAGGGATTTCAATATTCCAGCTTTCCCTAAAATTACCCTCTTGTTTTCCCTTGAAATCAGCTCGGGGAATTCTCACCTTCCACAGGGGAAGGGTGCTCATGTGGTCACTTGTCCTAAAGAAAATTCCAGCTCCTCTATAGAAAATGTTTTTTTTGGGCTCTGCCTTGGCAGACGCAGGCAGTGAGTGGCTGGAAATCCTGCCCACGGCACCGAGCAGGAGTTCCTGGGATCTGGGGAGCCGGGCCAGGGCTCTCCATCTGTTCCAGCCCCGCTGCCAAGTTAAACTTCTGTGCTGCAGATTGCACAAAGGGGAGAAAAGAGCCACAAAAAAAGGGTGGAAAACGGGAAACTCGGAATTCAACCGAGGGCAAAGGGAGCGAGGTGGGGCTGGAGCAGACAGATGTGGTGGGGAGAGTCACATCTGCCTGGGGTGGCCACTCCGTGGTGTGGGGACACTCCACACCCCAGGAACAAGGGCTGGATGTGCCTCCAGCCCACCTGAGGGCAACAAGAAAGGTGTTTGTATCCCTGCTTGGAATTTCACAGGAAATGGAGGGATCGCCTTACTCCTGGCAGCAGAAAGAGGCAATTTTCCTTCTAAATCAGGCAGCTCCCGTGTCAAAAGTTCCACAGCGAAATCCCACTGCACTCAGAGCAGGGCTTTTTATGAATAAAATCTTAATAAATGTCCAGGGCTTGATTTTTCGCAGCAGCCTCGCCTGGCTTTGATCTCCCCTTGCCTGGGCTCAGCCCCTGCCAAGCCAAAGAGGGAAAAAGTCCCTTTCCCTGGGTTTAAAGCAAAGGGTGTTTTTTTAAAGCTCTTGGCCGTGGAGCCGTGTGTGATACATCATCCCTCGGCCCCATCCCTCCTCTCCCAAATCCAGAGCACACACTGAAACAATTTCCCTGTGGTTTCCCTCCTTGGTGGAGTCGAATTCCTAGAAAACAAAAGGAATGTTGCAACCGTGGTCACAAGCTCGGAGGCTGGAAATGTTACACACGGCCGGGAGCCCTCAGCGGGACCGGGATCGGCCCTGCCCGGTGGCACCTCCATCCCAATCCCACAGCCCCGAGCCTAATTCCTCCCACGTGTGTGTGAAATCAGGGAGTTTCTCCAGCCCTGGGAATTGCAGGAGCATTTAGGGAATTGTGTTGGCTCTTTGCCCCGGCCCTGAGGTCGCTCAGAGCTCCCTGAGGTCACGGTCTGGGTCTGACCCGGTCCTGTCCAAACCCAAAGTCTTGGGATGGGCACAGACTCATCCAAGCGAATCCACACTGAATGCAGAGCCAGGAATTCCTCCCCGGGAGGGTGGTGAGGCCCTGGGATAGATTCCCAGAGAAGCCACAGGGATCCCTTGGCATGTTTTTGGGTTCGGGTTTTTGTTTTTTTTTTTAATTTTAAGGGCATCTGGACAAGGTGCGGGAGTGGATTTATGTGGATCATCCCAGGAGGTGACAGCCATGGCCTGCTATTCCCTGTTGTCAGGAGATGGATAATTGACATCCTTGGGATCACCTGTTCCCTGTGGACTCATCCACTGAATTCTCTGGCTTGGAAAGTCCTCAGGAGCCCCCCTCTTCACACAGGACCTTTTTAACGTGTTTTGGGCAAAGAAAGGTCACTGGGCTGAGCCAAAGGTGAGGCAGGAAGGTGCTCCAGGCTGATTATTTATTTGATGCCAGGAAGGAGGAGAAACCAGCCTGGGCTGGGGCTAAAGAGCTGCTGGCTGTGTGTGGGACTGGGAGCAAGGGAAGGAGTTAACGCTGTGGAACGATTTCCCCGAGGAAAGCTCTGTCTGGGCTGGTTCCTGAGTGTCTCTCCGTGCCTCATGTGGTGCTGCTCGCTGCCACTTTTGATCTCCAATTCCTGCTGAAATTCGATGGGAAGGTTCTGGAAATCCTGGGCACTGCAGGTCCAGCAGCCACGTCCCCGTCCCCGTGCCCCCCTCGGCCCCTTTCACCCCGTCCCCATGGATTGAATCCCTCCTTTCCCTGCCTCCCCAGCAGAGTGAGCCGTGGGCTGGCCAGGACGGAGCCGTGCCGGGAGCTGGGAGCTGCAGCATCAATCCCACATTCCCTGACCTCGGCTCTCTGCAAGGATTGCAGCACGAGAGCCTGAGCTGGCTCTTTTTTCCTGATTTTGTTTGAAATGACATCACGGTTCAGAGCTGTTGCTGCCCTGACAGCAGTTGTGTCATCCCGGGAGAAGCAGCACGGACTAATTTTAGCCAAGGCAGAGTTGAGATGACACTTTTGATAAAGGCAGGAACGGAAAAGTTCAAGGGGCTTTCAGTCGGCTTTGCTGGGGGCTCCTGACAGGCTCTGACGGGGCTGAACCAGCTCCACTTTGATACAGAAATGAAGGAAAGAGGTGAAAGAATCAGGGCTGACACCCAAATTCACAGCTCTCGTCAGACCTGGGAGATCAAAGAATCCCGGGATGGTTTGGGTTGGAAGGGAACTTAAATCTCATCTCATTCCAGGGGCAGGGAACCTTCCACTGTCCCAGGGTGCTCCAAAGCCCATCCAACCCGGCCTTGGGCACTGCCAGGGATCCAGGGGCAGCCACAACTCCTCTGGGAAATCCATTCCAGGGCCTCCCCACCCTCCCAGGGAGGAATTCCTTCCCCATATCCCACCTAAACCCCCTCTCTGTCCGTGTGAACCCATTCCCTGTGTCCTGTCCCTCCATCCCTTGTCCCCAGTCCCTCTCCATGTTTCTTGTGGCTCCTTCAGGCACTGAAAATCCACATTTGGGCTACCCCAGAGCTTCTCTTCTCCAGGCTGGACAATCCCAATTCCTGATGTCCCAGTTCCTGATATACCAGTTCCTGGTATCCCAATTCCTGGTATCCCAATTCCTGGTATCATTTCCTCCCAGAGAAGGAGCCATGAGCTTGCTGAGCATTAAAATGTAAATGTTGAATTTAGCAACTTTTAAGTAGCTTTGAACCTCCTCCCCTGCACATTTCCGTGGTTCCAATGACATTAATTAATGAGGATCTCATTGTGTTTTCCCACAGGATTTTCCCAGGCATTCCATGTGCTACCTGGAGCTCCCCAAAATGAAGACATTGGATCGTTTTCTCTGCCCTCATTTGCATTATTTAGTGCCCATAGTTCCACCTGGATGCACAGGACACAGGCAAAAACTCCTGAATTCAGGCAAAAATTCCTGAATCCAGACTGGCAAAAACTCATAAATCCATTCTGGGTTTGTTAAATAGTTTGGGCAGATAATGAATCATCTGCAAATATTTGATTTCATTCATGTACAGTTATAGGCTATACTTCTCCCCTTTCCAAACAACATTTTAGGAGCTTGAATAAATACAATAATTGAAAATTAATTAAAAAGCCCTTTAAAACCAAATCTGTATTATTTCAAATCAAATTCTATGTTCAGGTCAAGCTAAAACGTTCATTAAATCACCCCAAAATCAAATCACCCCTAAATGACTCCTCCTTTCTCATTTCTCACTCTGCCCAGGGCAGCAAAAAACTCAATTACTCTGAAGGTTCTGCTCCAAGCACGTAATTAATAATACTAATAATTAATATCAAGCACTTTTCCACTGTGCCTCACACACTGAGAAGTGAAACCCTTCCCGGGCAGTTCCTCTTTGTGCCAGCTCCTTGAGCTAAGCCTAAGCTGGGTTTAAGGCCCCTCTCCTCGAGAGAGAGAGAGGAAAATGTCATTTTTTGGTCTTTTCTGGCTATTTTTTCCCATGGGATGTCCCAGTCCTGCCCGGCCCAGGCAGGGAAAGCCCAGGATGATTTAAGCTGGAATGGGGGCAGGATCAGGGAATGGGAATGGGAATGGGAACGGGAATGGGAATGGGAGTGGGAATGGGAATGGGAATGGGAATGGGA
>VWZT01015558.1:27405-38807 GCA_013397055.1 Pachycephala philippinensis | reverse complement strand
CTGGAGTGGGAATGGTGCTGGGATGGGAATGGTGCTGGGATGGGAATGGTGCTGGGATGGAGGCAGTGCTCTGCTCCCAGCCCAGCCTGGGAATGCTGGAATGGGAATGCTGGAATGGGAACGCTGCTGGGATGGGAATGCTGCTGGGATGGAGGCAGCGCTCTGCTCCCAGCCCAGCCTGGGAATGCTGGGGTGGGAATGTTGGAGTGGGAATGCTGGAGTGGGAATGCTGGAGTGGGAATGCTGGGATGGGAATGCTGGAATGGGAATGGTGCTGGGATGGAGGCAGCGCTCTGCTCCCAGCCCAGCCTGGGAATGCTGAAATGGGAATGCTGGAATGGGAATGCTGGAATGGGAATGCTGGAGTGGGAATGCTGGAATGGGAATGGTGAAATGGGAATGCTGGAATGGGAATGGTGGAATGGGAATGGTGCTGGGATGGAGGGAGCGCTCTGCTCCCAGCCCAGCCAGGCCAGAGGGCTGCAGCTGGAGCCCTGGGCATGGAGGCAGCTCCTCCTGGAATTCCAGCCTGCTCCTCCAGCCTTCCTGCCTCCCCTCCTGCTGCCATGGGCTTGGAAAAGAGGGACAAGGACTGCCCAGGGATTTGGGCTTTCCAAACTCCCCGTGTGCATCCCCTGGGATGACCCCTAAGGAATTCTGCCATGCTCATCCCTCAGATAAAACATCCCAAATCTTTATGGGGTTGGACTGGATGATCTCCAGAGGTCCCTTCCAACCCCACCCATTCCAGGGGCAGTGATTAATGGGAATGAAGCTGTTTCTTCAAAAAACCTCTCTCCTCCAGCATTCCCAGCATTCCCACCTTCTCCTCAGTCCCTTCCTTGGGGCTGTTTCACACTGTGGGCACGTGGGTGACCTTGACGACCGCATTTTGTGCAATTATCTCTCCTCCAAAGCCACACAGGGAACATTTAATCCCATTTATCCACGGTGTCCATTTAACAGCTCAGGACACCACTGCAAATATTTGCTTTGGCTTTGCCTTCACAGACCCCCAGCTTTCCCTTTCAGGGAGATAAACCAGGTTCAGCCTGGGATCTCTCCTGGTCTGAGCCTTCCCTTGGCTCCGAGGCTCGCAGGAAGGAATTTGGGCAGAACTGGAATGAAACTCCAGCTGAGCTCAGCTGTGTCCCATGGGCTGGGCTGGCAGAGTCCCTGGGCACCACCCCAGGCACTGCCCCGGGCACTCAGGTTGCTGTGAGAGGGTCCAGAAATTTGGAGGTTGGGTGTGGATGGAGGAAAATGGAGAAATGTTGAGGATTTGCTGCTGGATTTAAGGGTGGAGCAGTGCAGAGCCCTGGCTGTTCTCCTGTGGGGAACCTTCCCCGGGCTCCTGGGCTGGCTGCAGCTCTGGGGTATTTGTCCCCTCAAAGAATTGGTTTCCCAGTTTCCCTTTCCCACACCTCTTATTCCAGCTCCCAAAGCCTTTTACAGCATTTTCCTGCCATTCCTGGAGCATTTTATCCGTGGCAGAAGTGTTTTTCCTCCCCGAATGCCTGGTGAGGGACAGACACATCCAAGGGCTCAAGGGACAGCCACCAACCCTGAGAAGATCTGGATTTCCCCCTTCCCTTGGGGCATTTTGCATTTTGTTAATGGTTGGGATGGTCTCCGAGGTGTTTTCCAGCCCCAATGATCCTGGGATTTATCCTTGTCTGTGCCTCCTTTTCTCCCTCCATCTCCAAATTCTGTCATTTCCCACATGGGACAAGAAAACAGAACCACACCAGAAGTTCAGACACAGGAACGGGACTCAGGTGACTTTTTAGGGAGTTTTTTAAACTCTGGAAGATAAAAATGCCCAAACATTGGTTCCGTTTCTCTTAAATATCACCCACAAGTGGCACAAACCACTTCCTGTGGGTTTTGTAGAATCCCAGAGTGGTTTGGCTTGGAAGGACCTCAAAGATCACCCAGAATCCAGGAAAACCATGGGATTGGGAGGGAGAAGCTGCTCCCAGTTCTCCAGGTGCCCAACACGAGCTGTCCCTGCTGCTGTCCCTGCTCGAGGGCACTTGGAGAGGCCTTGCAAAGAGGCTCCAGCAGTTCAGGCCAAAGGTTGGAAGTGTTTCTGCTGGAATTATATTTATGTAGAGCTCATCCCCATCCCAGCCTCCCTCAATAAAGGGGAAAGTATGAAATAAATGCAAAGCAGGGATTAAATGCAAAATAAACAAGCCTCTTACGCAGCCCTGCTTTCCCAAATCACAATCAATAAAGGGATGGGGAGCCATAAACCACAGCCCAAGCCCGGCTTTAATCTGGCCTTAAACTCATTAAAGCAGAGACAATTTCAAATGAGCCTCTCCTGAAGGGCCCAGCCCCGACAAACCCCATCCTGAGGCAGGGTTGGAATGGGATTATTGCTTTAATGAACTCTTGAACAGTTTCCAGGAGCAGGAATGTGTGGAACAAAGGCAGAGCAGGGATGATTAGGCCAGGCTGTGCTGGCACTGCCATTTCCTGGGACCTCAGTGCTGCCTGTTTGTCCCAGCGAGAATAAAGGCCTGACTTTGAACACAACTCGTTATGTCAAGCCCATTAATTACGGGCTGGTCCCTGCAAGTGAGAAGATGGATGGGGAGAGGAAGTTGGGATGTTTGTGGGAGCCTGCCCCGGGCTGAGGGCAGCACACGGAGGTGGCCAAATTCATCCTGGGGGAAAGGGAACGGGAGCAGCTCCCAGCTGATTCCTGACACCTCCTCATTCTCCACTGGGGAACGGAGAGGGAAATGTTGGAGCTGCAGAACAGGAGCTGAGGGACACAGGGGGATTCTCCATCCCTGCCCCGGGCTGAGGGCAGCACAGGGAGGTGGCCAAATTCATCGTGGGGGAAAGAGAATGGGAGCAGCTCCCAGCTGATTCCTGACACCTCCTCATTCTCCACTGGGGAACGGAGAGGGAAATGTTGGAGCTGCAGAACAGGAGCTGAGGGACACAGGGCGATTCTCCATCCCCTCCCTGAGGTGGGGTGCAAAGGAGGGGCAAAGCCACGGGCTGGGATTTGGACACAAATGAGCCTGGAGCTGACTCTGGGCTGGTGTCAAAGATCAGGGATGGAGCTCCACCACCTCTGAGTGTCCTCAGAGAGGGGCACAGGGGATTCCCAGCAGGATTTCCATCCGAGTCCATCCCTGACCTTGCAGTTCCACCGGAATTTTAGGAATGAAAAAGGTTTCAAACCCACGTGGAGGTGGTGCTTGGGGACGTGGAGGTGACCGTGGTGGTGGCGCTGGCTGATGATCTCAGAGGTCTTTTCCAGCCTCAATAATTCCATGATTCTCTGAAGCAAGGTGCTCCTAAGAGGCAGCAGAAGCCGAAATTTCCCAGTTTTTAACTCAGTCCTGGATTTCAGGGAGCAGAGCCCCTCATTGGGAGGGGAAATGAGCTTTAACTACAACGATTTAAACACTTCAAAAACCAAACCAGCAAAAGAACCCAAATTTCCTTCAGTGAAGGTGCAGCTGGAGTTCTGCCCCTGTGATCCAGCCACCTCTGGAGCACATTCCTGCTTCCAGCTCCACGTCCTCCACACGTCCCAGCCTTGCTCCCAGCCAGGGCTGGAATACTACGAACAACACCAGGAACAACGTGAAGGCAGCACTTGGAAACCTCTGACTCGAGACTTTTGTTCCTCAGTTTTCCTTGGGCCCTGATTTATGTTGTGAAATGGTTGATTTTGGCCTCCTGGCCGTGGCTGGGCTCTCTTGTTTTTGGCAGGAATTGTGAGGGAGAATATTGGAATGGCAAAGGAGGATCTGGCAGAGGAGCGCAGAGGTTATATGGGTTTTGTCTGGAGGTTTTAAGGGCTGTATTTGAAGTTTTGATTTATTTCAGAATTTAAGGGGGGAAAAAAAAATGGAAGAGTTGGTGGTGCTGCTTTCCAAATGAAAGTGTGAAGCAGTTCCTGGAAATCAGTTGGATTTTCAGTCTTTTTTCAAAGGAAAAGGTTCCTTGCTGGTCCGCAGGGGTTGAATTAAACGTGCACCAAAAGGGAGATTTTCCTACCATCACTCACAGGAGATGTGTGAAGAACTCAATAAAGGGGAAAAATGCTCTTATGGACGCAGCAAAGGTGTGGAACAAGATTTTATAGATCTCCCCCTTGCTGAAAAAACAGAAAATAGAAAATGCTCAGGATTCTGGGGCTCGAAGCTGGCATTACCCAGAGCAGCTGGAGCCCGAGCCCTGCACAGCCTTTGTGAGACTTTCCCCCTGTTTTGCTTCGTTCTTTGATGAAACTGAATAAGAATAATTTAAAACATTAATTCCATCTCCCAGAGGTGATGCCCGGGAATGGATTTCCCATTCCCGGGAATGTGGCTGCCCCTGGATCCCTGGCAGTGCCCAAGGCCAGGCTGGAGCAGCCTGGGACAGTGGGAGGTGTCCCTGCCATGGCAGGGGTGGATGGGATGGGATTTAAGGTCCTTCCAACCCAAACCAGTCTGGGATTTTATGATCCCATGTTCCTCCGTGCTGAGTTTGGAATATTTTTGTGCTGGAATGTTACACATCCAAATTTCTGTTGGGAGTTCTGAGGTTTGTGGCTTTTCCTCCTGGCACAGACATCCAGCACCTCTCACCTTTAAACCCCAGCTCTTAGGACCACAAATAATTGGAATTGTTGGGACTTGAACCCATTCCTAAAAGTCCTCAGGAGCTGCTCTGGAGAACCAGGGATGGGGTTCCAGGTGGGAGGGATTCAGAACCCCCTTTTCAGGACCTTGGCCTTGTCCCCACATTGAACAGGGGCAGATCTGACTCTTCCAGGGGGATTTCTGGAATTTTTCCATTGCAAATTCCTCCTCAAACACAGCCAGGCCTGGAGGGGCGAGCAGAGAACTCGTCACAGTGAGAATTCCCTGCAATGAATCCCTGCAGGGTTTGTGGGGGATCTGGTCAGTCCCAAAGGAGGACACAAATGTGCTGTGGATCCCAAAGTCAGCATTGTTTGGGGTCTGTTCCCACGCCCTGACACAATCCCAAATCCCTCTGGGGTGGGAGATGCTTTCCCAACCCCCCCTGGTGACATTGGCACCGATTATTGTCCCCTGGTGATCCCCACCGAGGCCAGGGGGGCTCCGGAGCTGTCCCCACTCATTGTCAGAGCTGATCCCAGGGGCGCAGCAAAAAACTGGGCACGGAGCAAAACCAGAGCAAATCCTGAATTGGGGGAAAAATCTCCAGCTCGGATGGAGAGGTGGGATCATTGTCCATGGAAAACCACAGGCTGAAGTCATCCACATTCATTTGATTTGACTCTGAATTTCACAATGAGAGAAAGGCTGCAGGGGGGTCACAAATAATCCCAAAAAAATCCCTCCCTGTCTCTTCCTTAAAGGAGCTTTTCCATGGATAGCAGACATCCCTTCTTTTGGCGCCGAAAATCCTCATTATCCTGAAATTGGGGAAATTTTCACCGGTGAAGCAAAAGGTGGCTCTGGATGGTTGGGCAAACCTGGAGTGGGTGGCCATTCCCAAAGGAGGAGCAGGCTGGGAATTGGCTGAGTCTGTTCCTGGAGGGTTTGATTTCTCCCTCAGATTTTTCTTAGGATGAGACTTGACGACAGAAGAACTTTCCAATAAGGAAAGGGGCAGGGAACTGGGAATTCCGTTCTCCCCTGTCGGAGAGGCTGCTCCCCAAACTGGGGGAGCTGGCAGAGCAGGAGAGATTTTCATGGCTCGAGAGAGAGAAAGGAAAAATAACTGGGGAATATTGGCATGTTCCCAAAATACTGGGAAAGCTGAATGGATCCCAAAGTTAGGAAGAGACTGTGCTCGAGCAGGACAGGGAGAAACAGCTCCCTGGAACCTGAGCCTGCAGAGATTCTCAGCCCGGACGGTTTCCCTCCCTCTCCAGCCTTTCCCAGGATCTGGCAGCACCCGCGGGA
This sequence comes from Pachycephala philippinensis, assembly GCA_013397055.1. Lineage (NCBI taxonomy): Eukaryota > Metazoa > Chordata > Aves > Passeriformes > Pachycephala > Pachycephala philippinensis. Next base: position 32,895 of record VWZT01015558.1, on the reverse strand, counting down.
CCGAGCCCTTCCCAGCGCCTTTCCCAGCCCCTCGGCCCCATCCCGGTGCTCCCGGTGGCCGTTCCCGGGTTCCTGCGGCCCCATCCCGGTGCTCCCGGTGGCTTTTCCCGGGTTCCTGCGGCCCCATCCCGGGTTCCTGCGGCCCCCTCCCCGTGCTCCCGGTGGCCCCATCCCCGGCTCCCGGNGTGGCCTTTCCCAGCCCCTCGGCCCCATCCCGGTGCCGCCCGTGTCCTGTCCCCGTGTCCCGGCTCCCGCTGGCATCCCGAGTGGATTTGGGGGCCAAACGTTTCCCATCCCGCATTTTCCACCCCTCGGCTCTGTCCCAGCGCTTTTCCCTCGTTTCCCAGCTCTCCCATGGGGGCAGTGCCAGGGGCAGCGCCCGGTGCCATCCATTGGAATTCCCGCTGACTCCGTCCGTGTTTATCTCCGTAATCCCGGCGTTTGTTTAGAGAGCACAGAGGCGATGCCGAGCGTGTGTTTTCCCTCTGTCCTTCCTCAGCAGCCCCCTTTTGGTCACAGTCACCTCATTTGCATAATTCTCATTAGCTAATGAGCCCTTTCAGCGGCACCGAAGGTGAGAAGGGACGATCCATCCATGGAAAAACGCTCCAGGACCGCGCCCGCTCTGGGAAAAACCCCCAAGGAGGCAGAGCTGAGAGTGAGGAGGAGAAAAAACCCTCTGGATTTTTAAATTTAATTTTGAATTTAATTTTTTAATTTACTTTTCAGGGTTTTAAATTATATCCTCGTCCCTGACAGTGTCCAAAGCCAGGTTGGACGGGGCTTGGAGCAGCCTGGGACAGTGGGAGGTGTCCCTGTCCCTGGCAGGGGTGGAATTCCAGGAGTTTTAAGGTCTCTTCCATCCCAAACCATTCTGTGATTCCCTGATTTTAAGACATCCCTTTTATCCTGACCTTCTTTCTGATGGAAGTGAGGGATTCCAGCTCGTGTTTCCCAGCACTGAGCAAACTGCTGAGAATTCCAAAAGCAATTTTATCCCAAATTTGCTGAAGATGTTATTTTTTCCCCTTGCAAACCAGCGTTGTCCTTCTGGAGTTTCTGCTTTGGAATCTCGTTCCCTTCTCCCTCTGGGTCATTCCCGGGCCACCATTAATCCCAGCCCGTTCAGAGTGGATTCTCCCCATGGTTTATTTTGAAACTCTGCTAATTTTTAGCAGATGCTGAGCAAGGTTCACTTTGGGAGGAACAATTGGCATCTTTCAGTTTCGCCCTCCATCTGCCAGGACCCCTGCACGAAATCCTTGGATGAATCCCTTCTGGGAAGAGGTGGTGTCTGCCCTGATTAAAAATCCTCCACTTCATCCATTCCACGGAACTCCCTTCTCTCTCAGCCCGTGGGACTGGTGCCACATTCCTCCTCCTCCACGGACTTGGACCAAATCCCCCCAAAATTCTAAATGGGAGGGAATGGAGTTTGGAGGGAGATGTCCCCCAGGGAGCTCTTCCCTGCTCTCCTGCAGAGCCTGGATTTATCCAATGGCATCAAAACAGAGGGAAAAGCCCCAAACTGTGTTTGATTTTCAGCCCCAACGTCTGCGGCTCGAGGTTCCATTCCTACTGCTGTCCCGGCTGGAAAACCCTGCCTGGAGGGAACCAGTGCATTGTCCGTGAGTATCCCTTCATCCCTTTATCCGTTCCATCCATCTCCCTGCTCCCAGGGAGCCGCCAGCCCTGCGGGAAGGGATTCCCAGCTCCCACTCAGAGCTCGGGGCTTGTGGCAATTCCCAGCTCCGCTAATCCCGATTAAACCGGGCTGGCTCCAGCTGGTCCCAGTTATTTAATTCAGCCTTTAATCCTCTCCTAAAGCCCCTTGGCCGTGCCTGCTTTGGGACAGGAGGCTCCTGAGGAAGTGATTTTGCTCCTGAGGAAGTGATTTTGCTCCCGAGGAAGTGATTTCCTGATTGTTCCCATGGAATAATTCAGTTAATTGATGGTGACACTGCAAACCTGATGTCACCAGAGGTGTCTCCAAGCAGGAATTTGCATCTTTGGGAGACCACAGGAGGGTGATTGAGATAAATCTTACCTGGACTGGGAGTTTTCCTTCCTGTCTGGGCTCTCCAGGGCTGGAGAATCCATGAATGTCCTGCATTTCTGTAGGATAAAGGTGTCCCTGCCCCTGGGTGGGGTGGGATTTCAGGTCCTTCCCACTCCTGCTCTGCCCACGGAGGTGCCCCAGCCTCTCCCCGGGTGATTCCTCTCCCAAGGGATGAATCCAGAGCCAGAGCCAGGTCTGTGGGCGAGTTCCAGGGAGCTGATCCCAGTGTCCCTCTGTGCCTCCAGCAATCTGCAGGAATTCCTGCGGGGATGGATTCTGCTCCCGGCCGAACATGTGCACCTGCTCCAATGGGCAGCTCTCCCCCAACTGCGGCTCGGCTGGAGGTAAGGAATTCTCCTGGCGATCCCAGGGGTGCTGTGCTCTCCCGAAAGGGAAAGGAACCGAATCTCTGCAGAGCTCACAGAATATTCCATGTTTTGGGCTGCGTTCCCTGAGGGCTTTTCCTGCAGAAATAAACGGGATTTTGGAGCCTTTTAATGTCTCGGACGGAGAGGGACACCCCAGGAATTAACCTCCCATCAGTGCCCAGCTGCAGAGGAGCCTCTGGGATAAAGGGACCCCTCAAACGCGCAGCCGGGGGTGCCTGGGAGAAGGAAATTCCCAGGATCTGCTTCCCAATGCCACGTTGTGCTCCAGAGATCCCCGCGGATCCCCCGGGAAGCAGCGGAGCCTGCAGCCCTCGGGGAGGGGAAGGTGCTGGAGCCACGAAACTCCGGGAGTCAGGGTCCATGTGGGAGCAATCAGGGAGGAATCCCAGGAATGCCGAGAGCTGTGCATCCATCTGGGCACGGCCCTGGCATTCCCGGAGCCGGGGCTGTTTGGGAGAGGGGGGGCTCCTCTGCGGGGGCTCCTCCGAGCTGGAATTCGCTGTTGGGGGCTGGATTTCTGGGGAAAAGCAGACAAACTGTGCATTCCAGAGGCAAGAAAAGCCGCTGTGCCTCCTCTGGAATAACAAAGAGTGGCGTTTCCTGCTCCGGGGAGTAAAGACGCTTTAGGAGTGCTCTGAAGGGGCTGTTTAGGTGGAGTAGGGAGTGAGTAGAGACAAAAACCCGCAGCTGATCCCTGGCAGAGCCACTGATCCCTTCCAATAAGTTGTAGGACCAATCCAGTCCAATCCCATCCTGGGAAAAGTTCACGAGGACGAGCTGCCATCCTCCTCCTCCTGTCATTTCTCCTATTCCTACAACTTTGGCCTCTGCTGCCCTGGCAAATCCTGGCAAAGCTTTGAAATCCCTGGTTGGAAGGTGTTGTTCTGCCTTCCCGATCCGCAGGGGGCTCCAGCAGTGCCAGGCTTGGACACTCCGAGGTTGGACAGGGCTTGGAGCAACCTGGGACAGTGGAAGGTCCCTGCCTCTGGAAGGGCTGGAATGGGATGAGCTTTAGGGTCCCTTCCAGCCCAAACCTGTCTGGGATTCCCTGATAAATCAGAAGGAACTCAGGGATTTTGGGATTGTGGCAGGAGTCAGAAATGGGACCTGGAACAGTCTTTGCCAGTTGGTTGGAAATTTCTGGACCAGGACCCTTCTTGTGTCCAGAGCCTGAAGTCCCCAAATTCCTCAGCTCCTCTGGACCTTATCTGAGCTCCCTGCGGTGTGAGGAGGAGCTGCCGTGGGGACAGCTGTGACACACAGACCCCTCCCAGCCCCCTCTGGCTCCGGGCAGCCTCCCAGATGGGCTGGAATTGCTTTCCCGGGGCTGCCTGAGCCAGCCGAAGGCTGTAGGGAAGCAGATTCCGGCTTGGAGCCTGTTCCCAGTAGGAACGGCCTCGTGCCTGATGATCCAGGCAAGGCTTTGAAGCCTCGAGCTCCGTTTCCTGAAGGATTAAACTCCCATCTAAATTTGGGCTGAGCCCTGGCCATGGAGCAGGAGGAAGACGAGGAGACGTCGGGACGGATCCAAACCAGGCCCGGATCCCGTGTCCAGCCCTTGTGCCGAGCTCTTGGAGCACGGACACTTCCCAGCCCACCCCTCCCCGCTCCCAGAATTCCCACAAAGCAGCAGCAGGCACAGAATTATCCCACTTGGACCCCTGTGAGTCCTGCTGCTCCAGGACGGGCGCTTGGCCCCAGCTCTTCCCAGCCTGGAGCTGGTGTTGGAGGAGCCACAGCTGAGCCTCCACTCCCACAAATCCGGCCCCTGGAGCTGCTGGATCCCGGCCCCTCCTCTCCCTGGCAGCCCGAGCCGAGCTCTCCGTGGGGTTTTGATGTGAAATCCACTTTTCACATGGCTCGTGGGGTTTTGATGTGAAATCCATTTTTCGCATGACTCGCTCCAACCCCAGACCCTTGCAGTTGGAGTGGTCGCACCTTCCCGAGGAGGAATGAGTTGTTCCAGGCATTCCAGAGGGAAACCTGGGTGCCCTGTGCTTGTAACTCGGTGTTGAGCCTCAAACCTCCCTTTCTGGGCTGCTTTAATCCCAAATTCCTTAAACATCGTGGAGCGATGAAACAGTTAAAGCCAGCACTTTGTGTCCACAGTGGGATGAAACTTCCCGATTTATTTACTGCTATTGTTTTCCTGCAGTGCCTCAGTCACATCCAGTGGGTCATAATCCAGTGGGAAAGCTGAACTCTCACGTGAAAGAATGGAGGATTCGTGCTTTTCTTTCCAAATTCCTTAAAAAAACCCTCTCCCAGTAACTGGATCTTGCCAAGGAGGCCACGTCGTGTTTGCAAAAGGAGGAGAAATAGCTTAAAGTTGGTGGTTTTCCTCCACCAAAGAAATTCCATCCCCCAAGCCCCTCAGAAGGCTTTGACAGGGAGGAATTTTTAAGATTTGACAGCCCAAAGTGTGAAAAGGGTTGAAAATGGAGCAATAATGGAAAACAATGACGAAAAGGGTGGGAAAATATTGGAAAAGTGTAAAATCCAGAAAGAAAGGATTGTGACAGAGTTGTCAAAGACAGGGAGAGATGGGGAATTGTGCCCTTGTTTGCAGGAAATCCTGCAGGAAGGACAAAGCTGGAGAGGTTTAATTGGGGTGCATCCCTTAATGAAGTAGAAGGATGGATGCCTTTGGTTTGTGTGGAATGAGGTTTGGGATGGAGCCAGGGAAAGGTTCCTGCTGGGCACTGCCCAGGCTCCCCAGGGAACGGGCACATTCCCAACCCTGCCAGAGCTCCGGGAGCCCCGGGGTGCCCAGGGTGGGGTTGTTGGGGTGCCTGGGGTGGGGAGCCGGATCCCGGGGTGACGTTCCCTGTCCTGGAGCCGGATCCCGGGCTGACGTTCCCTGTCCTGTCCGCAGTGCAGAGCTGCAGCCTGCGGTGCATGAACGGGGGCAGCTGCTCCGAGGAGGCCTGCCTGTGCCAGAAGGGATTCACCGGCACCTACTGCGGGCAGCGTGAGTGGGAACGGGAACGGGATGGGAACGGGATGGGAATGGAACGGGAACTGGAATGGGAACTGGAACGG
>VWZT01015558.1:10872-21803 GCA_013397055.1 Pachycephala philippinensis | reverse complement strand
GTCTCTCCCCATCCCCATTTCCCCACTCCCCGTCTCTCCCGTGGATGCTGCCCACTCCCGGGGTTGTGTTGCTGTGGCCCCATCCCAGCTCGGGCCAGAGCTCCCTGGGGATGATCCCAGGCCGCTTTTGTCCCGCGGTTTTTAAGGAAAAGCCTCCATTGTTTGTTGTGAGAAGGAATTGGAGCTCTGGCAAAGGACAAAGCTCCTCTTCCTCGGCGCTGTTTGTTTGTTTTGGAGAGGAGGAATTCAGCCCCTGGCCCGTCTCGGGAGGGAATTCCAGAGGGTGGGAGAAGAGAAAGGCTCCTCATTCCCTTTCCCTTCCCTTGTGCTGGACTCTGGATCCACTCCCACGATGGATTTGTGTGACTGGGATTGTCCTTTAGATAACAGAAAGTCTTTCTATTATCCCATTTTCCATCTCCAGGGATCCGAATTCCCACTGGAATTGCCTCAGGGAGAACCCCTGGCTCCATGGATGTTGAGGGAGTGGAGGAAACTCTTTTTTCTTGTGAATATTTTCAGAAGTTCCTGATGAAACCCTTCCCATTTCCCCCAGGCGCAGTCAGGACCAGTTAAAAGGGAATAAAATGTTAATTTTCAAAGCCTTTTCCATTCCCCCTCAGCAAAGGGATGATTTCAATCCACTCCTAAATCCCATCTTTAAATCCCACTGAAATTTGGGATGAAACAAAGTCACAAAGGCCTCAGGTGCAGCTCCAGTGTCAATCCAGGCGCTACAAACCCTTTGGAGAACGCCCTTGTTGGGAGCCGTGTTCGGCTTGTTCCCTGCTTCAAAGGAATCCGAGCTGCTGGAATGAACATTCCCGTGCCCAACAACGACATTAAACCCTGCTGTTATCCCAGGAAACCTTCCTATTGTTATCCCAGGGGAACATTCCCCTTGTTATCCCAGGAAAGATTCCCGTTTTTATCCAGGGGAACATTCCCGTTGTTATCCCAGGAAACATTCCCGTTGTTATCCCAGGAAACATTCCCGTTGTTATCCAGGGGAACATTCCCGTTTTTTTCCAGGAAACATTCCCGTTGTTATCCCAGGGGAACATTCCCGTTGTTATCCAGGGGAACATTCCCGTTGTTATCCAGGGAACATTCCCGTTGTTACCCAGGGGAACATTCCCGTTGTTATCCAGGGGAACATTCCCGTTGTTATCCAGGGAACATTCCCGTTGTTACCCAGGGGAACATTCCCGTTGTTACCCAGGGGAACATTCCCGCTGTTATCCCAGGAAACATTCCCGTTTTTATCCAGGGGAACATTCCCGCTGTTATCCGAGGGGAACATTCCCGTTGTTATCCAGGGGAACATTCCCGTTGTTATCCAGGGGAACATTCCCGCTGTTCTCCCCTGGCGCTGGGAAGCTGAGCCTGGAGAAGGCACCTCCCAGCCGCGGTCCCTCAGAGTTTGGGGGGCTCCGGGCGGGAATTCGAACGCTCTGAGGCTGATTGTTCCTTTGTAATGAGGCCAGGCTGCTTTCCTGGGATAAATCCCGGCTCTTTTCTACCTCCTGGAGGAGGTGAAGGAGGTTCTGGCAACGTGAATTTGGGATGAGGAGGGCGGGCAGAGCATCCCTGGTGCATCCCAGGTGCTGGGAATGTGGGAACTGCCCAGGTTCGGCTGATTCCAGAGGAATTGCCCCCATTCCAATGTCCCAGCCCTTCCACAGGATCCACGTGGGCCACAGGAGCTGTGGAGCATCATGGACACGGTAATTTGGGATATTTTCCACAGGGATATTGTCAGGAAGCTGTTCCCAAGAGGAACAGCGTGGTGAGACATGGATCCCACCCCAGTCATTGGAATTGTCAGGGATTCAGCCCTCGAGGGGTTCCCAAAATCCCCCCGATCCAGGATTCCTTGCAGTGCTTTAGTGGGAATTGCCATTGGAATTGCCAGGGATTCAGCCCTCGAGGGGTTCCCAAATTCCCCCCGATCCAGGATTCCTTGCAGTGCTTTAGTGGGAATTGCCATTGGAATTGTCAGGGATTCAGCTCTCGAGGGGTTCCCAAAATCCCCCCAATCCAGGATTCCTTGCAGTGCTTTAGTGGGAATTCACCTGGAGCTGGAGAGGTGGAACTGCTCCGTGTCCCACCCTGGGCTCTGCTCCTGGGAAGAGGGAGCAGCAATCCCAGCTTTCCCCTCGGCTTTTCCAAGGAAAAACCCAGCTCCTGAAGGACAGCTACCTGCAGCGGGATTCCTGGAACACGGATCCCATGCAGGGACTGGGAGAGCCTTCAGACATCTCCTAAGCGTCCCCATTTCCTTCATAAAATTTCATTGGTGCCTCATTAAAAATTTAATCATTTGCCCATTAAAATTAGCACCAGCTGGGGCTGGAAGGCAGCCAGGGCTCTCCAGACTGCGATTTCCTTGGCTTCGTTCCCTCCAGAGGAGTCATCCGCGTAGGAAAAGTTATTTTGGGCGATTATTTGCTTAAAAGGGGGTGTTCTCCTCACAATCCCGCATTCATTATCCCTCTCCAGGAGCTGCTGCAGTGCCTGGGGGAGGTGAGGTGGGAGGTGAGGTGGGAGGTGCAGCCCTCCCCCCTTTGCTCTCTGTTCACAGCATCACTTTGGGGTTTTTCATTTATTAATTTAAGTTTTTTGGGGTCCACCCCGCAGTGACATCGGTCCCTGGTCTGGGATCTCGTAAAATTTGGGTCAAAAAAAAAAAAGGATAATTCTTTGGTAACTCCCCAAGGTTCGTGTTTCTGGTGTGATTCCCAAAAAAGAGGCGTTTTTGGGAGATCCCATCACCTTCCCACCGATGTAACTTCCAAACCATTCCTTTTTCCCTCTCCAACCCCTCTCCTCCCGGTGACACCCCCAGCCCCGTTTGATCAGCTTTAATTTTCAGGTAGGAACCAGAACACAAATCAGAGGGAGCACTGAGCTGGAAATGAGGAATTCTGTGCTAATTGATTCTGTCCCAGACAGGAGGATTTCCTGCGTGTTTTCCATGGATTTTGGGGCACGGTTACCTGGGGTCCCCAGTGCTCTCAGCCCCCTCCACACAAGATTTTTGTTGCTTTCCCCATCAAATCCAACCCTTTCCCTGCAGGGACAGGTGGGGTTAATCCGGGAGCAGGGAGCTGGGGTCACGGGCACTTCCTAATTCCTAATTACTGCCTAATTCCAGCCTGGAAGCTCCTGGGCACATCCCAGGCGGGCTCTGGCTGCCCGAGCAGCACCTGACTGCTCAGACAGCTCCCGGGGAATGTTCTGGGCTGACAGGGACGGGCTTCAGGGCTTTGTTCCAGCCGCAGATCAAACACCTCCGTGCCACCGCCTCTGCCCGGCACAAGGGAAATCTCCCGGAGGGATTTCGCTTCCTGCCGCATTCCTGCTGCGCCAGCATCCCTCAGCAAGGGTCACGGGAGCCCGGGCAGGGGCAAACCCGCATTCCTGAGGGCAAAACCCCGCAAAAATTGGGTTAAAATCCTCGGGGTTTAAGGGATGGGAGGATCCTAATTGGGAATGGGAGACCTGCAGTGTCGGGGGTTTGAAGTTAAAATTGCCAAGAGATGTTTGAGAGCTAAAGTGAAGAAATTAATCGTGAGACAGAATCCCAGAGTCTGAGAGTCCCAGAATCCCAGAATCCCAGACTGGTTTGGGATGGAAGGGAACATAAAAATCATGGAATTCCAGCCCCTGCTGTGGGCAGGGACACCTTCCACCATCCCAGGGTGCTCCAAGCCCCATCCAGCCTGGCCTCGGGCACTGCCAGGGCAGGATCTTCGTAACTAAAGTGAAATCTGATTGCTTTTCTCATCCCAGAAATTCCCAGAACAGATGGAATTGCAGCCCTGGAATTGCCTCTTTGCCTGACTTTTGATTTTCAGTTCTTTTCAGGGCCACCACCACCTCCAACAGCGGGTTACAATTGGTCACCACGGCAGTTTTTCCCCCAAATCTGGCACTGAGTGGCTGTGCTGGGATGGGAGGGCAGAGCTCCCGGGATTCCCGTGCTGGATCTAACCCCGGAACCCCTTTCCTCCCCAGATTACCGCACCGGGCCCTGCTTCAGCCAGGTCAACAACCAGATGTGCCAGGGCCAGCTGAGCGGCATCGTGTGCACCAAGACCATGTGCTGTGCCACCATCGGCCGCGCCTGGGGCCACCNGCCTGGGGCCACCCCTGCGAGATGTGCCCGGCCCAGCCGCACCCCTGCCGCCGCGGCTTCATCCCCAACATCCGCACCGGCGCCTGCCAGGGTGAGGGCACGGCAGGGAGGGAGGAGAGGGCTCGGGGCAGCCCCAGAGAGGAGGATGCTGAGAGCAGAGTGCTGAAATGGAGCCACAAAACAGACCCCTAAAACAGACCCCTAAAACAGCCCCAAAATAGAGAACACTGAGACCAAAGCCCCAAAACAGAGCCCCAAAGCAGCCCCAAAACAGCCCTAAAACAGAACCCTAAAACAGAGCCCTAAAACAGAGCCCCAAAGCAGAGAACGCTGAGAGCAGAGCCCCAACAAAGACCCCCAAAACAGAGCCCCAAACAAGAGCCCCAAACGAGAGAACACAGAGAGCAGAGCCCCAAAACAGCTCTAAAACAGAAAACACAGAGAGCAGAGGCCCAAAGCAGAGCCCCAAAGCACAGAACTCTCTGTGGAACTTCCCCAAATCCCCCCGTGTGTCATGGAGCGTCTCCACAGACCTGGAGTATCCCATGGGATCTTCCCAGATCATTTTACCCGAGGGATTCTGTCCACGCTGTGCTCTCAGGTGAGCTCCTCCATCCATCCCTCAGGGTGTCCTGGATCAGCTGGAGTTTCTCCCAGAGAACCACGGGATGGACACATCCTTTGGGAAGCGTTCCCAGACTTTTGTCTCCCTCTTGCTTGAGCCAGGAATTCGTCCCTATCAATTCCCTGTCCCTATCCCTGGTGCCATCTGAGGGGTGATTCCTTCTGGAATGTGATCCAGCCCCTTGGAGCACAGGGAAATCCCCACTGGGCAGGGATCCGTGGCTGCAGGTCCCTGACATCCTCGCTGTTCTCCCCGCAGATGTGGATGAGTGCCAGGCCATCCCCGGCCTCTGCCAGGGCGGGAACTGCATCAACACCGTGGGCTCCTACGAGTGCAAGTGCCCTGCAGGGCACAAGCAGAGCGAGACCAGCCACAGGTGTGAAGGTAAGGCCCGGATTCTCCACTTCCCCGTGCCCCTGCAGCATTTAAAGCTTGGGTTTTTCCCCAGGTAGAGATGGGAGAGAGCTCTCATTCCAGGCTGGAGCCCACCTCCCAGCCAGCCCTGCCAAAGGGGTTCTTTATCTGCTTCCCAGATAAAACCTAATTTCCTTCCAAGGCCAGGAAATGAGGAATAGGCCTTGCCTGATCCCCTGATCTTCCCTGAAACCAGAAGGAAATGGTTTGGTTTGTTCACAGAGGGGTTGTTTAAAGGATGTTTTAATGGGAACACGGATTGGTGGCACAGGAGGGACCTCTGGGGGGGTTTAGCCAGGCTCAGCTCTGGAAGGGTTTAGCCAGGCTCAGCTCAGGGCTGCCTCCAAAGCTCTGCCAGGTTCTGAGTCTGATCAAGCCTTGAAAACTCAAAACTTTTAATTTCGAGGCTCTTCATTCAGGCTGTGAAGATTTAATCCCGGTGAAATGTGGAGCCAGGCTGGCTGTGGGAGCTGAGGGAGAGCTCTGCCTGCCTCTGGAAGCCCCTGGAACTGGGATAGAGGCAGGTTGGGATGAGATGATCTCTAAGATCAACCCAGACCATTCCAGGATTCCAGGATTCTGTGCCCTGGTTCAGCCCCTCAGGAAATCTTTCCCAAAGAGAGCCAGGAGCTCCAGAGGTCAGTCCCTGGTGGGGGATGGACATTCTTTCATCTCCAGGAAACATCTGTGTCTGTGGATGCTCCTGGGCAGGGTGCCAGGAGACTTTCTCTGAAACCCTGACAGAATTCCTGCGGAGCTCCGACATCCAGGGATTGAAAGCAGGAGAATCCAGAGCATCCTTTTTCTGTGTCAGTGAAGGACCAGCTCCCCGAATCCAGTGATATTCCAGGAATTTTCCTGGCCCAGGTGGGACCAGGGGCAGCAGAAAGCTGCTGCTGCCTCTCCCTGCCTCTCCCACGCCGGCTGGGGAGCGGAGCACATCTGAAACCAGTTGAGCTGGAATCTCCTCCATCCCGAGATTAAACCCAATCCATTGTCTGGATCTGTCCTCCAGATGTGAGGGGCCTCCCCCTTCCCCCAGCGCCTGGGAACGCAGCCCCAGGTGCCCCCAAACAGCTCCCCTTCCCTGTCCTGCCCCCAAAGGGACACCTCCAGCATTCCCGGGGGCTGCTCCGTCCCCGGGGTCACCTCCAGCACAGGATGGTTACCCCTGGAGCTGGGAGTCCTGCTGGGAATGGCATGGACAGCAGGGATGCTCCAAAGGGACGGGCTCTGAGGGCTCCTGTCCCAGCTGTGTCACCTCCACGGCCCCACAGGGCCACCACAAGGAGAGGAGGGTCCCAGGAAAGCGGAATCACCTTTGGGGTGTCACTGCTCCCCTGAAGGAGTGCGAGTCCCTAAAACCCTGTAAAAGGGGAATGGAGAGGGTTCCTCTCCCACTCCATGGACACAGGAAGATTTGGGCCCTGAGTTTCCCAAAAATCTCCGTGTTTCTTGCACCCTTTGATCCATTGGGAGTTCGGGAGCAGATGGAGCATCAAATTCCTGAGCTTCACATTCCTGCTGAAACCGCCAAAATCTCTGCCTTGGTCCGAGTGTGCTCCTCACTGAGCCCGGGGTTTGATCAAAGCAGCAGCCAGAGGATGGATTTGTTATCCAGGTGTGCTCCAGGTGTGCTCCAGGTGTGCTCCAGGTGTGCTCCAGGCTCCAAATCCCGGCCCTGCAGGGGTTCCCGTGTTCAGTTTTGGGTTCATTTCACAGCTGGGGAAAGGGGGGAATTCTCTCCTGTAGGAAGAGGAGCCGCTTCCCTCTCGTTCTCAGACTCCCCATCCAAGCCCAGCATCCCGGGAATATTAAACCTCGATCAAACATCTCCGGGAAATTCTCCCCGGAGCTCGGGGGTTCCTGGCGGGGAGGGAAATCAGCGGCTGGGGCTGTGCTGGAGCCGGAGCTCAGAGCCCAGGCCGCTGATTAACGGTGTCCCCTCACTAAGGGTGTCCCCTCATTAGCGGTGTCCCCTCATTAGCGGTGTCCCCTCATTAACGCCAGCGGTCTGTGCCATAACCCCCCCAGGCTGTGTCCTGAACAGAGATAAGGGCGGTGCCTTCCCAGAGCGATCCTTATCTCTTCACACAATCCTTATCTCTTCACACAATCCTTATCTCTTCACACAATCCTTATCTCCAAACGCCAGCCTGGAGCCGCGGCTGCGTTGGTCCCAAGGATAAATCCCGAAGGATAAATCCCGAAGGATTTGCTCCCCGCTTTTCCTGGGCGGGATATTCCGTGCCGATAAGGGAGGCCCCGCTCTCCCGAGGAGGCTGCAGCTGGATATTCCCGGGATGGATTTTGGGATGGATTTCGCTCCCTCCAGCAGGAAAAACCAATCCTTTTCCTATCAGGGGAACGTGCGCCCCTCGTCCCGCCTGGATTTGTGCCTGAACCTCCTCCAGGTCCGGGGCTGCTCCGTTCCAGGCTCGCTCCCGCAGCCCATCCCTGGCGAGTGTGGCGCTTCCAGAGGGTGGCTCGTGTTATTCCTTTGTCCATTGTATTCCGAGGAGCTCCAGGGACCTTCCTGAGCTCGGGGCTGTGCTCTGGATGATGAGAACTTCTGGCACCGCTCCCTTTCTGAGGGATCTGAGCAGTCTGGGAAACAGGGAAGTGCTGGATTTAGGGCGGGGAGGGGTCAGGCTGATCCCTGAAAGCCGCTGGAGACAAGGTTTGCTTGGGAAGCGCCGGGAATTGTGTTTGTGTTGTGCAAAAAGAGGAGCAAAGAGGGCAGGAATTGCCAGGTTAGGGATGAAAGAACCCATCCCACGCCTGGATTATGGTGGAGAAAAAGGGAAAAAGCAGGATCTGTTGAGGTTTTAGGGGAATGAGAGCCCGGGGAGAAGGGAAGGTTTGGATCCAGCTGAGTTCTGAACGCGGCGGGAGGAAAATTGCTGAGGACGCAAGAAAATTCCTGGTGCAAAGTGGAGAGAGGGAACATCAAAGCTGAACTGGGACACATCTTCCTTCTCCAGAGACCTGCAGCCATAAATCACAGGGAAAGGGGAGGCTGTGGCGTTTTTAAATTATCCTGGAAGCAACCGGAAAAATGACACCGGAGGGAACAATTCCGTGGTGTGGAGTTAAGGGGGAATCACTGGCTGGACAAAGCTTTTCCTGCCATAATTCCGGGGTTTCTCTGCCAAGAATTTCACTTTTTAGCAGCCCTTCGTGTGCTGCAGGATGAAGGCCAAGCTCTGCTATCAGTGAGGTAATGCCAGTTCCTCATCCAGGATGCTTCCCAAAGGAATGTGTCCTGCATCCAAAACCCATCCGGGGTGATAAGAGACAAAAAAAAATCCGTGGAGAAACACCAGGAAAGGAGTGGAAGGCCCCAGGAAAGCTGTGTGCAACCACCTCAGCTCAAATCCAGCCAGGATTTGACCATTTTTGGCCTCTCCAGGACATTCTGCCAGGGGGAACAAACCCTGGAATTCCAAAGCTCACTTATTTTTCTCTCCCCTTTGGATGTGAGGTGCTCCTTATGTCCCCCCAGGCCAGGCTTTTGTCACCAGGGCACAAAATCCCGAATTTCCCGATGGAGCCGAGGCTCTGTTGCCTCCCATTGATGTTCCTGCACCAGAGGGAGCTTCCCAGAGTTTTCCACGGGCGGATGGAACCCAAAAACCACTTTCTTTCCATTTCCTCCCAAAACCCCTCAGAAGAGCTGATTGTTTGGCTCCATCCAGAGCTCATTTCCCTGGATTTGGGGTGGTTTGGAGGTTCCTTTCTCCGCTCCGTGGTTCCTTTGTGCTTTCTGGGAGGGGAGGGGAGGGTTCGAGCCCCTGGGGCTGCACCAGAGCGATCCCAAGGCACAACCCCTGGGGATGTTTTCTCCATCAAATCCGGGTTTTTAGCCCATGGAAAGGTTGGGGTTCCCGCAGCTCTGTGGGCACCGTGTGGGATGAGCTTTGCAGCTCCAGCTCTTCCAGAGGCTCCGCAGCCTTTGGCTTTTCCAGCGTTTTCAGCCTTAAGGACGAGGCCAATTCCAACCCCAGCCGAGCTCCAAAATCAACGTTTGCCTTGAATCCTGCCATTGTCTGCGCAGCAGAGCGCGGGATCCTGCTTTAATTCTGAACAGAAGGTTGGAAAAGTCGGGAAGGAGCCAGGCTGGAGCTGGCAGAGTTCCCTCCCCGGCGCTGGGTGTTAATGAGAGGGGAATGAACCCGTCCCACTGGGTCAGCGCTGCCTGAGCGGATCCAAACCACCACGGGACACTCACAGAGGGAAAACCGAGCAGGAAAATGTGGTGGGGAGGGACTGAAAGGACAACAAAGCCCAGGGCTCGGGTTCCCAAAGCTCAGGATGTGGAGTCCTGCAGGAACGGGCTCTTTTCCGCTCCTCGGCGCTGGAATTTCCAAGGGGGACAGAGAGAACTGCAGTTTGAGTGAACCCCTTGGATCCCCGGTTTTCCATGGGAATGGGATCCATTGCTGCTTTGGGGTGAGTGAGGGATGTCAGGGCACAGATCTGTCAGCTGCCCCCAGGTCTCGGATCTTCCCCAGTGCCACGCCAAAGTTTTGAGCTGTTTTTTTCCCCCAATAGCACAACTTTCCCTTCCCAAAGCTCTTTTCCTTCCAGAGCTCCTGAGCTGTAGCCCAGGGCAGGGCTGGGATTAAATGACAGGGCAGGCTGGCTGATAAAATCTCTTTTTGGCTGCAGGGGCCCAGGTGGGGGAAGCGTTTTCTGTGTTCTGCTCTGCTGCCCTGGGAGCTCTCAGGGCTTCTCTGAGTGACTCAAAGAGCCAGAGCAGCACCCGAGGGCTCAGGGGACACCTCGAGGGCTCAGGGGACACCTCGAGGGCTCAGGGGACACCTCGGGTGGTGGCCAGGGGCAGAATTTGGGGGTCCTAAAGAGCCAAGCAGGAATTTGTCTTCCCCTCTTGGTTGGAATAGAATCAGAGAACGGAACCGTGGAAAATCCTGGGCTGGGAGGGACCCACAGGGATCTGCAATTCCAACCCTTGACCCAGCACCCCCCTGGCACTGAGTGCCACGTCCAGGCTTTCCTTGGACACCTCCGGGGACTCCAAACCCCCCTGGGCAGCCCCTGCCAAGGCCCAGTCCCTCTTTAGGGAAGAATCTCTCCCTGCTCTCCAGCCTGGACTTGTGGAGAGAGGCAGAGCGCTCCATGGGAGAGTTCTGGAGACCCTTCATGGCCTCGAGCATCCCGTGACCCCCCCAAACTCCACCTCCCCTGCTCCGTGCCCCGGGTGTGGGTGGGGAAGGAGGCGTTCTGCATCCTCCCGTGGGGTTCTGTCCCTTGCAGACGTGGACGAGTGCGGGGCCATCCCCGGGGTGTGCGACGGCGGCGAGTGCACCAACACCGCGGGCAGCTACGTGTGCTCCTGCCCCCGCGGCTTCGCCAGCAGCGCCGACGGCTCCCGCTGCCTCGGTGAGGGGGGAACGGGGGTCTGGAGCGGGGTCTGGGATCTGGGAATCTCCACAGGGGGATCTGGGGGTGCTGCTGGGATGGCCCCATGGGTCCTGCTGCCTCGGTGAGGGGGGAACGGGGGTCTGGAGCGGGGTCTGGGATCTGGGAATCTCCACAGGGGGATCTGGGGGTGCTGCTGGGATGGCCCCATGGGTCCTGCTGCCTCGGTGAGGGGGGAACGGGGGTCTGGAGCGGGGTCTGGGATCTGGGAATCTCCACAGGGGGATCTGGGGGTGCTGCTGGGATGGCCCCATGGGTCCTGCTGCCTCGGTGAGGGGGGAACGGGATCTGGGACTGGGAATATCCACG
>VWZT01015557.1:441005-451965 GCA_013397055.1 Pachycephala philippinensis | reverse complement strand
CATCCCATCCCATCCCATCCTGATACGCTGTAGGAGTGAGCAGGCTGGGTCCCACGCCCTGAGTTTCTCTTCCCCTGGCACACTCCAGTCCCTTCCCTGCCTCTCCCTGAAGAAGAGGCGATGCCACGGGGCAGCTCAGCCCTGCAGCCACAGCAGCATCCCAGCACACCCACTCTGCACCCACGCGAGGGGAATGGCACGGCTCACCTAGGAAACGGAGCTGATGAGAGCTGTGCAGGATCAGGCCACAAACATGAGATTTTTTAGGGTGAAAAGTGCTCTGTAAATGGCAGGCAGTGGGATCCTGCGTGCTGCATCCGCCACGGGCGGAGAGAGAAAGAAGATTCTCCTCTTCCCTCGCTAATAAAGTCTGGCTGAAATGACACAGTATAATCAGTGTTTACCTGGGAGTTTACATATGGTTTGTTGTAATTATAGTTTCAATTCCTGCTTTTGCTTTTTTTTTTTTATTTTTTTTTCCTAACATCTATTTTTCAATCAGTAAAAGTAAATACTATTTTCAGCCCAATGTAATTCTTCCACTCCCGTGGCCACAAACACAGCGAGGAGAGCGATTCCATTTGCGCGCTGTGCAATTGAGCAGAGAGAGGAGCCCGGCGGCTGCGGAGCATCAGCGAAGCCACGGCCGAGCAGGGACCTGGGGACATGGGGACAAGCCTCCCCTCCCCACCACGACTCCCCCAGGGCCTCCACCCCACCTGGCAGGGCTACCTTTACTGCTAAAGATCAGCACCAGGCCCAGACGTTGCCTCTCATCACGTCGGCATCGTTAAAACCCCAAAGCTGCCTGGTCGGAGGCAGTGGGGAAGGGATAAGAGCCATTAGGTGAAGCATCATTTATTTCAGGGCTGGCAAAGCTTTGTTCCAGCTTGGGGATTGAGTTGGCACTAAAAGCACCGCGATCCCCAAGATTTAATTTCCCCCCCCCGCCCCATTTTTGTGTGTGTGATTTATAACAAATCAAGGATGCCGGTGTCAGGTCCCCTTCTTCACCCAACTTTTGTCACACACACACACACACACACACGCTGATTAAAACCACCCGGCCCCCGCCGGTTCCTCCTTGTCCATCCATCAGCAGCTCCGGGGACAAACTTCGACATCCCACTCCCAGCCCACACCTCCCTCCGTGCGTGTTCTGACACCCCGAGTTTTAAACCAATATTGGATATTAATTTGGTGTGCGCATAGCCACATTCAAATATATAAAAAATAGGTGTATTTATTTATGCCACGCACCTAAATCCCTGTAAAAATAATTGGGAGCTTTGTCTCGAGGAGGAATTGGGCGTTATTGGGATGCAGAACAAACACGTTGCCCTAGAGACACGCACAGTGTTTTTGCCTCGGCCACTCCAGTTGAATATTTGCCGGTTCAGGCACCGTTTGAGCTCGGTGCCAAGGCAGAGCCGCTGCCCCAGCCTGGTGGGCAGCTGGGCAATGCTGGCCAGAAGCGGATCGAGAAGGGACCCTTCTCCTGCCTGTACAGTCTCAGCCCCTCAGGAGAATCAAGCAGAGGCCAGAAGCCCTGCCTGCACCCCACCATCCTCATCACCCTCATTTTGGGGTTAAAAAATAGGTGATGAGGATGCTTCTCTTAGAGCTCTGTCTTTGGCCTCCACTCTCCCGCATGCCCTGCTCCCCACCAGAGGAATCACTGAGGTTTTTTATTGCCTTGAAAAAGGGCTGTTTTCTCCCCAGATGCACATGCCACCCCTCTGAATATCCCTGGGAGCAAAGGGGAATGTTTCTGCGAGGGGTTTGGGAGGGGGCCCTTGCCCCCAAGGCCCCAGTACAGCAGGCAGGGATTTGGGGCTGGGGCTATGTGGGAGCAGAGGCACCCCACAGCTGCCAGGGCTCCCCGGGCTTTTGGAGTGCGGCTGCACCAAAAAACGCCCGTCCCAAAGCACAGGCGGCTTTGGCCCATTAATTCAAGGGGTGCTGAGTTTGGGTTTTCCAAAATACGAGGAAGGAGGGGGAATATTCACCGGGTCAAGAAAAGTATCCCTCTCCCGCCACTGCCTGACACTGAAAAGAAAATTAAAACCCAAGCAGCTTTTTTTAAAAATACAATAAAATAAAATTGTTTCATTTCTCACTTTCGCACAAAAAAAAATTTAAAAATCTGTTCTCACCAACCCCAAGCATGAATATATTTTCTTAGTATATTTCTTAAAAGTCTACCACACTCAACCCTTTTCCCCCAAATTAAGAATGAGCTGGTTTAAACTCTCACCCAAAATATTTATCGTGAGGAACAAAGATATTGGAATCGTCTCCAGTGTTGGATTTCAATTCTCCCTTTCAGGCTTTTATCTTTTCAATCCAAATTTCAGTGACAATAATCCGATTTTGATTGACATTAAAATTATTTATTGTCACATTGTAGCTGTTTAATAAATTGTGCCTGCTTTATTTTTTGGCTTATAAATACTGTATCTTTACTACCTTGGTACTTAATTCAGGGAAGAAACCACTTCTGAAGGCAGGCAGCAATAGTCTTAGCTCAGGCAAGATATAAAAATGCCTTTTTACACACATGAACCTGAGGAAAGAGCTGATTCCACCTTTTTACTAATTTATATATTTTAAGTCTCTCTGGTTTATACAATTTTGCTTTATTTTCCAATGGTAAAATATGCTTCTGTGAGCTATGTGTAAAACGAAGATTATTTTAATCTGCTTTCAGATACAGAATAATTATTTGTCAGTAACATTTTAAAAAATCAGGAAAACAATTCGTGACACTTTCATGATCTAGATTTGAGAGATTTTTCACCATTCTGGGAGTGAGTTCATAAAAAAAAAAAAAGAAAAAAAAAAAAAAAAACAAATTAAAAANTTTTTTTTTTTTTTTAATTTCCGCAAATTACTGAAAGTTAAAAGAACCATCAGCCCATTTTACTATTAAGAAAAAAAAAAAGAGAGAGAAAGAGAGAGAGAAAATTAAAAAATAACACGGAAAAATGTAGCCCTTGTAGAATAAACCTAAAGCGGTTCCTTTGCAGAAATATTTCCCTGGGTGAAAGATTTCAAGTCTGTGTCCCACAGATTTTTTTTTTAGCAGGGGGGTCCTGCCTTTTTGTGCTGGATACCAGGGGGGGGCCGAGGGCTGCTGGAGGATGCCAGTGCCCCAGGGATGTTCTAGGGACACAACGCCTCATTCTCCCGCCTGCAGCGAGCAGAGGAGGCTGTTTGCCCAGTCTGAATGCCCTGGAAACCCTTTCTGGGGGGAGCCTGCTGGCAGATAAAGGAGGAATCTGCCAGGGGAGAGTGGGTTTGTTCTCTGTGCCTGCGACTGTGCAAGTCGGGGTGGAGGGGCCAGGACCCCAGTTGGGCTCGTGGGACCAAGGGAGGGATGCGGGGCAAGGCAGGCAGCAAAGATGCTCCGCAGGATTCAGTCTTGGGCACCCCCTGCACCCACTTCCCAAAGCACAGACCCAGTGCCACCCCCCAAAACTATCCCAAAGCCCAAATCTACACCTTAAGTCTACACGGGTTCGGTCCCAGCCCAATTGCTAACGCTGCTATTTCAGGGCGGTGTTAGGGTCCCGTGGAGAGCCCCAGGGAAAGGCAAGGCCTTTTCCACAGGGACATGGGGTGGCCTTGGGGACACAGACTCTCACCCAGTGCCAGAAGGACAGTGGGGCTGCCCTGGGTCTCCCTGCTGATCTTCTGTGCTGCCTCTCCCAGTGCCAGGCGGCCGCAATGGCTCTGGCAGCCACATTTGTTTACGGGCTGAATTTGTATTAAAACGGTTCATTATTTTCCTGACTGGCAGGTTTCCAGGGTCCGTGCTACTTAATAATTGCTGCCAATTAAACCTTCGCAAAATATGCATTGTGGGGACGGGGAATGGGGGGGAAACAACACGCGAGGATTTCTCCCGAGCCCACGGATGGCTCGTGCTGCCGCGGAGGAGCCCCGTGGTGGCTTGGGGACGCGGCGCTGTATCGCTGCTCGCCGTGGGAACCTTCCAGGGATGGGGCAGCTGAGGCCCCCGAGATGGGGATCCTTGCAGGGCTGTCACTGAAAAGGGGTTTGTCCCTTTACAGGGCAAAATTTGCAGCTGGTGGAGGGAACAGAGTGGAAATCAATCCTTGACCTCGCAGGAACCAGCCTGCTCATCCCGAGCCCTGACCTGCCCACTCGCCCTGTGGATGGGTGTTCCCAGGGTGGGCAGCCAGGGCTCGGGACATTGCCCCAACCCCAGGCATCCCACTGCAGCTTCCAGAAGGTTTCTTTTCAAAGAACAGCTTCCTCTTTTCCTGTCTTTCCACTTGCTCCCTTCCGCTGCTGGAACACCCTCTGTCTCTGCAGGCCAGCAGAGCATCGCCTTTGAATTCCACCCCAATCCCGCTCCGAACCCAGCTCCAGGCACAGCCTGGAAATAAAGCTTTTCTCAGGGGTGAAACACAAGCAAACCCCCATGATCCAAAACCCACCTGGGGCTGGGTCATCCCAGCTCCTTCCACCTGTGACCTCGAGTGTCTTTTACAAGCCATAAAGACGTGAGCACGTTTCCCGACCACGGCTTGAAAAGCAGCCAAAGAACGGGAATAAAGAATCATTATTTAGCGAACGCTCGCCCCACTCTTTGAAGCTGGGAAGCTCAGCAGAAAGGCTGGGTGTTCAGGCGGGCTGTGGCCATGGGAAGGCTGGGGGGAATGTTTCTCGGATGCTAAAATCGCTCGGAGAGATGCGGGAGCGGGACTGCGTTTGTGGGAAGGACGGCTGACGGGGAACCGCTGCCTTTCAGAAAGGCAAATAATCGCAGCCTAGGTTAGCTCTTCTGTCGAGAGAATAATTGTGCTTCTAAAGGCTCTGATATGATGAGCAGCACCGCTTTGAAATCGAAATAAATACATAAATAAATCAGGGATCTTGGACTGATTAAGGCAATTGCTTCCCTTGCTTTTGCAACCCCTTTGGGTCCTGGTTCCCAGAGCCAATTACATATTTAAAAAGTTTCTCTCTGGAAAAAAAAAAGAGGACTTGCAACTCTAAAATAAAGTTTCTTTGTGGTTGCCTAATGAACAGCAAGGGCCAGGGCAGTTTACAGTTATTAATTGGTTTTAAATGGCTCCAGCTCTTTCTTGAAGCATCTTTTTGAGCTGGCCACAATATGTCTGTGCCCTCCTGGCTGCCCCACACGGGGTCAGGGCATGCTGGGCACCGCTGGCCCGGGCCCCTTTGTGTGGGTGAGCAGCCAGCTCGCCTCCCCCGTGGCCTCTCCTCCTCCTCCACCTCGTGGTCAGTCCTACAAAGCCCCCCAGGACCTGCCGAGCTCCCCCTGCCTCAGATGGGGTACGGACGCAGCCGATGGGGAGACGAGCCAGGAAGATGCTGAGGGTGCTCATCCATTACTTTTCCAAATGAATTCACAATTTCTCCAGCTCTCTGCTCCCTCCTGTATGACTATGGGGGAGATCTGCTTTGCCACCCACTCCCCACTTTATCCCCCACCTTGGCACACTGCAAACCCCTCCTTGCCACCCAAACCTCAGCTTATTTCTAGGCTCCACATGGCCACGACATGTGGGAGCTCAGCAGCCGGCACGAGCCCAGGGACTGCCTAAGCTTCTCTTGGCACACCACACCTCACACCACCGTGCACCTCCAGGCACTAAGCAGGGAGAGAAAAGGCTCTATTCCTCACCCAAAAAACTCCCAGGGGGGTTAATTCAGCAAACAGCCTCTTGCCATGAGGATAGGTGAAATAAATCTTTCTCCCAGCCCAGGGAAGTGCAGAAACGTCACCCCTAAAGGGAGGCAGGGCTCGAGCCCTGGGCCTCCTTGAATGTCTTCTGCCTGTAAACATGCATTATTGATAGCAGAAATTATGTTGGATTGGGTTTGGGATGTAAGGAAACGCTGGAGAATATTGATATTTTCCCGAGTTGCTTCCAAACTTATTCTTGGGCTTGAACGCGTTGCGTGTGTCACCTCCAATGAACAGTTTTAAGCTTTAATTCAAAAAATAGCACGATGTTTATAATAC
This sequence comes from Pachycephala philippinensis, assembly GCA_013397055.1. Taxonomy (NCBI): domain Eukaryota; kingdom Metazoa; phylum Chordata; class Aves; order Passeriformes; genus Pachycephala; species Pachycephala philippinensis. The sequence continues at coordinate 445,943 of VWZT01015557.1, read as the reverse complement.
TATATAAGGTTTTCTCCTGGCTGTACGCACGGGATTATATATGTGTCGGTGTGTGGGTGCGGATGTGTGTGCAGGGATGTAATGAGACAAACAGCTCAATCCGGAGCCGGTGGGGAGGAGGAGCTGCACACGCAGCCCCGAGCAGCGGCTGGTTCCCTTTGGTACCAATTCGGTTTCTTTTCTGCCAGCCGTCAGAGTTGTCTGAACAAACACGTTATCATCGGGACCGATCCGTAGATAAACAGGCGGTGATGTTGTAGGTGCAGGAATACACCTGGGGGTGCGTGGGGAGGTTTATTCTCCAGCTGTTGAATGCTGGAGATGGGCTGGTGCATGACAAGATGCCAGACGCTTTTCAGCACATCAAATCCGCATCTCAGCACTTTTTGCGGCGCGGAGAGGAAACAGTAATTAAGCTGCAGGACTTACACCACTTCCGCGCCCGAGTCTCGCTGCATCCCTTTCAGCCCCGTGCACGTGTGTGCCGGCGGGCCCCACGATTCCAGGTGCAGCCTCACCCCTTCTTAAGCACGGTCCTGATTTTTTTTTTTTTTTTATAACAGATAAATTATTCAGCAGAAAAAGTGTTTCCCCCATTCCGGGATTTTCCTGCTAACACCTTATTGGTAATTTCTGTTGGTCCCTGCCCAGCTCTACTGGTTTTATAAAATGCTCTGGAATAATACTGGGAATAGCAGCGTGTGGGAAGGAGAAAGGTTTTTTATCTGCATGGGGTCTTCCATCTCCAGCTCTGTTTCTATGGATATCTGAATGGAGTTTATATTTATCTCTCCCGTTTGAGCCATGTGTGCAACTTTGGAGGAGAAGGAGGAGGCCAAGAGAAGAGCCGCCCTGCTGCTGGCTCTGCTGAACCCTGACTCCTTTTGGTCAGCGGTGAGAGCATCACCCAGGTGGTCAAAATCAGCCAAAATGCCACTAAGGCAAGGGGAAACTGCAGAAATACTTGAGCTGGAGCTTAACACAGCAGCAGGCACCGTGTCCAGCAGGGAAGTGGCCCCTCTGCGACCCCCAGACACTGGTCAGGGATGGCAGGGCAGGAGCATCACTCCTGGTCCCCAGTCGCTGGTCCCCAGTCCCTCATGCAGCTGCCCTGTAAATGGCCAAATTTCCTGGGAGCGAGGGATTTTCCATCTGTCACAGTGTCCTTTGCTGTCAGGAGAGAAGTCGGCACAGCCCTGGTGCCGGAGCAGGTAGGAGTGGGAAGGCGAGCACATGACTCGGCCTGGCCCCAGCGCACCAGCTCCCAGAGCATTACCATGATGGCTCCATCATTAATTGATCAATCACTGGATGACAGTTAATTAAGTAGAAAATAAAGCTGCTCTGCCCAGCCTGGCATTAGTAGGCAGCGGCATTAAGATTTCTGGAGTACAAGGGGGAAATTAAAAAACAAAGGCACAGCTGGAGGAATAACCCCATCGCCGGTGGCTGGGGGTGGCAGCCTGGCACGATGTTCCCTGGGTCGGGATGTGCACGGCAGCGATGGCCGGATCTTGGCTTCTCCCCTTCCCAAGAAACTGGATCTCACCTGCTGCCCTCCAGGCATAACCCGCATTATCCATGTGCCCCTTTCCAGACAGCTCTGGTGCTGCTGCCCGGGCACTGCCCACTGGCCACCAGACCCTCACCAGCACACAGATCTGCAAAGGGGCTTTTCCTTTCAATCCCGTTTTCCCATCTCTCAGCCCTGCCTTGTGAGCTAACCCACAGGCAGGGTGGGGAAAGAGAGAAAGCCAGATAGAAAGCATCCTCCTGCCCCCCGTCTCATGCGCCCGGGATTGTCTTGATATGAAAAATTATGGTTTTTGTTAAAAACTATTACTAATGAGGCGTCTTTCCTGCCCTTAATTGTTGCCAAGGCGATGACCCCAGCCAGCCATCTTTAATTAACTTAGACTAGATCTCCTGAAATGAGTTCCTCGGGTAAATTGCTCACCACAGCTTTCAGGCACGGAGCTGTGTTTGCCAAGGCCACCCGCTCCGGCACGCTGCCACAGCCACCGGCAGAGGTGACGGCACAGGCTGGCATCCCCACCGCTGCCTCCCCTCGCCACCACCGTTCGGCAATCCCAAAACCACTCGGTAGAAACTCAGAGTAATCTGGGGATGAGGACAGAGTGACTGATGCCTGAGCACAGGGAATGTGGGTTTCTCCATAAAATGGGAATTCACCCTGGCTGCTGGCTTCTCCCATCGCAGGGGCTGTGGGACCGGCCGCACGGTGTCTGGCACCTCTCCAAGCGAAAATCACATTTCCTGCCTGACAGATAACGTCGGTCAAGAGAATGCCAAGGACGATTCCTGAAAATGCCATAATTGTTTTAATCTGATGGCGGATAAAAGATAATGATGCTAACAATATTTAAACGTAATTATAGTTTCCTGCGGCTGTTGGGCTCTCTGAATCCTCTCCACTCAACTGGCTTTGTTTACGAGCGGCTCCAATAAGGCAGGGCCTGTTTTGCTCCTCTATCGCCTTCACACCTGCACCTCCATCAAGGCAGGGGGTGGACACATGCCAGGGGGCTGGATCTCCTCAGGGACCAGCGCTGGCCAACTCTGCATCCCCTCCCAGTTCCCCTGTTTTGGGCCCACCATCATCCATCCTTTATCTCCTGGGATGTGATGCCTCCCTTGGAAAAGGGTCTGGGATGCTTGGACCGCGGCAACCATCAGAAGAGAGGGATCTGTTCAGGGAGTTTTAGGGACAGGTGGTAGAAGTAAATCCCCCCCCCATCAAGATGGGGTAGGCATATGGTGGCTTGTTTCTACCAGTCACTTGTGTTAGGGCTGTGGCTCCCTACAGTCCCCAGATCCCGTCCTCAATTCCCCTCCAAGGTGAACTCCCCAGCATCAACATAAAACAAAAAAGCGGGACAAATGGAATTTTTAGGAATGGTTTGCTGATGATAAACCAATAAAAAGCACCAGAGGTGGATGTCTGGGGGCTTGCGATCTGCAGGAGAAGAAAATGGAGGAAGAGGAAAATGGGATGAATCCTACATGGAAGATTCTCCCACACTGGATGCTGTTATCACCATCTCAAAGAAAATCCCCCAGTCTTTTGGGGGCCCGGATGCCCTGGTGGGCCCGATAGCAGGAGGAGAGGTTGCAAAACATCTTGATCAAGTGCCCAGAAAAAAGTAGTGAGAAATGATGGGATTTAGGTGAGGCTTTTAGAAGAAGTTAAATATGAAATGGCTATTTCAGTAGCTGCAGTTTAGCCTCCTGTGTGAATCGGTCTTTGTAAATAGGAATGGAGGATAGCCAACTTCCCCAAAAGAGCTCTACGGGGGGTCCGGAAAACCACAACGTCCTGAGTTTAATGGGGAAAACAGATAGAAATGGTAACAAAGAATGGGGAGAAACAGCAATAAACCTGATTGTTTGGTAAATAAGGCCGAGCCTGTTGCCGAGAAGGGAAGTTTGAAAAGCAGCTGGGGAATGAATAACCGGTTAAAAGTTAGGAGACAAAGTGGCATAACAAACCCGAGGGGTTCCCAGCTCAGAGCGGTCAGTGCCGGAGCCCCCGCAGCAGGCAGGAGTGCGAGCCTTCGGAAGTGCCAGGGAGGAGGGAGGAAGTAGCAGCAGGACAATATCCATTGCTGCTCTAACGCCATAAAATCTAGCACAGTGTAGAGGGCTATGGAAGGGTCTCGTCGTGCTAATGAACTTGGCCTTCAAAGGAAGGAGGAATTCAGTGTTGAACACAGAGAAAATAAATCCATTACCTACATGGCAATGAAACAGCTACATCCATGGAGGAAGAGTGCTCCAAGACATGGGTATTGAAAAGATTAGCCTGGTCTCTGGCAAGAGTCGAGACACATGGCATGTCAGGAATGACTCCGGATAGACCAGAGAAGAGGGCAGAGATAGGTGAGGAGCAGGCTCACCCTTTGCCATGTGGGTCCCTGCCTCACTGAGGGCATCCCACAGGGACTGGGGAGGCAGCAGGGCAGGGCGAGGAGGCATCTTGGAGTTGTTCAATAGCTGCCACCTGAGGAGGAATTAAATAGAGTCCATCCTGCAGAAACAGGGGCTCGGATGCTCCAGCTGGATGCCTGGCACAGGAAGCTGCTTTGGCAGCGACCAAAAGTTTGGAGGGGTTGGAAATGTAATTGGGGAGAGCAGAGAGGTGCCTGGCTGCTGGAAAGGCAATGAACGAGCTGGGGCTGACAGCTCTGCAGAAAGTAGGGCAAGAGCAGGAGAGAGAGTGCCCCCTCCCTGTCACTGCCCTGTGCCCTGGCCTGGCCTGGGACACCTCTGGGGACGGAGTGAGCCGTCTCCGGAGCTGACATTGGTTTGGGCGTGGCCCGGGATCCTCCACTTGTCCCTGGAGCATCTCTGCCCTTCAGAGCCAGGCGTGAACCTCGGTAGGGGACCTCTTTGCTACAGCACCAGGANAGGAAGGATCTCCTCGCTCCCAAAATGCACCTCCAGGTTACCCAGCGTCTCGCCCCCACGCTGCCGGGACGGATTCTCACCCGTTACCCCGTTCTCCGTGGAAATCCACGCGAGACACACAGAGACAGCTCTTTACAGGACACACATCACAACGATGAGTGCCCACCCTTTTCGCCCATGCAGGACCTTAGACGCGAATGGCGGGGGTGGGTCCCGGGGAAGTCCGGCCCCTGCCCTCTCCCGGCCCCGCAGCCCACGGCCACAGCCAGGAACCCGCGGCCGTGGCCACGCGTGGCCGGCGCAGCGCGTCTCCACGGGCTCGGCGCAGCCCCGATGGGGCGCGTTGACATCTGTAACCAACACGCCGGCTCCGGCAAAGGCAGGGCTGCCCGGCCAGGCGGAAAATTAACACTGACATTGAGTTTAATTAAACAAAACAACCAGGCTGCGAGCTGGAGCGGGGACGTGGCGGCAGCTGGAGGAGCCGGGCGGGGCGCGGTTCGGGACCGA
>VWZT01015557.1:395037-427738 GCA_013397055.1 Pachycephala philippinensis | reverse complement strand
CCCTCCCAGCCTTGATTGAATTTTGCAAGCCCCTGATATCTTTCTTTTTTGTAGGGATGCACGCTGCTTATGCAAATACCAGCCTTTCATACCAGCCTCCCTGGCTCAAGCCCTCCAACTTGAATGTGACCAAAAGCTGTGCTCTCCCCTGCTAACTCCTTAGCACAATTACACCTCCATTCTGCTCCAGGGGCCCGGGGAGGGGGAAAAAAAAATCATTTTAAACTAATAACACGTGCTGTTTGCTTTGGATAATTACAAGGGAGCTTCGGCTTCTAAAAGCTATGAAATATTCTGTGCAGCGGGGCGGGAGGGAGGCTCCGTGTTACGCCTACGCCGCGAGTTTTATCTCCTGACGGAGATGCTCGCGCGGCCTCTCGGGGCTCCCTCCATCTCGTGCTCATCCTCTGCACCTGGGCAAGCATTTACATTTCCTACGGAGCAACTTCTTCAGCGCTTTGGGCTACAGGAGAGAGGGGAAGGCGCCTGACATTTTCCTTATCTCAAGTTACAATTTCCTGCAAGCATCAAGATAATAAAACATCGGCGATGGGCAAGATGAGCGAAATGAATGCGTCGGCTGAGCCTCCCGCAGCAGCGCGGGAAGGGCCGGGGGGAAAGGACACCCGGGGGATGCGGCTGCTCCGCCGGCTCTCGTTTGCATCGTGGCCCTGACGTTATTGTCCTCCTGCCTTGTCTGCTGGGGAAGTTTATGTGGAGGGCTTTCGCTGGGGCGAGGAGGAGGAGGGGAGTTTTCCCCAAAAGCACCCAGGAATCTGTCAAAAGAGGGACAGAAAAGAGAAGAAGAAGAAGAAGAAGGGAGACAGAGAGTGGGAACGTCAAGGACCCCTGACTAATGAATAGCAAGTTTGCCCTTGAACCTCCCTGGGCTTTGCCATTCCCAGGCTCCAAACAAGGGCTGATGCATGCTTGGGCCCAGCTGCAGGGGGACCGGGCTATGGTTCATCTCAGACACTTTGACAGCCCGGGCCTTTTCCCCACATAGCTCAGACTCGCCTAACTACTCCCCTGGCAACAGCTCAGTGCAGGAACCTGCGCTGAGGCCCTGCCTGCTGCATACAGAAGTACGAGGAGGAGGAGGGGAGCTGCTGGGAGAAATTAGCTAGAGACTGGCTTAACCCATCAAATGCTGGGCAGGCGTTGCCAGCCCCGGCACCCTTTGCTCAGCCCCAGCACCCTCCAGGCATCCCTGGGTGCTCACTGGCCAGTATCTGCAGTGGAGCTGGAGAAGGGCAGGGGTGGGTTAGACGTGCAGAGTCGCTGTGTATCACAAACCCCACGACCTGCTGCTTCACCATGACCCAGCGCCTTGGACCTCGTGAGTCTGAAGGTCCTCATGGTGCCAGGGATGTAGGAGGGAGCCAAAGTAGCCAGCTGGAAAAGGCCACCGGACACTGAGAGGAAAGGGCATGGCCTCTCCCTGGTGTGGTGGGACAGGGCACCCCTCCCTGCCGGCCAAAATGAGGGCAGGGGCTGGATGAGCGGCACAAACTTGCCCTGGATGCTCTTTCTGCATTGCAGATCAAAGGCTGGGGACGAGCTGGCCTTAGGGGTCTGCACTGAATGGCCGGAGAGAACAGGCACAAGCACCCGGCGGCTCTAAAATGCGACCCAGAAACGTTCCCACATCCCAGCCCCATATAAATCAAGGGGGAAAAAAGGGGGAGCTCCATCCCAGCCTCTGTTTTTACAGAGCATCTTTCATGTGCAGCCCCTGAGAGAGGGCTTTGCCGAGCTTGTTAAGGATGGCTCCTGCGCCAGGCAGAGAGGGGGACGCACCATATGGAGAGGAGAAAAAGAAAAGGGGACACTGAAAATGGAAAATTATGCAAAGCAGGAGGAGAGGCGCTGGGGGAAAGGGGGGAGGGAGGCAGCAAGGAGGTGGGGGATGGGGAGACAGGAGGCTGGAAGGGAGCCCTGACTTGGGGAACACCATGAGCTGGCACTGGGGCTGCATGAGGGACAGAAGTTTCCTGTGACCAGGTGCAGGACAGCCCTTTGTACCTTTGGGTGCTGTCACTGGAGGGCAGTTCCCCAGCCTGGCCTTCCCTGAGAGGCTCTGGGCTGTGCCAGGGCGATGCCCAGCTGGACTGTGGTGGGTGCATCCTGTTTCTGGAGTTGTGCTGCTCTGGGAGACACAGAAAAACGGGGTCCATGGTGACCTACTTCAGAGGTGTCCTGAGGACCTCTGTTACTGTAGCAATGAGGTTGCAAGCAAACATTTTGGGCTTTTGGTCAAGAGTTTTGCTTTTCATCAGTCACAAAAAGCAGACTCATGTAAGGAGGTGCCAGGGCATTGTAAGAAAAGGCTCTGATCAACAGCAATGATAGCAAGGGCCCAAACTGCCCTTGGGTCTCAGCTGCCCATGCAGTGATGGTGGATGCTTGGGTGAGTGAAAGGAGAATCCAAATGCAACTGCCAGAGCTCTTTCCCTTCCCCTTGGACCCTGCAGAGTCCTGGTGCTGCAGGGTGAGCTGCAGGCTCAGCGTGGCTCAAGGATGCTGTGCAGGCATTCCAGTTCAGGCTTGTGTTACTGCCCAGTTTGTGCTCAGACTCCAGCATCTGGCCTAAAGTGGTGTTTCGAGAAATTACTTGGCTCTTTCCAATCCAGGTGTAGAGCTCCCTCTCCCTGTCCTGGAAACACTGGCCACCTTTGGGGAAACCACCCACCCTGTCACTGTGACAGCTTCTTTGTCCCAAAGCAACTCTGCACCTCAAACTTGTGGCACTCTGCTGGCTCCCTGTCACGGGCCACAACCACCTTGCACATCCTTACTGGGTGCAAGCCCCCTTCTCCAGCCCATCTTTCACCCAGCAAGGAAAGCCACCCACCCCTATGCTTGGTGCTTGTTGCTCTGTGACTCCTGCTCTGTCCCCTCCATGCCATTCCCATCTCCCCGTTCAGCAGCTTTTGTTCAGAGCAGCCAGTGTTTTTCCTTCAGTCTCCTCAGCATTGCTCCACACCCAGGAACATAAACTTCTGACTCCCACCTCTCATCTCTCTTGACCCTGTCACAGCCTTTGATCTCACACCCATATCTACCACACTGCTCCCTTTTCTAGCTCCTTCTCCTGTTTGTTCCATCAGGAAACCTTCCCTTGCTGCATCCCAAATGGATCTCTCCACTAATCCCATCTACTGTGCTTCCCTCCATGTACCACTGGTTAATTTACCATCAGCCCTATGCCCCCAAACCCTCATTTCAGGGAAGTGTGGGGCAGATTCATGTGAGGCCAGTGCATGCGAGGGGCTGGTACAGAGACAGGCGTGGGACTGTGCCTGCAGAGATGGGCACGCTTGCCCTGGCATACACGTGTTCCTGCCTGCACATGCCAACACCTACATGTTCCTGCCCACGTTCCCGCTGCCAGATCCAAGGCTGTGGGATTTCAAGGGGAGCTCTTGTTCTCCAATGGGGCATAATCTGCGCAGCACGGCTGCAGGTTGGGATTTGGGCTGTTTGGTCTTACAGTCACTAGGCTAAAAAGATGCTGTATCCATTTAGTTTCTTCGAGAGCCGTGCCCTGGAGTAAGGCTACATGTGTTGGCCAGATCCTCAGTAAAGCCCTGGAATAAGCTGTAGGCACTGAAGAGGATTCATCTAAGCAGCATACAAAGAAAAATAGCAAAAAATAAAGTTCACGGGGGCACAAGGAAAACAGAGCTTCCACCCACAGAGCAGCTGTGTGGGGCTCCGGAGACAGGCAGGCAACGTGGGAGATGTTTCAGAGCTTGCTCTCAAAATGATGCATTTGCAACCGCTTCCCTTCTGCAACCACTGGAGGTACACTGAGCTACCTGCCCTGCAGAGACACATTTCAATCTTCAGGCACAGGAATTTGTCCTGGGCTGCTTTAAGGCTGGCTGGCCCCTGTGGCAGCATGATGCAAAAATGAGATGTGCCTTGATGAGAGAGGAAGAAGCAGGACGTACTCTACCCCTTGGTATCCTGACACAAGCAAGAAACTGCCCCTCCACAAGCAAACCCAGGCAAAGGGGCTGTTTGGTGTTCTCACCGCAAATTCCCACCCACCAGGAATGGGTGGTGTGGGGGAAGCAGATGGGATTCAGGGTGTCCTTTGGATCAGGCTGGCCTCAGCTGCTGTGCTGGAAGCTGAACCGTTTCCAAGGAGGATACGGCAAGAACAGTGAGTCCTGCCCAAGTGACGGTCCAAAGCGCTGGCACTTCGTCCTGATTCAACCTCGCCCCAGATTCCCGCCCTTGGCGTGCATCCAGGTTCCTTTCTCCTTGACCCATCTCCATCAAAAGAAGCGCTGTTACGAGTCTCTGCTCTGAGTTCCTAGTCTACAAATAGAAGCAAAGCAGCGCCTGCTCCAGAGCTGAACATTTCCACTAAACCCTATTTTGATGCCTGTCCCGGCCAAAGAAATCTTTTGGGACCGTGTCACTTTTATGAGATGTTAAATATTTCAACCTCCAGCAATACAAGACACTGATACGATACTGAACTACACAATTGCTGTATGTCCCTGCACTTCCACCTTGGCTATGGAGATGCCCCACAAGGGCTCATCTCCAGCAAATATTTCTCTGGACAGGGACGGGGTTTGGCTGTCTTGAACACTGGGGCCGATGCGTTTCTCGGGCAGCAAAGCTGGCCCTGCCATCTCTCCTGGGGAAGCTGTGCCACGGGAGCTGCTAAAACAGCATTTCATTTCCAAACAGGGCCCCAGAGACCTCTTGTGTGAAGGATTCAACAGAGCGAGGCGGGGTAGCGCAGAACAAGGAGACACAACCCCAGGCTAAAAATATGCCAGACCCCAGGTTTGATGGACCTTATTGCTCTGCACAAGGGTTCAGGCTGGCCTGTCCCCTTGAATCAGTGCCAATCTCTCCTATGCCACCACTGATGGGGGAACGGCGAGTTGGGATTTTTTTCACCTCCTTCTTCCCCCCTTTTCCCTCCCCTAACTCCTTTTCCGCATCATAAGCAAAGTCCTAATAAAGCTCCCATCCCCACTGCCAGCCCTGCACCATGCTCCCAGCAGAAAAGAGATGCAAAGCCACGCTTGGAATCTGATTCCCCGGCTTTAAACGCTGCTCTGCCAGCAAAGTGCGACTTGAAAGCTCCCCTGTCACAGTTACAAAGCTCCGAACAGCCCTTCCTCGGATAATCACGCTTATCTCCAGATTAAGAAAGAGAGACCTGCAGCTGAGGCTGGTCACATGGGCTGGGATGTGGGCAAATCTCTTTTAAACAATCCCCATATAGCTGTGACCTCCACCGCAGCCCAAATACACCGTCCCTCGGTCCCACTCGAAAACCAGCTCTGGAGACATGACAGAGCATGTGAGAGGAGACTGGGCTGGTGATGGGGGGAGCAGGAGGGAAACCAGGGGGGAGGAGTGAGAAAGCAACGGAGAAGAGGAGGGTGAGAAAGACGGAAGAAGAAATAAGTAAAGGGAGGATGTGGGAGAGGAATAGGATGTGGTGGAGAGGGAGGAAAAGTGCATGAATGGAGGGGGAGGATGATGAAGGACAGGGAGGTCTCTGCTACTCTTCCTGTTGGGGATTAGTTGTCCCTGCACTGTCCTCAGTTTAACTCTTCCCACTCTGTCCCCGGCTGGCAGCCTAGCCTGATTACGTGACTCCAGCTGTGCCAAGCAGCCTTGGCAGGGCGAGCACGTTACCTACTTTGCTGCCACGGATTCATTAAGAGGCTTTGCTTGTGTGGGAATAGTCATCCCAACGGGGAAAGGGAAAAAAAACCCCTTCTGCAGATCAACCTGGCGAGGAGCTCTGACAAAGCTGTTTCCACAGCCCTGCCCAGAGTTTGGGAGCAGAATTAAGGAGAGATAGGGATGTGCAAACAGCAGAGGGGTGGGAGATCAGCTGGAAGGGGTCCCTAGCATGGCCACTGCTTGGAGATGAGGCACAAGACAGGGAGGGAACTGCAAGCCCTTTGCAGGATGCTGGTGCCTGGTTCTTCTTTGTGATTAAAGGCCACCTTGCATCTGGGTCAGGCATGGATGACACATTCACCCTCTGCGTAAATGAAAGGTCTGAGCAACCGCAGAGCGACTTTTTCCAACAGCAGGTTCCCCTCTTACATCCATGTGGGATTAACACAATTACTTTGCAATGGAGGAGCCCAAACAGCTCTGAAATGGGCACAGAGTGCTCCCAGCACCTCTCTGAGGATGCCCACTGTCTGCTGGCACTGACTTGGAGTTTCCAGCCGTGGCCACTGGCTGCAGCCCGCCGGAGGGACTGCAGTGCTGCCTCCCCGGCTGCTCATTATTCACCCTGCGCAATTAGGCACCGCTGATAAGTCACATGAAATTGCCTTTGTTCTCCAACTGGAAGACCTGCATTTCATGGGAATCCCTTTTCCCCTGCACATTACTGACGAGCTGCCCACTGTACCTACTGCTGGAATGGCAGTGAGGATTTTGGGGCACACTTTGGGCTGGCCCTAACAGATGTCCCGGGCAGGTCGATGGGGTGGTGCAGCCTGGCCCTGCCTGTGTTCCTGGACTTCTCTGAGCACAATGGAGAGCTGCTCCTCCTGCAGCCCACTCTGCCCCACCAGGGACTTGTCAGCTCTCCTCCAGGCAGGTGGCTTTGTCGCTTCCTGGCTACTCTACCATCTCTCCATGTCACCTTCCAGCTTCCCTCCCAGTACCAGAGGAAAGCCCAGTGCAGCTGCAAAGTCAGTGGGGGAAGAGGCAACAGCCCCACCCAACCCAAACCCTGCTGATGCCAATGGCCACCTTACCTCATTCATGACCTTCCCCCTCTCCCCAGCCAGCCCATCAGGAGTCAACCCCATGCCCTGCTGCTTGGACCAAACACCTCCCACCCAGGCTCCCTGCAAGGCCAGCCCTGCTCCATCGTGTATCAGCTCTTGCTCTTCATTCCTTTACTGCACCAGGACCCAAGTATTGAAGAGAAGGCAAAGCAAATTGGAGCCAACATGAAGCTGGGTGCTACCAAACTCCACAAGGAGGCAAGCTGTGCTCTAGTAAAACTTCCCAAAGTGACCTCTGCTTCAGAGCAGCCTTGTGCCATGTAAATCCCTGCTCTTTTCAGCTGCTCAGATGGGACCACGGGGAGAAAAGACATCTTGGCCCATTTGAGAGTTTCTTCCCATTCTGCTCAAGAAACGTATGTGGGCTCTTAAGTCTTGTTGATTTAAGGGAAAGGATGCAAAATTAATTTAGACAGGAAATTAATTAGATGTGAACTGATGTTTACATCCCTACACATACAATGAATTCCTGTGTGAACCTACAGAATGCAGATGGATGGATGGATGAATGATAACAGCAGTCTAGGAATGACATTATGTGCTGGTCCATACGCTGGGGATGTAGAAAGACTTTTCTCTGCATTGGTAATTAATAACTCTATCCTGAGCAAATGTTGATAAATCCTTTATAGAGCACGTTATCTCTGTCTCTCCAACTCCTGTTCTGCATTTCCATTTGCCTGTTTCCACTGCTCCACCCCTGGCAGCCACACGCTTCACTTCCCTCCCATATTTTGTAACTGGTAGCAGATTTGACTCCCTTTCTGGAGAAGGAGGCGGAGGTTTTGTTACTGGGGCTTTGTGTGAGTGATTGCATGTGTATGTGTGTATACAAAGATGGATACAAATCCATTGGAAATAAACACCTTTTAAGGGACTTGAGAGAAAGACACACAGGGCAGAGGAGAAGAAAGAGCCTACAGACCCTCAGCCAGACAATCAGCCAAGATGAAGAGAAAGACCCAGTGAACCAAAAAAAGCCTCAGTTCTCTTTTAAACTCTCCATGATTTGCAACGAAAGCAGCAGATCCCATCGCTGGGAAGCCGAGCCCCGGCGATGCAACCCTCACCCCTTCTCCCAGCCCCGCACAGCTCAATTACCCCAGGCTGCCAGGCTGCACTGAGCACACCCCCACCACCCCGCATCTCCCCCGCCGCCGAGACAGCTTTCACCAATGGAAGGAGTACAAATATATTCATTGGCACCTTATCAGACATGCATGCAAAACTAATTAACATGGGGAGACATGCAAGCTGCCACCCAGCCACAAATACACACCCACGAGCATGCACACACACACGCACGCATGCACAAGGCAACCCTTGTCTAGGGGGGACATTCAAAAGGCTTTGTCACTAATTTAGGCATCTGTCTCAGTCTGGTCTGGTCCTCCTGGCTAGGCTGGAGTTGTGGTTTTTTTCCCACTCTGTTTGACAATGCTGGGAACATGCCCGGAGACCCCTCATTCAAATCACCCCTTGACAATGGTCTCATTGTGTGAGCATATAGAAAAGGGAAAGGATGGGGGAGAAGATGTGGAAGGGGGGTAAGGAATTAAAATGTGAACCCAAGGAAGTGTTTACTAACACAAGCCTCGCAGCTGCCCCGTCTCTCCTCCACCCCCTTCTTCCGCCCCCGGCCGTTCCAATGGCCCAGCTTGTCCCCAGCTCGAAGCGGGCAGCAGGATGTTGGGACAGTGGAGTGGGAGCAGGGCTGCACAGAGGAGCACAGAGAGCAGGCAGACTGGAGGGATGAAGCCTCAGGGCATTCAAGTCTTTGGCAGCAGGGGGGCAGGTACAGGTTAGAGAAGAGAAGATAGAGCCAGAGATGCCTCGGAGAGGATTAGGGACTTAAAATGTCCTGGGAAGGACATCTTCATGGAGGAGCAAGAGATTTATTGGTATAACCACTCCAAGGCTTTTTCAGGCAGGAACAAAAAGTGCTTAAACCTGGCCTCGTGGATTTAGAGCAAGTGAGCAGCCTCACTGCACGGGTTTGGACTGCTCTCTTTGGTGCTGCTGCTGCCAGACACGCTACAGCACGAGAAGAAAGGGGGGGAGCAGCAGGGTGTTGGAGCTGGGGGCTCAGAGGATGGACCAGCTTCCCTTCAGGACCCCACTGTCTGCCTATTGCTAGTTATTAAATACCAGGAGAAAAAAAAAAGGGAAAAATGCCCCAATGCCCTGGCCACCCCTCAGGCACGCCTGGGGAAGGAAATAGCGAAGGTGCAGATGGGGGGTGTTCGCCCCAGCCCCACCGCGCTTGGCTGGCCTTCGCAGGCTCCGTTCAGCTGGAAATGCCCAAGAGCCAGCAGAGCAAAGGGAACGGGAGCTGGGGAGGGGGAGAAGATGATGACAACGTTTTCCATATATGCAAATGCATCCACACAAGATACCCAGAGGGAGACAAAACAAAGAGACCTCAAAGAGGCTGGCTCTGAGACCCGCACAAAGCCAGATACCTCCGAACACCTACGGGGTTTGCACGTGAGGACCCGTGCAATGCAAGGTGCAATGTTGCCCAGAGGTTCCCCCCAATCTGAGCAGATATCAGCCCAAAGAAAGCCTAGTGGAGGAGCCCAGTGAAAGCTGCAAAGACAAATGCCACAATCCCACATCCTCCTACACAAACAGATGCACCTTAGGAGTACAAAACTATTCCTGTCCTTTAGCTTAGTCAGAGAAGAGAAAAGCTGTGATGCAAACCCACATGAGCCTTGCCTTGGTGGGCAGAGGTAGCTCTGCTCCTGCGACACTGCTCCTGCAGTCAGATCCACCCCCTAGACCTTTGTGTGCTTTCCATAAGAGGAAAGCAAGGAGATTCCTGGACATTGCTATAAACAAGGCCAGGCAAAATGTCACACAGAAACCCAAGAACACGCATGAGGTGAAAAATTTCTTTCCCACAACGATTGCGACAAAACAAAAGTCACCTGTGCAAACATTTCTGCTTAAAAAAGGGAAACTACTGCCAAGTAAGCAAATCTGTGCTTTTTATCCAAACAAGTGGTTGTGAGCAGTTTTATTGCCACATTCCTGTGCCCCAATACACAGGGATAAGCACTCGCTGCACAGTGACACGCAGGGACTCGGGGACAGAGCTGTTGTTTTAATAGGGCAATGAAGACAGCGAATGAAATAAAACCCTACAGAGATCAGCTTGCAGAACTCAAGGCTGAGAAAATCTATTTGATGGTAAAAGGAAACAAGGACACTCGTGATTCTGCTCTCATTTCCATGCTGTAAATTTGGGCAGCTTTTACTGAATGCAATTAAATCCTCTCTTAGGATTTAACCTGGTGAAGCTGAGGGCAGACCATGCTACAAGACCCACCTCTGGGCTCTTTCCCTCAACCTGCCCTGCAGAGGCCAGCAGGAGTTGTGAGAAAATTGAGAGAAAAAGCAAGGGAATTCATAGATCCCTGCCAATGTGGCCATTTCAAAGCCCCCTTCAGCTCTGTCTTGCCTGCTTTCTCCTTCCCCAGTGATTTGCTGCTCTGCTCATGGAGCTTTGGCTGCAGGGAACAGTCAGTACCAGCCTGGCAAGCACAGAGACTCAATAGTATTTGGGCATGTCCTTCCCTTTGCCTCTAGTGGGAACTGAAAACCTCAGCAAACCTCCAACACATCCATTCCCTGCCTCTGGTGGCTGATCCTTCCTTTCCAATACTCTTAGGGTCCCAGTGGGGATCCCATGCAAGACTCTTGGAAGAAACCCTGCAAGACGCTCTGTTATTAACACCTCTTCGACTATTCTTTACATTTTCCTTTATTCTAAGACAGGGCATTTCAAAGGCTTTTGCCCACCAGCACAGTTTAACACACCGAGTTTCCCAAGCAACGAGTAATAGAACTCATCACCTACTTGTACCACACAGGTAAAGTCACCTCAGGGCTGTGACCTTAAATCCATACATGCTTTTCCCCATGGACGTTGAGAGGTGTAAATCTCAACATCTCATTAAACAGATCACTCAGAACAGATTGCCTCACAACGTAACTTTTCGGCTGGCCACTACCCACAAGCAGATGATTTTACATGACATTTATTCATGCAAATTGCTGAGGCTGTAGTCTGGTTACCCAGCAAGAGCATAAAAAATTACAGTTTAGATGCATAAATGCTGGCACCATGAGAGAAGACACGATGAGACTGGAAACACATCGCTGGGTTTCACATAGAGTGCAAGAAAACTTAGAGAGAGTCCTCATCAGATGGGCGTTTATCAGGAATGACCCCCCCAAAATGATCCAGGGGAGGCAGAGAAAGGCATGTGCAAGGCTGCAGGGGCTACAGAGAAATGAACTTCTCCTGCTGCATGTGCAGGAACCTGCCATGGGGAGAGCACACGCAACATTTTACGTCACTCACAAAGCCTACTCTGTCCAATAAAGTGGGGAGGTAAAACAAAGCATGAAATCCAGGCATAAATTAGCATCCCTCTAGTCTAGCTTTATTTGTGCTGCTGCTGCTCTGGATTAGCATCAAGCTGGCTGACAGGCTGATAGGCAGACAGAAACAGGGAGAAATAAAAAAAAAAAAATCAGTGGGTGTCTTTTTTCCCCTATGGTTCCTGGGATGTCTGCCTTCAAAGTGCAAGGCAGTGTTCATCCCTTTAGGACCCGAATTTTTCCATCTTCCTGTGAGAGCAATAGGCTCTGCAGGAAAGCAAATCCCCCTGAGATATTTGTGCCTGCACCCTGTGGAGCCGGCACCCGTCATCTAACGCAAGCCCAGTGCGAACCCATCACATCCTCAGCCGGCATCCCTCCGGCATCCACAGCTCCGCTCTGCAGAGAGCCACAGAGCCCCGGGAGCAGCTCCGGTGTGGGGCTGGGAGACCTTGAGGAGAGCACCTCGCCACAGGCACACACAGGGAGCAGACGCCTCGGGATTAGCTCTGGATCATGCTCACCATCGCTTGGGGCAGCTGCTTCCTTCACTGCTCGCAGCCACGGCTGGGTTTGGTACCTGATCCCAGATGACATGACCGGGATCTCACGCCGGCATCTCCTCTCAGTTTGTGTCAGAAATGTGTCACTGCCAGCTCCTCGGGCAGGAGGACCTGCAGAGAGCTTCCATCGGGCTGACACACAGCCTCCCGCTCCTCAGGGCTGCATGGCAAAATGAGTGGTCGTCACCGGAGACGTCCCCCCTCTCAGGGCTTGGTGGCCTCGTGCCCACCCGCCCTTTCCAAGCACAGCCATGAAAACACAGCACTGAAGAGGTGCCAGTCCTGACAGCCACCACTCCAGTCCTTTTCTGGACTCATTTCTGCCCCAGCAACTTCAGGCAGCAAAGAGGAGCTGGGAAGCTCCTCAGTGTGGCACTTGTGCACAAACTGGGGGAACAACAGCAGTAAACTTGACTGTGGTCAAAGCAAACTGCAAAACCCATTTCCACCCTCACTGAGCCACTCAGAGCTTGGCTGCGCTCTCAGGTCACAGGAGATTTCTAGTCCTTGCCTGTCTTTTAAGGAGCTAAACACAGAGCTCAGTTTTTAGGCTACGGAAATCAAATTTTCAGCCATTTTCAAAGGTGGCCTAGAAAACACAGACTAATTCTGCACAGCCATAAAGCAAGTCTCTTAGGAGCACAGCATACAGTTCAAAAATCCCCGTGTCCCTCTGCCTGCCACCATGACTCTCACTGAGTGGGTCTGCTCAGAGGATGCAGGTGTCAAAACTCCCCAGGATGCAGAGAATCCTTCCTTGGCAGAGCCCCTGCAGCTCTCAGCCAAGTGCACTGGCCCCATTGATCACTGGTGCCACAATCCCAGTAGATTGGTACTGCCTTTGGAGCATGGAGCAGGCAAAGCCTTGCTTGCAGTAGGCATCTGTGGCCAGTTCTGCTTGCTCCATGCCCAAATGGGTCAACACAGGCAGGTTTTCCCCAAAGGAGGCACAAGGGCACTCTGCAGGGCTTCGAGACAGCTGCAGCTGGAAATAGCCCAAGCAGAAGAGATGTATCCTTGTTCCTCCAGCCACGCCTTCCCTGGAGTGCTTGATCCAAGTCTGGATCTGGAATAAAGCACACCATCACCATCCTCATCCCACTGCACACAGCAAGACAGTCCCCTCCACATCCACGCACCCACAGAGGTATCTATGGAAACATCCCATGGTATCGGTAGGGCGGTTTCTTTTAGGGGCTAGGAAGGAAGGGAAGAAGGATGAAGAGAGTGTAGAAACCGGAGCCTTTGTTTCCCAGCACTCAGCCATGCTGTTAATTAGGTAGCAGAGACCAGCCACTTCCTACCACATCCTCAAGCTCTTGCAGCAATAGCAGGCACTCCTTTAGTCTCTGTCCTTTGGGGATGAGAAGGAGGCAAGGAGGCAGAAGTCAGTCAGAGCCTACCGAAATGCAACAAGCTGCAGGAAGGATTTTTCCTTTGCAAGGGAACAGGCGCCTGATGGGCTCCCCAGCCAGCACTTATCTATGTGAACCATTTGTTTCCTCTCCAAGCTCTCAGCTTGCTCTGACACATCACCCATTCACCTGATTGCAAGCAAAATGAGTCAGATGGGTCCCAGCCTTGCACCCACTCATAAGCCCTCTATTTCTACTCTGCTCCTCAGTGCCACACCATCAGGAAGCTCAGCCTAGGGACTGTGCGGGACCACAACTGCCTTAAAAGCTTGTACAAGTCCAGACTCACATGCAGTTTGCCCTTCATTCTAGGGAGCTCCAGCACACTTCTGCATAAGATATATTAAAACTCACACTGGCAACAGCACATTCAGACAAGCGGCCACTGGGACCAAGGCAATACCTATGAAATGTATCACAAATGGACTGAAGGAGCACATTCCCTTGAGTCACTGGTCCAAGTGGCAACTTGGGACATGTCTGCAGCAGCCTGGGGAGATCCTGCACACTGCCACGAGGAGACCACAGAGACAGCATCTCCTCCTCTGGCTCTTAAGCAGAGTCTTCCGCAGCGCTGCACACAGTACATGACCTCTCAGTTAAAGCAAGGACCAAATAAATTTTAAAAAGCAGTTTTTTTCTGAGTCCTGGCAGTGTGGAAGTCAAATACTGTTTTTCAAGCTGTTCCCAGAATGAGCCAGAGCCGAACATGTCCACAGGCACAGCCAGTCTGAGTCTGTACAGCCTTGTTCCCACCACCTTCACTATCACATGTGCATCCCTCCCTTGTAGAATAGGGTGTCAGGGACCAACATCACCGATTATTACCTTCCAGACCACAGACCTCTGTGTCCAAGTTTCTCTGTGCCCAGGGCCACACAACAACATCGGGGACCACTCCTGAGAGTCCTCAGTATGTCTTAGGGGCTTAAATGAGACCCAAGCCAGCCACCATCCAACCCAGTGTGATCCATGACACTTTGAGTTGTCAGGCTCTCTTTTACTCCCTGTTCAGTGTTCTGCAGCATCCTGCACTGTCAGCCTTAAGCTTTGAGTCTCAGCCCCCAAAATTGCTAAGACTCATTCCAAAAACCAACTATTTGGAGGGTTTTTTTTTTCAGACTGATAATGCCCAAGCCCTACAAGGTCTTTGACTTGTTTCCAGAGTTTTCCCTGCAATTAAGATATCCCTAAATACATTTCTTGTTAGCATAATTCTATTAATTTTAAGTGAGAACTGAGACTTTTAAACAGTCCTTGATTACAGTTGCTGGGGGTTTGCAACAGACACCCCAAATCCCAAGGTTTGCTCTAAAACCCCTGTGAATTATTCTAGTCCAGCCTTGCCAGCTGCTCTTCTACCCAAAAGGCACCTTCCCTTGAGAGCAGGATAGTAGAAGAAGGGAAGAAAGCTGGAAAACAGCCATTTCTGGGACTACTAATGAAATCGGGAGGAACAGTCCCAAAAGCCTCTCTTAGCCTTGGCCACCAGCAGCAGCTACTCAGGAAGCTCCCACCAAGTGAGAGCCAAAGGAAGAGATACATTGATCCTGCCTTGCTAGATTTTATGCCAAGCTTGTCAGCAAGGCATGCTCGGCTTTGGCTGCCCAGGAAATGCAAACCTCTCCTTTGTGTGGCTTTCTGGACACCTCCCGCTGCCCTCCCTAAATCCCAAAGCCAGCAGCATCCCTTGCAAGGTGCACGCCATGCCAGAGGCAGCAAAGACGTGCTCCTCGCAGCCTCCTGGCCCCAGGCCTTCTGCCAACACCGTCCCAACATGGGGCACACAGGCAAAAGAGCTGCCGGAGGAATCCACGCCAAGCGGCGCTGAGCACGACCTTTCTGCTTTACAATGGTAACCTGAATCCTAAATACTGGATTTCTAGGCACGCATTAAAGCCATGAGACAATGGAGACGGCGAGGCTGGGGCTGGCTGCAAGCCAGCTCCGTGCCGGCCCCGCCACCGCCCGATGTTTCCCATTTCCTTCTTTTTTCACCATGGCAGATAAGCGAAGTCCCCCTAAGCCAGGAGGCAGGTGCATGCACAAGCTCACCCCTGACTTGGGGACCGTGCACAACTCACCCCCCCATAGAAGGTGGATTCCCAAGAAGACCCAGAGAGGTGGTTGCCTTCCTCTCTCCCTCTCTCTCTCTCTCTCTCTCATATGAGCATTGCTTCTCCTTTAATTGGTTTCATTCATGGCGGCCCTTTGCTAAATGTAATTATGCCAGGCTCTCTCCATCTGTCTGCGTTCAGGAAGAGCCATCGCTCTCACTGTTTTTATCTTCAATCTTTATTTCTGCATTAATCCCCGCTCTGCAGCTCACATGTACAACAATGTCCAGGACCTCCTGAGGACATACAGGCACAGAATGAAGAGCAGGATTTGTCCCTGGGTCTCTCCTGGCTGGAGGACATTTTTTCACTGGGAAAGCCCCAGACCTCAGTGACTCTGTAACATCTACATCTCTCAATGATACCTGCACAAGCCAGTCCTTTTGCAGACACTCAAGAGTTGTCTGGGAGCCCAGGCAAGAGGAGACAGCTTGATTTTGTCTGCATCACAGAGCTGTCTCTGCCCTGTCTTCCCAAGCCCGGTACATAAAGGTAGCAAGATGCCTGCTTAAGTTGACATGGACCGCTTTTTACATGGAGAGAGCATTCAGTCCCAAACTACCAGGCTCATTTTCCTTCCCAGGAATGCAGACAGGGTGAACACGGCTGAGCACAGGGATTAACAAACCTCAGCTCTGCAAGGGCAGCTCATAGCTGCATGGCTGAGGCTGCAAAGCGCCCAACGCACCCAGGAGGATTTCATTCCTCGGGATTCATTACCCAAGGTCCTTACACGTTCCTCAGCCAGGGTAGGTAGATCTTGGGGGAAAACACAATGCTAAAGGAGCTGTTGGTTTATCGAGAGACCAAACCCAGTGACACAGACCCTGGGCAACCAAGCACCATCTGGTGACCGCCGGCTCCCGACACAATAGCCCACGTTGGCATGTTTATGATAGAGACCAGAGGCGGATTCCCATTATCCCCATCAGATCCTGTGATGTGGTTTCAGGAGAAGGACCATGAGAAGCAGATGGGATGGCAGAAGAGAAAAGAACGCAGCGAGACAGACAGACAGGAGAGATTTATATGAAGCTAAAGCGCATACCCATAAACATGGGATAAGTAAATAGCATGTAAGTATGAAATTAAATGCAGGGAATCCATGGCATCCAGTAATCAGTCAAATATCTCCTTCACCTCTTTTTCAGTTTATCATCGGCATTTTAAAATGAGATATTTATGCCAATAAGTAAGCCAGTTGTATATTGTAACCCTGCAAATATTGGCTTGGATCTGAGAGATTCGTCCCGACAGACAATTCATTTTTACAGTTATTTTTGGACTCCCGGCTTTCGTGGAACACCGGCTCTCTGTGTTGGATTTTATGCCCCTGAAATGTATTTACAATGCATGGCATCTGTATTGTGCATTACACACTTAAATCATTGCATATCATTCATCGCTTGTAAAAAAAAATATTGCAATATCCTGAAGCTCTGAATACTCAAATTCAAAATATAACTGCTGCATTTTCAGAGTAATGCTATAAAATAATGTTGTATTTTTAGATAAAGGAGGGAAAATTGATCATGAGGAACATGGATTCCCAAGATCTGGGAAGAAGGGGAGTTTGGATTTCACACCACGATAAATGGGAAAAAAATAAAACTAAAAGCTGAAAAATCCAAAAAGGTTTATTTTCTAAACAAGAACATAGAAACATTTTGTCACTTAAACAAAGGGAGGAGGGCGGGGGAGGCTCCGCATCCTTGGCTTGCTCTCTGCAATGGACAAATACTATCAGAAACAAAAAGCATGGCATAGTTAGCAGGAGCTCAGTGCTTTAGAATTAATGGTATGTATTTAAGTTCCTTTTAGGGGAAGCCTTCTGCAATTGGGGGGAAAAAAAATTCATGGTTTTAAAGACTTCTGTCATTGTTGCCTACAAGCAGAAGAGAAAGGCGCTTTCTTTGTCATCCGGGGGTTTATGGCAACACCTTAATATGTCCTTTTCATAGGTGAAGCAAGGCGCACAAAGCAGCCGCGTGCCAACGCGTCCCCCCCGCCACCGGCAAAATAAATAAATGGAGGAACGCGGGGACGGCGGCCGTCGTAATCCCTCGGCAAAGAGGCAGTGAGGATGGTCTGGTGGGGTAAATATCGCACGTCTCCTGCCAAACCCCGCGTGGGCTATTGTCCTGCCACCCCTTTTAGATGTCATTAAGGATTTTTCGCATACAACCAAACGAGCGGAGGGGATGAACGCGCTCGCTTCTTCCCCACCAGTTGGAGAAGCCATGACGAGGCGGCTGGGAGCCGGCGCAGGGAAAACACAGGGCAAATTAGGAAGTATGTTAATTCAGTTAATATCACAGAGGGGCTGGCGGGCGGTGGGGGGGAGGTGTGCGCGCAGATTTTCCGCCCGAGGAAGGAGGTGGCAGAGAAAGAACTGGGGCATGCCAGCTCCCGTTATTGTTCTGCCTTCATCGGTAATTAGCAAGATAAGGAGGGGACGGCGTGAGGGAGGCAGCGTGGCGAGGACAAGGCAGCGCTGCACCCCACCTCATGCCCATGCGGCCATCTTACAGGCGGCGCTCGCCTCCCGCAAAATGGCCGCCGGGGCCCACGCTGCCTCAGGCCCGCAGCTGGCCCGTCCCAGCGGGCTCCCCTCCGCCAGCCCTGAGGCGGTGGGCACCCGGGAGCAGCGGCAGCCAGGAAAGGGGGGCCCCAGGAGAAAAGGTGTTGCCATGGTGGGCCAGAGTGCGCTGGCGAGCGGCCATCTTAGCCCGGGCCCTGCTCGCGGTGCCAAGGCGCTGGGCACGCCGCACTCCCACAGCTCCTTCCCCAGCCCTCCTGGCTGGAACAATCTTGGTACGCTTTTCCTTCACCAGGCAGCACACGGGCTGTGCTTGTGCCCACGGAGGTGGCTGTGCCCTTGCCATGGCTTTCCCCTCGGATACGAGTGGGCTTATCCCCACATGGGGAACCGCCTGCCTCAGGGTGTCCCAGTGAGTTCTGAAGACTCGGCCTGGACAGATAGAGCATTCTGAGAGCTACAAGGCAAGATGTCACCTGTCCAGCCATCAGAGAGTGAGTTATGGGCAAATTATACCTTTCTCCTGGCCAAAAAAAAAAAATAAATTCCAAACCAAAACTGCAGAGATATCAGTAAAGAAGAAGTGAGCTTCCTAAACCTTAATTTAACACAAATTTAAAACAAGGTCAGTTATAAAACGCATGGTTACACAGACGACACAGACAAAGCTACAGATACATTTCTCACTCCACAGGAGCTTTACAAGTGGACACATCAGTGTTGCTCAGCTCTCCAAATGAGCAACACCAAATATCAACCAAGGAACCCTCATGTCTGGTCTCGGTCTGCCCTCAGGACAAGACCAGCCATTACTGACACTAAAGCAGTATTTGGGAAGCATTTAATGTGTCTTTAGCCATGATGGGACTATTTTCACACGGTGCAACAGGCACACAACGCACGTTGAAAATACGGCATCTGCTCCCGTACTCTGTGGAGAACCAGAGGGTGATTGCAACAGCATGCAGGCAGGGCAATGTTATACATCTCAGCTAGACAGTGAAACATAAGGGATGGCAGGCTAGCTGCTCCGCTCCAGGGTTGTCTACACGGAAAACCACACCATTATAATGACAGCACTATAGGTCAACTGCTGCTGCTCCTCGCCACGCTGGTGCACATCTCCACTCTCAAACTGGCTTTCTCCAGTTTAGCTGAAACTGCTTCTAGTGTGACGTCACTGGTATACAGGAGAGTCCTGCCTTCTGCTAAAGTAAATATCCACGGAGGTTGTACGCGCACAGCTCCTTGCTTTAAAATCCGCCCCCCAACCCTATGTCTGTAGCTAGACCTGCCCTTCGGCTAACCTTTCTGTACTCCGCACACTCCTGGGCTGTTCACAGTGCCCGTGAAACACTATTACACCCTGCTTCCCTTGGGTGCTAATCCTGCTTGTCAACCCAAAGGCAGAAGCAGACGGTGGCTTGGCATTTTGATTACGTTGTGATCTGTTTGAACCTTCCAGACTCTTTTGATGTCTGTGCAAATTTGAAAGGGGGAGCCTTCATCCCCCACAATGAAACTCTGCTATCGCGTGGTGAACCATCTCGGGACTCCTATGTCCATAGCCACTGCTAGATTTGAAGCAGGGAGGGGAGTTGCAGCTCCTCCAGGAAGAGTCTGAATTTCAGACTAACCAGTTCTGGCCCTGAGCGGAGAACACTACGGGGACAGCGTGTTGCTCTTCAAACAAATGCATGCGTAGGGGAGTGTGCGCATGCACAGAGACACCAGATTTATACAAATAGATGCATTCATAGGAAAATGCAAATAGCATCCTCTTCCATCCCAGGCTCCCTTCGAGCTCCTGACATCCCAAGGTTTCAGAGGAGTACAACGGAGCCTCAGATCAAACATTAGCCCTGCGGGGGTTCCCTCAGGGAAGCAGCCATGCACTGGGGTCTTTTCCCCGCTTCCATGTGAGGTTTCCCGACCCGGCCTTCCGTGGGTGCTCAGTTCTGACACGCGTACGACACACGCGCGCGCATGCAGAGCCTTGCTAAAAGGTGCTCTGGGAATTGAGCTCCACTTCCTCTTTCTCCTGAATCAATTGTCATAAACCAGCTTTTGTTTTATTTTTAACAAAGCGACAGAAATAATCTCCACAGACAGCCCTTGCCACTCCCACGGCCCTGTCCTTTAACAGAACAAGCTGTCCAGGGCCCCCGAGGACATGGGCACAGGGAGACAGCAGGGTAAGAAAGACCAGGAGAGGCTGCTCTCTGGTGCACAGAAATTCACTGCTCCTCTCTTGAGCCCATTGCTTGGCAGGCAGAGAGGTGGCGGGATGGGAAGGGGACTGGATGGTAGGCAAGGCACTCCCAACCTCCCCAACCCAATCTCCAGCTGTTCCCTTCATCCCCTGCCCACTGAAGTACCCACTTTCAACCTGCATTTTACCTAACACTCTGTTTCTCTTGCTCTTCAGTACCAGCAAGAGGTGACTCCTGCAGCACCATTGCAGCAATCAATGGGCTGACGTGCAACCTGTGACAGCCTGAGCTCTGCCTGCCTGTGGCAAACCCCTGTCTCCAGCATGGCCAAGGACTCATCCCTTCTCCTCCTCCCATCCCACATACCCAGGTTCAGGACTCAGACACATATGGAGACATTTCTTGATGAAACCTATCAGTGGGTGAGTGGCAGCTGAGCAGGTACTGAGCAAGACATGGGGCCAGACAGCAGCCAGGGGGGAAGGCAGNTAAAACATTCCCCCCTCGGTTGCCTTTTGATTTGGGTGTAAGAATTAACCCCATCTGCCCAACAGCACGCTACCTACCAAGTCATCTCTGCTGAGGAAGGCCGTCTGACGTGTCCGCTCAATTGCCTCGCTTCCCACTGCCCGCGCTCCTTGCCAGCCCAGACCCCTCCAAACAGCTCACCAGCCTCGCTGGGTCTGCCCTATGGAAGAGATCCTCTTCCCACAACATAGATTAGACCCAGTGAAAATAGGCTTAGTGAAATACCATTTCACTATTAATGCCACCCACCCCACCCCCCACCCCCCCCAGCTTCACACTCTCACACCCAGAAAGATTATAACAAATCCCGGTCACCTTCTGCCCCTGCTAACTACTGCTCCAGTCTGCACCGCATGCCTTCTACCACGAGTAGAGAGCTGGGCACAGGGAGTACTTACATATACACACACACATCTATCTAGTCAGCACTGGAGGTGTTCAGCTGCACAACACACATCTCCCTGCACAGCATCTCGCCTTGTCACAACACCCCAACCCATCCCTCTCTGCTGTAATTGCAGCGCCTGGTCCTTGGGCATCAGCAGAAAGTTGCAGCAAATCCTGCGTTGGTTAAAGCACAATCTGTCCATTCCAAATTGGTGGGGGGTTGCTTTTAAATCACTGAGACATTTCTATTCCCTTTCTGTTTCAAGTAAAACCGAGATGCAGAGATGCCTTCGAACCGACAGCCCCTTCATTTTTCCAGAGGTGTGTTTTAATGAGTGACTCGCCTTCCAAAAAGGGGCCGGCAAAGGGGAAGGACGGCAGATTCTCCACACAAATTCAATAGCTGGTAGGTTGCCATGGGCTAAAGCATTTCTTTGCACACATGAAGGGAAGGGACTCCAGAGCACTAAGGGTTTTGCCTCCCATGAGTTATAGCTCTACCCTTCAAGAGCGGAATAAATGCTTTATCCCATTGCAGCCTGCGATGTATTCTACATAGATGGATTGATTTCCCCTATTGTTCTTAATAAATCCTGGCGCATGAAGAAACTCACTGCACAGCCATTTTTCCTGCCTTGTTCTACCTTGCAGAAGTAATAAGGGTCAGATGTGACTGCAGTGGGAAGCAAAGGCCGTACACGAGGCAGTGCTTTGCTGGATGCAGTGGGTGTGCTTGCAGGGGCTTGGTGGGTGCAGGCAAGCAACTCCCCTTTCCCTGTTTACTCCCTCTTTGAGTGGAAGCTGAGGAAAAGGGGAACCATGGCTGGGTACCACAGCATTGGCATGGCTCTGACAGAAGCAGCTGCTCCGCAAGCTGAGCCTGCAAAAGCCCCCCAGATCTGCACAGGGAAAGGCAAGGCTCTGGTCCTCTCTGACAGGAGCTCTCAAATGTGAGAGATAAATACATATATTGTATTGTCTGATAAATACAGGGCTGAGCACTGCACCAGTGTAGAACCTTTCTGAGCACACCCAGCCCTCTGTCATGCCCAGTCTCTAAGACCTGCCCCTGCCCATGTCCCAGCTGAGAGGAGTCCACACCTCCAGCACAGGGGCTCCTATGGTTTTTTGTTTGTTTTTTTTTTTTTAAATCAAAATGCCAAACCAGCCCCCCCTCAATGACTCCCAATGGCACAACTCAGACCCTCAGATTGTTGTTAAAAGGTTCTCTCCCTCCCTACCACCTTTTCTACTCACAAGGTTGACACCCATCCTCTTTTCCAGCTCCAAGAGGGTGTTTGCTGGACACAGCTTCGCTGGTGCCCAGCAAGGAGGCACTGCTGGGCTCCAAGAAGCAGGTGGCTCTGCACAATCCTGCCTTGGCCACCTGTCTCCAGCTCCATCCAGGCTCCCTGGATTATCGCTGCTGGTCTTCTCTAGCAGCAGCTAACAACTGGCCCTGTTTCAAAAGCCTGGCTGGGAATTTGGCTGTGGGAGGGAGGGAGGGATCAGGTAAAAGAACTGGTCTCCCATGCATGAGTTGGACTTGATCCTTCAGCAAGACTTCCAGGGACTCACCTCTCCTTGCTCAGGTGGAGACGTCCCAGCCCTTCCCAAGGCATCCCACTCCACGAACTCTCAGTCATGTCTGATTAAGGAAAAGAGAATTTGTCTCAATTAGAAAGAGGTTCCCATATGCATGGACGGATGTCAAGTAATTACCGCGTGTCACTCACGTTTGGAAAAGAGACCTTAAATTTGGGGCCGTGCAAACTTGCCCTCACAATTGCAAGTGAGTTACAGACCTTGGCATGCTCCAGCGCATACGTTGTGCGGGTGCTTTCCAGCCCGTCCCTCGGCTGAAATACACCCAGCCACGTAAAATACAGCCAGACACGACCCCGTTCTCTAATAAGGAAATAAAGCCGAGTGGACCTGCATTGCCAGAGCCCAGAGAGCAACACTGTCTCTTTAATTTTCTCCCTGGCTATCTCATCCTTTGCACAAACTCTTTCCTCCCCGTGGCTTCTTCCAGCCTGGTGGGCAAAGTGGGAAAACATCATTAGGGAGGAAAAATAATTTAGTTTGTTAATCAGTATCCAGTGGTGGGAAACAAGAAAGACAGAGAGCTGGGCTGGCGGTTAGGGCTTAGGAAGGGCCAGCACAAAGCCCACCATTCATGACATCTGGGGCTGGGATTCTCATTGAATTAAACAGACACAAAGAGCAGAGGCATTTCATGCTCTCTTCACAAGAATTATCATATCTCCCTGGCACTAGGAAACCTTCAGCACGGGAGAGGGGGAGAGAGAGAGAGAGGGGAAAGCGGGCAGGCTGGGTAGAAATATGGGGCAGGGTAGAAGAGGCTTTGTTCCAGGGTTGGATTTATGGATGGGATGCGGCGCGTTGCTTTGCGGGGAGAGACAGGGCCCTGGCGCGCTGGGTCTAATAAGAATCAGCAAATGTGAAACAGGGGGCCCCTGTGTACCATGAAGCAGGGAAACCCGCGTTTGACAAGCCAACAGAATAACCGCTCGCGTCTCAAGGCTGTGGAAGGATGCTGACGTTCCTACGAGATGTGTCGTCTTGTGTGTGTGTCAGCGAGGAGGGGGAGAAGGGGAGAGGCGAGGAGTATAAACAAGAGACCAGGCAGCATCGTTCAGTCATGAAAATTAATTAGCTGATGTGCAAACCATGGCTGCCTCTTCCCACTGCCCTGCAAGCATTCCCCATAAAGCTATGGTGTGTGCGGAGCCTGTGACTGGGAATGACAGGGGCAGATTAGGCAGCTCCTTGGGACACAAGCCTGGCAGCAAGAAAACCACAGCCCGTGCAAAAAAGGTGAGGAGGGGATGATTAGTGTCCTTGGGGAAGGGGCAGAGCCCAGGGACCAGAAGAAAGAGAAATGGGAGAGACCAGGCACCAAGCTGAGACCAGGAATCATATTGCAGCAGCAGCATAAATTGGGGTGGATCTCAAAAACCAGCCATTAACAGGGGCTGGTGGACAGCAAAACCATTTAGGGTTCAGATCACAAACTCTCTGGGGCAGGACCTGTCATCTCCTGCAGGCTCACACCATGGAGGCCTGTCCTACTTGGTCTCTGGACATTACCAGAAGATCTGCTTTAAATACTAATTGCACCATGATCAAGACCTGTGAGCTGCTGGGAGGCTCCCTACAGCATTACCTGTGGGAAGAGGGGATAGATCTCTGACCCCACGTCCCCAGGGTAATTTGACCCCAGTGCACCCGTGCCACAAGCAAATATTACTACCCAGTGATGAAGATGAGCAATTCCTGACCAACTTCACATATCCCCTCCCCAAGCTTTCAGATCCTACCATAATATCACACTGATTCTTTGCCTGGAACAACCATAGGAGAATGAGGGTGCCAGGGAAAAGGGGGGAAAAAAAGGGAATGAAGGGATGCAGAAAGTGATCGGTAGGGAAAAAATAAAGAGAGAAGACTCTTTGACATGGGATGTGCACAGTGAACACAGAACGCGCTGGAAACAAAGGGATGCAGGGAGAAAGGAGAGGCTGGGATGGGCATCTCGGCAGACATGTAGGTAAAAGTTGAAAAGGAAGCACTAATTAGCACCCAGACCATCACTTTCCATTAATAGCTTGTCACCATTTCCTTGATGTTGCTGAGAGCAGGGAAGTTGGTATGTGTGATGCTTACCTGTCTCTATCTCATTAACAGAAGTGAGGGTGAGAACAGATGTTTATTGCCTGCATTCAGATAGACAGGCCCTTTGCTGAACTGAGAGGCAGGAGAGAGGGGGAAAGTTATGAAAGAGATGCTCATGAAACACAAGCCAAACCCAAACAATGGAAACCCAAACGCAGGACACTTAGATACCTGTGCCGATCCAGAAACAGCCCCAGGCAGGTATCAGGTTCCAGGAATTCTGGAAACACAAAACTGCTAGGTCAAATAATTATAACCCAGGGCAAATACACTGCCAGCTGGGGGAAGAGTGCTCTGGTATCAGCACAAGGTATGTGCAAGGGGCTGTGACTGCATTAGACCTGGGAAAGTAAAACAAAGGGCTGCTTACTTCCCAGACTGATTTGCTCAAGGTGTCCACTCCACTCAAAAACAGACAGCCAAGCATCTTATTGAGAGCCAGAATGGAGATACCCACCAGTAAACAAAGGAAAAAAAGAAAACGAAAAAGTGCTATTTCAAGCAAAGGTAAATGTGCTTTGCATATAATCACCTTTGGAGTAATTCTTCCAGCAGCTAAAAAAGAGATTATCCTTGCTATGTAAAACACAAAGGCCTCTCCTTTCCCTCCAACACGTGGAATGGCTCCTGACAGTGACATGGGAAAGAGGGAGTGTGCAAGGCAAGGCAAGGCAAGGACGCCAATCAGCAAGTACCTGTGAGCTGGTAGCACACGTCTGCTGGTGCGATGACGGGAGCGTGCGTGTGTGTGCACATTCCTAGGGACACCCTCGCTTCCACAAGCACGTAAATTCACTACACAAGCCAAAGGTGCCTCAAGAGCAGGAGCCCAAACCTCCTTAGGAGGGAACGAGGGAAAACCAAAGGCGAAGAAAACATCAAGGCAGGGACTGAAGGAACAAAGGTTTCTGCCCTCTCAGCTTGGAGACGTCTTCTTGGCCATTTAGCTCAGATCAAGTGTAGGCTCTGTTGACTCCCCCATCTATTCAAACGAACACTTTCAATAGTCTGATAGGTCTTTTCTGCTCTACAGCTTGTCTACCCCTGTGTTTGACGTCCCCAGCCAATGCAGTTAATGCCACATGCAGAAATACTGCCCTGAAGAGCCCTCACTTAGATTGCGTGGTCAAGCACTTCAAAGTTAGGAAGTGTCCAATTTATGGCTGTCCATGCAACCTTAATTCCACCTCGCTGTGCAGCCACTCTGGACAGGAAAAGAGGGAGCGAGCTAAAAATAGGCTGTGACCGTGTCGTCAGCCTCATAAGGGCATGGGCAGGGAAAGGCTGAATTAACGTCTCATGGTCAAAATGAAATCAGGTACCCCCCGACTTGCCAGCGCTTGCTTTGGTGCCTTCAACCATGTACATTTTTAATATACGGAAATCACGTGCATTCTAAACATACAGAAAAATGCATTATTTATAGCTAATAAATAATAGATTGTTTATATAAGCAAAAAGAAAAACAATTGTAGGCAAGTGTAACAAATTCCCCTTCCTCCACCCCGCACCCATCCCTGCTTCATCCTGTGCGGGCAGAGAGATTTCAAGCCCCAAGCCTCGGCACAGATTTCTGCCACTATGAAATACAGGACTAATGTTATCTGGCAGCGGCAGAAGGCTGCTCTCCTGGGGCTGGCAGAGAAGGGGACTGCTGGGGCTGGCAGTGCCCAGGCCAATGCACCCACATCCCCTACACTTTTTCCTCCTGGCGCCAGAACACAGAGGAGTTTTCTCCCAGGAGAATGGGCTGTGCTGGAAGGATATGACCTAAAGGTGGAAAGGGGTGATGGAGCTGGCTGTGAACGCCCTCCCACCTTCCCTGGCTGGTCCAGGGAAGCTCTGCAATAAAGTGGTGGGAGTCTATGGTTTCACCCTGCTCCTGATCTGTTATTATTATTCCAGGGAAACAATAAATTTTAATTTTTTTCCCCCCCCAAGAGGCAAGCGAAGGGAAATCACGATTCTGAACAATTCATAATTCAGCTAAACCTGAAAGGAATTTAAGAGACAAAGACTAGGCATTTCTTGAGTCGAAGAGCTTCCCCCGGACGAATTTCAAGGGCCCACAGCAAACAATGGGAGTGTCAGAGGTTCTCAAAAAGAAAAAAAAGTTCAAGAATCTTTACAATAAAAAGTGTTAGGCAACACAGAGGTCAGAGCCAGCTCCTCCTATAATAAATAGCACGACTACCCTACATTAACTATAGGAGACATTTTAATGCAGTGCCTCAGCTTCGTGCTAATTATACTTTTTCACCATATTTTGAACCTAAGAAAAAATGTCATCAGTTAATTATAACAGATGAGGG
The DNA here is from genome assembly GCA_013397055.1 of Pachycephala philippinensis. NCBI lineage: Eukaryota > Metazoa > Chordata > Aves > Passeriformes > Pachycephala > Pachycephala philippinensis. The sequence goes on along the minus strand of VWZT01015557.1, from coordinate 400,776 downwards.
AGTGTGAAGACTTCCTCAATAAATAATGCCTTGATATCTCATATCCAACAAGCTGCGTGCTCTCCTCTGAAGGTGCCCAGAAATATGTCCTCTCAGGAAATATATCAAGAACTGATGGTCCCATAAGCTGGCTTTGTTTCCAAGCCTTGATTTTCAGCCCAATAATTAAGTGATTTTTATGGATTGGGGAGAGTAAAGGTCGTGGGACTGCTGGAACGGTGCCAGAGAGTCAATGTTTAAAAATAAATAAATTCCTACATCAAAATGAGATACAAAAGACCTCCACAAATTCCCCTCATGGCTGCACAGGTGAGCAGACAGACACGATTTGGTTTCTGGACCCATGTCCCATCCTTCCTTCATTTGTGGCATCTCCTTGGGAGTCTGGCATGCACTGAAAAAGCCTGGTTTTAATGAAACCAGGCCACTGCTGCCAGCGTGTCACCGGGAGCCAGCCACCGCTGTCCACCTGCCCTGAGGAGGAAGGACACCAAGCCCCTGCTGCTGTGCCACCCTGGGCACTGCCCCCATCCCTGCTGAGGCTGCTGGGCGTCCTTACGAAGGTCCCTCAACTAAGCCATCTTTCTTTCAGCTCCCTTCTCCACCCAGCACCCCTCACTTCCCCCTCTGAAGAGCCGGGATTTGGCGTGGGAAAGATGTCTTTGGGCTTTTCACAAATCCAGTATCCCCTTGAACCAAAACCAATTAGCCTGGCCCAAGGTCCTGCCATTGAAGGACTGTCCCTTCTTTTCAAACCCCCGCGGGCTCAATTGCTCTAAGGAGCCTGGATGTGAATGAGCAAAGCCCGCTTAAAGTGGTACTTAAGGCCAGACCAGGGTGAAGGAAAAGAGAAAGCCTCTATAGGAACAGCAAGCTGAGTTTCCAAGAGACAGCTAACTGCCGGAGATTGTGTTCTTTTGCTCCCCCCATTTTCTTTTTTTTACCCCCACTCCTCAGCTTTCGAGGCAAACGCTCCTAACCAAACCTGAGCCCCTGAATAAATATTAGAAAACACGAAGGCCAGAACCTCGTCCTGACTCTTTGCGGACACTGGGAGCCCGGCTGTGGGCAGTGTGATGGCCCAGCCTCATAAGCAAGCTCTGGTCACAAACATGTGCACCCAGAGGGACAGAGAGATGGTGAAAAGCCCGAGATGATGTTTTTCCAGTTTGGGTCCTGGCAAACACCTTCCCAAGGTGACCAGGCTTGTGGGCATGAAACACCAAAATCCCCAACCTGGACAGGGCGACTCCCTGTACCACATGTTGGGGAAACCAGCATGGGCAGCCACACGTCCATCTTATGCTGGTGGCCCCTGGGGACATCCAGAGACTCAGGGTGACTGAGGGGCTGCGATGTGGCAGCAGCAGTGTCGGGGTGACACACGGTACCCACACCACGAACGGTGTGCGTGCACCGCCACGTGCCAGGCGCCTCAGCGCTCTCACCTGCAGATGCCAAATCAGCACCTTCCCTCCACCCAGACACGAGAGTGTTTCCAGCAGGCAGCCGTGTTCCCTCCCTGCTGGAGCAGCACCCATCCATGGCCATAGCTTGGATGGACCCTCCAAGCTCCTGGGCTCTGCCCTTTCTCCAGCGGCACGGACAAAGCCAGGGCAGAGCAGCAGGTAAAGGGAGGCACGGTCTGTTTGCATCAAGGGTGCAGGGAGAGGGTGGGAGCCAAGAGAGACAAAAGAAATGGCCGAGCCCAGCCTCAAGAGGGGAACTCGCCATTGCCAGGCAATTCCACAAAAATGCCCATTGATGGGATTTCATCCATAACCAAGCGTGCACGCTAGTATGGCCTGGCTTCCAAGGCAGCTCCTTCAAACGGCAGGGCCTGAACAGCCCCTTCTCCACCTGACCCCAAGCCCGGGTGAGTTTGGCTTCCCCAGGTATTTGGTATAAACCCCCTTCATCTCATGCCCCAAGCCAAACCCGCTGCATGGCGGACAAGTTTTAGCAAACGATGGGAAATCGTGATCTGGAGCACGCGATGTCCCAGAGCATCATTTCCCTGGGGTGAAACCCGCAAACGATATTTTCCATTTATCCCCCAATGGCACATGCCGATTCTTCTGTCTCCCTCTGCCCATCCCCAGCTCTGCCTGAAGAACAAAGACATCACAGCCCAGCTCCAGGAACCTCACCCACGTTTGGCCTATGCTGTATCCTACTGCTCCATCAGGAGAGTCCCACCGAGAAGAGAAAGAACCAGGAACACCAGGACATGGGCTCTCATCTCAGCACAGCCGAAAAAGACGCCTTCCCTTCTGGGTTGTGCCTACGCAGGGGGAAAGATCCATCCAAAGCCGACAGCTACCCAAACAGGGCAAAAGGAAAAGCCACAAAGGAAACCGTGTCTAGCCAAAATCCATCCCTGGCCCAAGGACAGACCCTTGGGGACCTTCCTTCCACTATGGCACTTGAAAAAAAAAAGGACAGAAAGCAGAGACCCATCGGCAGGCTGCCAGGGACTCTCTAAATGCAGCGGGTATGTCACAAGCAGGGATTTGATGGGGGGCTTCATCCGCCGCCTCGCCCCCCACCCACGCACGCAGGAGCTGGGGATTCTCACACCACTGTCCCCCATCACTCACTGCCACCTCCCTCGTTAATTGAGGAGGTGCTGCCTTCACACTTCCTCGAGACACCCATAGGTTCATGCCAACAATGGGGGCAAAAATGAAGAATTAAAGCACCAGAAAAATTCAACCGCAGTTTCTCTCTCCTGGACATTAAATGCCAAATCGCTCAGTCCCTGTCTCAGCCCCCTTCGGGGGAACTGCTCTGGGTAAGTGTACCAAGTACATGGCCTGAAAAAATACCCGAAAAATCAGCTCAGGAGAGGTGATTTTGTGGAGAAAAAAAATAGTAAAAAACAAGAGTGGTTTCTGACCAGCTGATTGAATGGCAAGGTGAAAAAGCTTGCATCGATCCTTTGTAAGAGTTCTCATGTAGACACGGATTTCCACACTTCCATTTTATTTCATAAAATTATATATATATGTATTTATATACACACACACAAAGGCATTTATTATATGTGTGTATATTTTTTTTCCTCAGATCCTCTTTTTATATTTTCACCTTTTGCAATTACAAAAGCCAGGGACAGAAATACCTCCTGGGTTCTGCCAGTGCAGAACACTCCCACCAAACAGATTTTCTCTAACATGCTGGTTGAATGATTCCTCCTGAATTACATTCATTAGGAATTTGAATGTTTCTTTCCTCCATCCCCCATCAAATCATTACTCCGGAATAAATGCATTCATCAACCACCTTGCTCAGTTCCCTCCTGCTTTGTTCAGTCTAGTTTTAAAGCATCTCCACTGAAACCGTTTGCACCTGACTCGATGCTAGCGCACGAAAGGGGGAAAAAAATAAATAGGAGAAGAATTGAGCGCCACTCACAATATTGTGAAAATAATTGGAAAATTATTTCTTAAAAATAGCCAACATAATAAAGGAGGGAAAGGACTACATTCCTTCCTCCCCACCTCCGATCTCTTCCACAATTTCTGGGATTGCATCGAGTATACATATTCCAGATGGGCTGGAGAGAAGGAGGTTGGTTCTTAATGACACGTCTTTCGCTGCCTTTGGAATGAATGATTCATTCGGATCTTGCCGAGACTCGGTGCCACAGTTGAGTTACATTTCTAGAAAATCCGTATCTTTAATTCTGGCGCTGCGTGTGGGACCCAGCAAATCATGGAATTACTGCTGTAACTTCGGATTAGTAACGCTTTCTAAATGATAGTCTAATTCCAGGCCTTCATGCTTTTCAGCGTTCACACTCACACAGCCTTTTCCCTGGGAGGCTTCCTGCGGAATTAGTGCTGGCGTCTTCGTCTTTCTCTGCCCTTTTTAATTTCTCCAATGACTTCTCATTAGAATATATAATAACAGCTCCTCAGAACTTTTCTTTCTCCCGGTATAGCCAAATTCAGGCTGAGATCCTTTTTCCTTACTGTGGTTATGGCGGTGCTTTGCTGGCCCTGGAAGGGTGCACAGGCAGATTTAGCTTTGCGGGCCTACGTGGCATCTGACGCCATTACCCCGTGCAAGGGAAGGTGGAAAACCTGCCTGCGAGGTGCGGGGGGCTCCCACCTCTCGCCGCCCCCGCACGCCGCCGGGCACGGGCAGCTCGGCCCCGCGGTGCTCCCCTGTCCCTCGGCAAGGGATGCCCGCTGCGGAGAAGAGGATGGGGCAGGGTACCCGCGCTCCACCTCGCCGAGTAGTGGGAACGCGGCAGCATCTCTCCCAGCCCTCCCCATCTCCAGCAGCATCTCCCTCAGCCCTCCCCATCTCCAGCAGCATCTCCTGGGGGGCAGAGAGCCAGCTAACAGCCCACTCGCAACCCCAGCCACGGGAAGGCTTCTCTCTGCAGCCTTCCCAGAGCTGTCACGACCCGTGTGGGTTGGCGGCAGCGCGGGGATCATCCCTGCGGGATGCGAGCGGCCAGCGCCGGGCGAGGGGCTGGTGGCGATGCTTCCAGCCTGCCCCAGGGTGCCGGGGGGCCCGGGGGACCCCGGCCCCGGCCAGGGGCGCTCGCCCCACGCCAGCTGGGAAAACGTGCCGGGGAGGCTCGGCGGAGAGCACGGTGCTTTGTGTCGCCATGGGAACGGAATGCAGATGTGCCAATTGCTTTTCTTTTCTTTCTTTCTTTTTCCCCCTTTTTTTTTTTTTTTATTATTTGCCAGACATTGTAATACATATTATGTTTCAACTTCTGGGGCTTGCAGCGGAGGTGAAGGGAGGCTTTGTGCCTTGCCAAGCACTCGGCTCCCAGAGAAACCCCAGGGCCGGGCGGCTGCACGCTGGAGGGGTGCACCCAGCAGCGGGACCCCTTCCCTGGGCATCCCCCCGCAGCTACGGACAAAAGCAACAGCCACCACGCAAGAAAAGTGATCACATTATCACCAACTTGACCTTCCAAAGGGAGGCCAGGATCAAATCCAAAGCCGAAAAAATAGAGCGGGGGAGAGAGAGAGAGAGAGAGAGAAAAGGAAAGATATCCAAAAGCTGGGAGGTTTCGTGGTCTGACCCGTAGGCTGGGACAGGGGGAAGATTTATTTGGGGAGGGCGCTCGCTCTCTCCATCCTCCCAGAGCCGCGACACCCCGCAGCCTAGGAGTGAATTTCGACGTGCGTTTAACCGATAATTAAACCCCGGATTTATTTAGCAAAGGAAGAATTGGCGCAGGGCTCGCCTCCCTGTCCCCATCCCTCCCGCCTGCTGCCGCGGAGCCCCGGGCTGCCCGGAGCGGCCCGACGGGGAGGTCGCGGAACCGCAGCCCTTACCTGGAGCCCCCAGGGCGGCGAGTCGGGCCGTCTCTGCACTGCCGGTCCTGGTGCGGCCGCTTCCCCTGGGCGAGCAGGTCTGGAAGTCATTTCTACTTTCGGTTATCTAGCTTTATGATGGCTCCACAACACTCATACAGCTAGATAACCAAAGACAGAAACATCCCTCCGTCGGGGATGCCGGCCATCCGTCCGTCCGTCCGTCCGTCCGCTCCAAGGTGCGGGCACGGCCGGGGCAGGGCGGCCAGGAGCTGCCACCGGGAACCACACACACATAAAAGAAAAATTTAAAAAAGAAAAAAAAAAAGAAAAAAAAAAGAAAAAAGAAAGAGAGAGAAAAAGATAAATACGAAGCGGAGAAGATGAGCCGGGGCAGAGCCACGGGCGCACGGCGGGCTGCCGCGGGGGCTCGGAGCCGAACCGCGCCGTA
>VWZT01015557.1:302056-383947 GCA_013397055.1 Pachycephala philippinensis | reverse complement strand
CATCTGCATGGGGAAAAACATCTGTTTGAGGGCACTGCTGTATGGGGGAAAACATCTGTATGGGGACACGTACAGAGGGGTGCATGGCTGTACAGGACAGTGCGTGCATGGCGGGGGTCACCGTGGTCAGTGCTGAGCTGATCCCTGGCCTTTTCTGCCCCCGCAGCTCCAGCTGCCCGAGCCGGGGCACATCCCGGAGCGATGAGACGCGTGTCCTGGATGCGCTCGCTCCGGGGCTGCAGCCCCCAGCCCCGGCGATGCTCCTCCAGCTCCTCGGCCAGCCGCCCTCTGCCGCAGGAGCCGAGCCAGGAGGCGGGCCAGCGGCGCATGAACCCCCTCAACATCCAGATGCTGTCCAGGACCCTCCACGAGCAGATCTTCCGCGGGGCCCAGGTGCGCTACTCGGAGGAGGAGGTCCGGCGGAGCGTGGAGCACCTGCAGCGCCACGAGCTGTGGGGCAAGGAGACCTCCACGCTGCCCGACGTGCACCTGCAGCTGCCCCGCATGTACGGCGACAACATCGACGAGCACTTTCGCCTCCTGGCGCAGAAGCAGAGCTTGCCCTACCTGGAGGCTGCCAACGAGCTGCTGCGCTGCCAGCTGCCCCCGATGCCCGAGCAGTGGGAGTGGAAGCTGGGCTGGACACGCTACGGCCCCGACGGGCGAGTGGAGCCTGTGGACTTCCCCGAGGAGCGGGCGCTGGTGTTCGATGTGGAGGTGTGCGTGGCTGATGGCCACTGCCCGACGCTGGCCGTGGCGGTGTCGCCGCACGCCTGGTGAGATGCAGCGACGCTGGGGTCACAGCAGGGGTGGGGGGACACGGTTTTGAGGAGGATGGGGATGTTCCTCTTCTTGCGATCCACCGCTGGCTTGCAGGGAAGACACAACAAAGCCCCAAAGCCTGGCTCTGGGATGTGGGATGTGGGATATGTGTCCTGCTTGGCAAGCACAGCGCTCCCCAGGGTGGGTCACCTCCCTCCCACAGGTGGGGTCCTGCTCAGCACCCCGTGGCACTGCAGGTGCTGTGTTTGTGACCGTGTGTATCCCTCAGGTACTCGTGGTGCAGCAGGCGGCTGCTGGAGCAGCGTTACTCCTGGTCCAGCCACCTCACCCTGGCTGACCTCATTCCCCTGGAGAGCCCAGCAGGTGCCAGCTGTGCCAGCAAACAGGACTGGACAGAGAGAGTGGTGGTGGGACACAACGTGGCCTTCGACCGGGCGTTCATCAAGGAGCAGTACCTTATCCAGGTAATCCACTGAGCCTTTGCTTCCTTCTGGCAGCTGCAATTCCTTACCCAGATAATCATTTGCATTGGCTCTTGAGGGTTATTTTGACAGATGCTGTTCTGCACAGGTACCCCAGGTTTCTACTTACCTTGTCCTGCAGAGCAGGTTGAGGTTGGATCCCTTTAGAGGAAAATATTCTTGCACCGTATAAGGCTGCAGGGTGACAGCTGGGGAGGTGGCAGGAGCCTTTGAGCAGCTGACAGCCTGCACTGGGCATGCTTTTGGCTCTCAGAAGGGGAGTGTGGAAGGCAAAGTTTGCCTTAGCAAAAGCAGCTTGAGCAGAGGACTTGCAGCTCCTCCAGCACATCCCAAACCCTCTCTTTTCTTCCACTGTGTTGTGTCCCAGGGCTCCAAGATGCGTTTCCTGGACACCATGAGCATGCACATGGCCATCTCGGGGCTGACAGGCTTCCAGCGCAGCCTCTGGATGGCTGCCAAGCACGGCAAGAGGAAGGGGCTGCAGCAGGTCAAGGAGCACATGAAGAAAACACGCGGCAAGACAGAGGGGCCAGCGGTGAGTGAGGGAGCTGAGCTGCTGGCAGTGGTGTGGCTGGTGAGCACCCTGTGCTCCTGTGATGGGGCTGCTTGCTCCTGGACTGGCAGAGTGGGAGCTGTTGGAGCAGCTCCGCTGAGTGAAGCTCTCCCAGCGCTTTTCAGATAAGGTGGCCTTGGTTTAAACTGGAGCAGCAGCATGCTCTACTCCTCCTGATCTTGGCTGCAGCTGGTCCTCCTCCCACACTGCCTGACCCCCCTGTTGTCCACAGATCACCTCGTGGGACTGGGTGCACGTCAGCAGCATCAACAACCTGGCCGATGTGCACGCGCTCTACGTCGGGGGGGAGCCGCTGGAGAAGGATGCGCGGGAGACCTTTGTGAAGGGCACCATGGCTGACATCAGGAGTCAATTCCAGGTGCAGGAGGCCATCCCACCATCCTGACAGGCAGCAGGAGCTGCACAGGGGAGCAGGGTGGGAGTAGTTGCTGGGGTAGTTTTCGTTTTGCTGCCCTTTCCTGCAGCTTTGTGTGTGTGTGGGGCTGTGACCTGCGCTGTGCTCCCGCAGCCCCAGTGCCTTGCCCTGTGCTGGCAGAGGGGTGGCTGCTTTGCCTGCTCTCACCCTCTGCTGTCCCCAGGACCTGATGTCGTACTGTGCCCGTGATGTCCAGGCCACCCATGAGGTGTTCCAAGAGCAGCTGCCACTGTTCATGGAGAGGTGAGAGCTGCCAAGTTCTGGCTGGCGTTGGCCAGGGGGCTGTGGGCTTGGTGGGCAGTGGGGAGGGTCACAGTCCCTCTGGGCATGAGGTGTGGCTCCTCTTGTCCTTAGGGTGTCCTGAACCTCTTTTCAGGAGGGACTATAGACCCCTCCTGTGTAGGTGAGCAGTGATAAACAGCAGCAGAGTGGCTGGGGAAGGTGAGCAGGCTTCCTGAGGCAGACTGGAGCCATACAGTTTTGGGGTTGTTGCACAGGGCAGGCAGAAGATACAGAGATCATTACAGTTTTGGGGTTGTTGCACAGGGCAGGCAGAAGATACAGAGATCATTACAGTTTAGGGGAAGAGCTTAGAGGGTTGTGAGGCTGTAAAACTCTAGATGAAGACACATTCATATCTGTTGTAGTCTGGTGCTTCCAGGGCCATCCCCTCTGGCAGATATCTAATTCCTTGCTGCTTTGGGGTCCAGGTGCCCCCACCCTGTGACGTTTGCAGGGATGCTGGAGATGGGAGTGTCCTACCTGCCGGTCAATGGGAATTGGAAGAAGTACCTGAACGATGCTCAGGGTATTTACGAGGAGCTGCAGAAGGAGATGAAGAAGTCCTTGATGAACCTGGCCAACGATGCCTGCCAGCTGCTGCACGAGCACAGGTACCGTGGTCCTTGGGGGGCTGTGGGTGGGTGTGAGGGACAGGAGCAAAGCTGTGGTGTGACAACGGTGTGTCACCAGGTACAAGGATGACCCTTGGCTCTGGGATCTCGAGTGGGACACACAGGAGTTTAAGCAAAAGAAGAATCCAGGGAAGAAAAAGAAGAAGGGTCAGGATGGGAACAGCCAGGTCTCCCCAGCAGCGATGGATGCAGAAGAGGCAGCACAGGAGTGGCAGGAGGGTGAGCACAGGTGGTCCCTGGGGATGAGGGATGCTCCAGGGCTGCCTTCCCAGGGGTGCCCAGACAAAGGGACAAGGTTTGTTGGTGCTGCAGGGTGAATCATTGCTGGTCTATGTCCCATGCTGCTGCATGTGGAGGGGGACTGGTTTGATGTCCCTGTCCCCAGAAGGGTGGCACAGAGGGCCCTTTGCCAGCCAGCCCTCCTTGCCCCACCAGACCCTGGTCCCCCCAGTGAGGATGAGGAACTCAAAGTCCCTGCGAGCCAGCTCTGTCTGGAGCGCCTGAAGGAGACGGTCGCGCTGCAACCCAAGAGACTCCAGCACCTGCCGGGCCACCCGGGGTGAGTTGGGGACCCTGGGTGTCCCTAGGGCTTGGCCTGCACTCTCTGACCCATCCCTGCTGCTCGCCAGCTGGTACCGCAAGCTGTGCCCACGCCTGGAGGAGGAGGGCTGGGTGCCTGGCCCCAGCCTCATCAGCCTGCAGATGAGGGTGACCCCGAAGCTGATGCGCCTGGCCTGGGACGGCTTTCCCCTCCATTACTCGGAAAAACATGGCTGGGGATACCTGGTGCCAGGACGGCAGGACAACTTGCCAGCAGCCCCTGCAGAGACCGATGGCCCCTGCTGCCCACACAGGTGAGAGGGATGTGATGGGGTGCTGGGCTGGGAGCTGCCCTGTGGGGATATCTGGGAGCTCCCTGGAGCCCTGGCACTGTGCCCAGGAGCTGCCCCAGAGCCTTGGGCCCCGTTGTGGGTGCATCAGCTCTGCCCTCTCCTCTCTGCCCTCTCCTCCCAGGGTGATCGAGAACCTGTACAGGCAGCACTGCCTGGAGAAGGGCAAGGAGCAGCCCCCGGGGCTGGAGGCTGCTGTAGAGGACGAGCTGCTGGCGCTGGACAGCAGCACGATGTGGCAGAAGGTGAAGGAAGGGGTGCAGGGTTCCCTGGTGGGAGGGAGGTGTGGGGCTGTGCTTCCTCCTGTGTGCATGCAGTAACCAACCCTGTGTGCAGCTCCAGGGGCTGCCAGTAAGAAATTCCCTTTAATAAGGGTTACTGGAGGACTGGTGTTTGATCTGGCTTCCCCCACGGTCCTTCTCTGCTGCAGATAGAGGAGCTGAGTCGGATTGAGGTGGATCCAGAGGAGAAAACGAGCAAAGCAGACCAGCCCCTGGTAAGGGGGGTTTCCTGTGGAATGGGGTGGTGGATTGGTCTCTCTTTCCTTGATTTCCCCCTCCTGCCATGCCTGGAAATGTTCCTGGCGTTGCCTCACTTTGCTGGTTGCAGGAGGAGATGGAAGAGCTGAGCACGCGGGCAGAGATGAGGAGCCAGCCCTCGTTCCACCATGGCAATGGTCCCTACAACGATGTCAACATCCCTGGGTGCTGGTTCTTCAAGCTGCCTCACAAGGCGAGTTGGGGCTCCTGGGGCTCTTCCTGTCCCCACAGTGATCTCATCCCGTGGGACTGGGTGGTGGAAATCCATCTCTGTAGCTGGAGAGACAGGAGAGATTACAGGAGAATGCCCAGAGCTTTGCTGATGTGGAGTGGTGGCTTGCTGAGCCCTGAGACCTCTTTTGCTGCTAAAGGATGGGAACGACAACAACGTGGGAAGCCCTTTTGCCAAGGATTTCCTGCCCCAGATGGAGGACGGCACTCTGCGAGCTGCTGTGGGCCGCACCCACGGGACACGAGCCCTGGAGATTAACAAAATGATTTCATTTTGGAGGAACGCTCACAAGCGTATCAGGTAGGTGAGCAGCTGCTTTCATGGTGGAGGCTGTGTTGAGATAGGAGTTTTTGTGAAGGCACAGGGGGCTCAGCATCTCACCTGCCATGTGTCCCCCCAGTTCCCAGATGGTGGTGTGGCTGAAGAGAGGGGAGCTGCCTCGTGTGGTGGCCAGGTACGGGGAGGAATGACCCAAATTTGGTCTGTTGTTCCCTTCACCCTGTGCCGGGAGAGCTCTTGCAGGGTGATGCTCATCCTTGCCTCTGTCCCAGGCATCCTGACTATAACGAGGAGGACGATTACGGAGCCATCCTGCCGCAGGTGGTGACTGCAGGCACTGTCACCCGCCGGGCCGTGGAGCCCACCTGGCTGACGGCCAGCAACGCCCGGGTATGGCCACACTTGGATCCTTGTGAGAGTGTTTTGGGGCTCCCTCTGTGTTTTGGACTGATGGGAGCTGCTTGGGTTGGAATAGGAGTTGGATGTGGATGCTGGGATTTGGGGTGGCAGGGCCAGTGCTGGGGTGCTCTTGCTGATGTGCTTTGATGTGGGAGAGGGGAAGGAGTCGGCAGAGGCTCTGGAGCTTCAGGATGTGGTGAAAGGGGAAGAAAACACCAAAGTACCAGTTTCTGTCCTTTCTCAAGCTCCCGATGATGCTCTTAACATGGGTTAAACCCGGTTTTGACATTGAGAACAGAACTTAGGGGCACGGGGAGTGCTGTGCCAGCACACTGTGGCTGTGGGAGGAAGGCTGCTCCTGTGCCACGCAGGAGGAGAGGGATATGCTGAGCTGGGCACCATGTCCTACAGGCTGACCGGGTGGGCAGTGAGCTGAAGGCCATGGTCCAGGTGCCCCCCGGCTACTCCCTGGTGGGAGCAGACGTGGATTCCCAGGAGCTCTGGATCGCCGCCGTGCTGGGCGAGGCGCAGTTTGCCGGCATGCACGGTGAGCCAGGGCTGTGCCGTGGGGGATCCCCCTGATCCCAATCTCGATCCCGTGTGGTGTCCAACCTCCGCTCCTCTCCCGCAGGCTGCACAGCCTTCGGCTGGATGACTCTGCAGGGCAAGAAGAGCAACGCCACGGACCTGCACAGCAAGACGGCCGCCACCGTGGGCATCAGCCGGGAGCACGCCAAGGTCTTCAACTACGGGCGCATCTACGGGGCGGGGCTGCCCTTTGCCGAGCGGCTGCTGATGCAGTTCAACCACCGGCTCACACAGCAGCAGGCACGCGAGAAGGCACAGCAGATGTACGCCGTCACCAAGGGCATCCGCAGGTGGGTGCTGCCCGGGGACAGCGGGGACACGGCTGGTGTCCCACAGGAGATGGGTAACTCGCTCTCCCCTCCAGGTTTTATCTCTCCGAGGAAGGGGAGTGGCTGGTGATGAAGCTGGACCTGGCTGTGGACAGGGCAGAGGATGGATCGGTGTCGGCCCAGGATGTCCAGCGGCTCCAGAGAGAAGCTATGAGAAGGTGAGATGGGCTGACCCTGCACGGCTGTGTGGTATCAGGGTGTGAGGCACTGCAGCCCCATGGGCAGTGGGCAGAGAAGGCAGATGGGGCTGGATAGTTTTGGTCCACCATTCCTGCTCCCCCAGGGCCAAGGAGGTTTGATCCGGGGGCTCTCAGCCTCACCCACTCTCCCAGTGGACAATTAGCAGGGTCTCGTCCTGCTGCTCCAAACCAGGAGAGAGTGTCTGAGGGTCTCAGATGGGGACCTGCAGCCCCCTCCTACACTTCCAGCAAATATCCCCTCTGCCCCACAGGTCCAAGAAGGGGAAGTGGAATGTGGTGGAGCACCGAGTGTGGGCTGGAGGCACCGAGTCCGAGATGTTCAACAAGTTGGAAAGCATTGCCTTATCCCCCTCCCCACAAACCCCAGTGCTGGGCTGTCACATCAGCAGGGCCCTGGAGCCTGCCATGGTCAAGGGGGAGGTAAGGATGTAGCTCTGGGCTGCTGGGATTTTGGCTTTGCTCATCTCCAGAATGGGTACATTGTTCAATGATGTTCAGCCCCTCTTAGATTGCTGGAGACCCACGAGGCTCTTGCAGCCATTCAGGAAACCCATTGTGCCTTTATCTCAATGCCATCAGGACAACAGAAGCACCCTGGGTTTAACAGATTTCTCCCAGGAGCTGTCCTGTGAGAGTACCATGCCCTTGACTGCAGCGCTCTCTTACTGTCCATCTGTGTTTCCTTTCACCAGTTTGTGACCAGCAGAGTGAACTGGGTGGTGCAGAGCTCGGCTGTTGACTACCTGCACCTCATGCTGGTTGCCATGAAGTGGCTCTTTGAGGAGTTTGACATCAATGGGCGCTTCTGCATCAGCATCCACGACGAGGTGCGGTACCTGGTGCAGCACCAGGATCGCTACCGGGCAGCCCTGGCCCTGCAGATCACCAACCTCCTCACAAGGTGAGATGTGATGGCTCTGGTGTCTCCTGGGGAGGAGCAGCAGTGACTCTGGAGTGGGACAGGCAAGCTCCAGGGGATGGGGTTGGTTTTGCCTACAGCAAGCTGGTACAGAGTGGTTTTCCTCTGCTCAGGGCAAGTTGGCAGCACTGGAGGCTGCAGTTCCTTCATGTGTGACTCAGGTGGCTATAAATGGACCTCGGCTTTTGATTTCCTGGGATAATGTGCTGGCAAGAGGGGGATATCATCAGCTTCTGGCTCCTGCAGTGATGGGGCCATTCACTGGCTCTGCTGGGGTGCAAGTGCATCGCCTCCTGCTCCCTTCAGCTCTGCAGCTGTCACATGGCAGCAGCCTTTGGCCTTGGTTGAGGAGCTGGGAGCCTGAAACTGCCCCATCCCTTGTCCCCTGCTGCCTTCAGGGGACAGCAAGGGGCATGGCTCATCTCTGCTTGTGAGCACCTCCCACAGCATCCTTGTGGGGGTTCCTGCTGCTTCCCTGCCCCATGCAAAACTAAGCTCAGCCTGGAAAGCTCCTGACCTCAAAGGGCTCCTGTTGATCCAGCTCTGGCACAGCCAGCTTTGCCAAATCCCCCTCCCAGCACTGCGGGGTGTTTGGTTACACGGGAGCTGGCCAAGGTGAGCTGTTCTCCCGTGTGGAGGCAGGAATGCCACAAACAGCCTTTCTGCAGCCGCAGCGGGGACGGGCACCCTGACGTTCCTGCCTTTGTGCCAGCTCCTGCGAGCACAGGGCTTCCTGCTGGGAAAATCCCGCATCTGCTCTGCCTGCCAGGGAGGATTAGCCAGCAGTGAGGGGCTGGATTCTTCCCTTCTCCTGAGGAGGCTCCATTACTTCCGAGGAGGCACCGTTACTGTTCCTCCCATGCCCACTTTAGCAATACTTGACCCTTCTGCTACCCAGGACTTAGAATTCTAACACCTTGTCCCCCACCTGCTGAGTGATGTGGGTGCAGAGTACCTCGTGAGGGGTGGCTGGCCAGTGTTTGGTGAGACTGGCTGGTCAGAACTGGGTGTGACCAGGCCAAGGGTGATGTCCAGCACCATCCCACCTGCTTTCTTTTTCTCCAGGTGCATGTTTGCCTACAAACTGGGCCTGCAGGATCTGCCGCAGTCTGTGGCTTTCTTCAGTGCGGTGGACATTGACCAGTGCTTAAGGAAAGAGGTGACCATGAACTGTGTGACGCCATCAAACCCCACGGGGATGGAGAAGTATGGCATCCCTCAAGGTGAGCGGTGTCTGTGCGAGCTGCCCCCTGTAATCCTCTCTGTGTGAGCCTTCCCAGCTTAAGCAGAGCACTTGGCCTAAGCAGTCATCCCCTGAGGGTTCCTCTGTTCAGCTGAGGCACCTCATGAGCCCCTTGGTCCCTGACCCATCCCCTGACCTGCAGGGCAACCACCGTGCTGGAGCCTGCCCCTCTTCCCTCAGGCCTCGAGCAGTTTGTGCTGCTGCTTCCAAATATTTGTGACAGTGATGAGCCAGGCCTGGCTCTGTTCTCCCATGCTTTGTGCCCCTCGGAGGAGCCCTCCTGTGCACTTTTAACACAACCCAAATTTAATTTCTCCTCCTCTGAAAGGAGGCACCTCAACAACCTTGGCTATTTTGCCCTGCAGACCCAAACCTTTCCATCCTTCCTTTCCCTCCTTCCCTGCTCTCCCTGAGCCCAGCATAGCTCTGTTCAGAGAGCTGCTTTGGCATTGCTGGGCGCTTTCTCAGCAGTCCTGAGGCCTCAAGTCATCCCTGTCTGCACTCAATGTAACCCTCTAATTGCTGCAGGCAAACATTTAACTCGAGGCTGGGAAAGCAGCTCCTCCTCACTGTGCAGCAGCTCTTTCCCAGATAAGGGAAGAACCTGCCCTCAGATTTGTTCTCCCAGTCAGTGCACACATCAGATGCTCCGCCCTTAAGTAACCTTTATTAGGAGTCTTACAGGCAAAGGGTGCTTTCAGAAACAGGATTTGTGCCCTGTAGGCAAAAAGGGCACTTTTCACCAAGAACAAGGCAAATTAAACAAGTGCATCACAATCAGGGTCAACAAAAACCTAACAGCAAAAGTGTGCAAAACCAGCCTGGGCAGAGGAAGCTGTGGCCTCTCGCTGCTCAGGAGCTGCACACAGCAGCCTCAGCTCCAGGGCAGAACAGCTCATGTTCCCAGCTTCCTCCTGGTGCTGGTTCCTTCACTGTCACCACCACCCAAAACAGAAGTTTGAATAAATTTAGGGCGTTCTGTGCTGTACACTCTGAACTAAAGCAAATCCCAACCATCGCTCTGTTACGTTGCACAGCCTGAGTGCACTGCAGGGAACTGACTGTCCCCTTCTCTTCCAGGGGAAGCACTGGATATATATCAGATAATTGAAATAACCAAAGGCTCACTGGAGAAGCAGTGACGACACCAGAGTGCCAGGACAACTGTCCAGACCACCTGCCAGAGCCTCACTGTCCTTTCAGAAGCAGATCTTCTGGCAGGGACTGATCCCAGCCGCTCCCTTTCCTTTTTGCTCTAAGGAGGGATGTTCCTGAGGAGGATTTTCGTAGCAGCACATTCGAATAGCAGAGGCACTTCTGATGGCAGCAGCCAGCTGTGAAACCTGAGACAGGGGCCAGAGTCGCTCCCGTGGACACAAAGGAAGAATTCAGAAGTATTTGGCAAGAGAAGCAATAAACCATCACCTTGGTATCTGCAGCCTCTGAGACCAAGGTGAATCCATCATGGAAGAGGCACTGTGAGAGGAGGCAGCGGCAGCAACCCCAGCTTATTTTTTTCTCTGTCTCTTCTTTTTGGGTTCCTGGTTCTCATCTGTCTGCTCCGCTGTGCTGCTCTGGAGAGAGGGGAGGGAGAGAGCAGCAGTAGAGTGTGATTGTTTTTGTGTGAGTAGTCTAAGGAATGTTTACCTAGAGCAAGAAGCCAGGTGTACAGAACAGGATTTTAGCTCTTTTTTTTCCACCCTAACAAAATGACCAGAGTATGGGACTCCTGTCAGCCACTGAGACTTTCCCCATGGACCACCCCCTCCCCAGTTCATGCTGGAACTTAGACCACAGGCTACCAGTAGCACAGAACAGGGACTCTGTCCTGGGTTTTGGTTTGTTGAAACACTCAGGAAAATGTGGACAGAAGCACCAATAAAAACCTGGACAATCAGCAGAGTAAATTGTTTATTTTTCTTAGCCAGCACAGGTGGCACTGCCTTCACCAGCACTACCCAGTGGAGATGGGTCTGAGGAGAATGATGCCTCACAGAATTTGCCCTGCTAGGTCTGTATCTACAAAAACCTGCCTACAAAACCATTTTGCATCGTGCTGCAAAGGTCTGATCCTGGCCAAGCAGTAGATCCTCACATGTAACGCTGATAGACCTCTCTGCTTTCTGAGGCAAAGAACAAGGCCTTAACAGTTTCACTTCTCCAAGACTAGGGACACAGAGCTGGTGCATGAGAATAAAGGCCACTCAAGGCAGAGGGCTGGGGTGTAAGCGGGGTTCTGAGAGAAACTCTTCACTCCTTCGTATCAGCTTAGTATTAAAGTGAGAGCTAAGCCACTTCTAACTTCAGACATTCCTGCACAACTCACAAATACAGCTGGCTTCTAAAGAGGAGGAAACCTATCAGTAAAAGCAGCTGTAAGAATTCTGACCTGGTCGTTGTGTGGCTCGTTCTCAGCACCCTCCGAGTTGCGCTCCTGCAGGGCGCTGTCCAGCAGGGACGCGTTGATGCGGAAATCCCGGGAGGTGCTTAACTTCATGTACTGCATCAGGTTCACCTGCAGCAACCAAGGGGAAACCAGGGAAAACATGAAGCCATGAGCATCTTAGTTTAGTGTTCTACCCTGCCTCGTCCTTTGCACAGCACTGGGAGAGTCCACCATAGTAACAACGCAGGATTGAAGCACGAAGTGGGTGAAAAAGCATCTGCCCCCATGCAGTCCAGGGGCCCATTTACATTTTCCTAAAAGCCAAGTGATTGCCAGTTACTCTCAGTCTCATGTAGGACCTCGTTGTGGTACATTTCACGACACAGGCTGGCATCAGCGTGGCAACAATTCAGCAGTGTTGGGCCAGGAACACGGGCAAGGGCTGAAAGGTCCTTCTGCCTAATTTGAGTATTAATAGAAACTTTAACAACAGCCCTCCACCATGCCATTGATCCCACTGTTCCACCAGGTTCAGGTCACAGAAGATCTCTGCTTTACATTACCTTTGACTTCTTGGAGAGGTGGATAAGGAACTTCTCATATTGCTCAATTGCAAAAATCAGGTTTGGGATTGGCTTGGTCTCCCGAAGCACCTTGGCCTGAAATGCAGAGAGGAGTGAGATGGGTCAGATTTGGAAGGGAACAGTGGCACTGTAGCATGACATGAAGACCACAACATTTCCAGTTTAGATAAGAGTCTTCAGTAGCTTTGCTCTGTACCAATCCTGCCCCAGAAAGCCTTGCCAGCTTTGTCACTAGTTTTAAATTGATTCCCAGGATGGTTCTGCAGTGAGGCTCTGCTGTGCATTGTTTTGTGCTCTGCCCACAGCCCACAGCCCTGATCCCTGTCAGCAGCTCCTCTGCTCCAGCTCTCCCAAGGCATCACAAGCACGGGCTATCCAGGCAAGGAGCACCCTGACGTTTCACCACATTGTTGTCCTGCTTATTCACCACCACTGGTGCTCGTTCCCCATGGTGACAGAGAGGGAAAGGACACGCAGCATTTCAACCTGTTCCCATACACTCAGGGAAGAGCCAGGAAGATCATGCTTGTGGCTTTTAAACCCTTAACATCACAGGAATGTCTGGGACAGCTGACGAGACGAAGCACAATGTCTGGGAGCACAAACAAAGGACATCAAGGACCAGGAATCTGCCAGCCTGCTCACTTGCTCCCAAACAAATAATCCAGTCGTTTTCAACTGCCTTACTTTAGTGGAATCCATTCCTTCCTTCATCTTTAAATGTACTGATAAAATTAAGAAACACCTAAAGAGGATGCAATATCGGTTCCAATAAATTAGCCCAGATCTGTAATTTCTTATCTTACCCCAAATGGTAAAAATACCAGACAAGGCAGACTATCCAGATTGACCTTTGTTTCATGTCCATGAGATTTTAAGCAGCATTTAGTGAAGATGGCTCTTCTGTTGTATTTTTTTGGTTGCATTTTGTTTGTTTGTGCTTTTTTAGACTTTTCTCTGATTTTTACTTAAAGGCCCAAATGACAAATTGGTGATCTGTAAGAAGCCACCAGGTACCACAAGCCTCGAGGTATGATCCTGCAAATACAGCCCATGTTCTAATGGAGTGAGTCAGTCTTACCATGACTGTGGAGACTGCAGCAGCTTCATCCTCTTTCTTCTTCTTTTTCTTCTCTTCTATAAAGCTTAAGCTCTCACTGTGGATGTTCTGAAGGAGGATGCCAAAAGATGTGTCATTAGAGGGTAAGCAGGGAAGAAATGCCAGCCAAGAAAGGCCAGAGAAGTCCAGCTAACAGCATTACCAGCTAGGTAACAGAAAGGTATTGATACAAGGGTGGAATTTGAGGTGATCTCAAGAAAAAATAAGGAAAGAAAAACTAATTTCATAATTAATACATCCAGAAACGTGCATGTGTAAGAAGTCCCCAGCAGCGATAGCTCTGCACACCACAACACCTTCCCCAATATGTTGTACAGTTCCTGTGGTCCTCACACAAGTACCCAGTTCCTCTCCAGGCAGATAAATCCCAGCTTCAGCACCGCAGTCTTTGGCACCCACATCACTTCACACCGTGATGACTGCAGTGTTGTTGACCTTTATTTGCCATTGTGGTTAACAGCAGTATTAATCTCATCCAAAAAACCCCACATAAACAGGGGGAAAAAAAAACCAGCTAAAACCCAGCTCCTTCCCTGCTCAAGCAGAAATCAGCATGCTCAGTCCCAATGGTGCTGAAGTGTCTTATGCTATATTTGACAAAGTAAAGCTTGAACTGTAAGAAACTCAGGTCATGTCAAGAAGATGAATAATCCCCAAGGGTGCCCGTGTACTGAGGCTGATACACCACTCAGCATCAGATAGACTGGCTGTGATTCTGCCAGTTAATTTAGTCCTTACCTGTACGTAAGTAATGAATGAGTAACACTGTGGGGTCAGATGGGAACCTGAGAGCTTCACCTGCAAAGGAGCAGAGAGAGAGGCTGGTGTTACTCCTAAGTCAGGACAATGACCCATTTCCCCAGAGATCTGCTCACACTCACCAGCTTTTCCAGTCTTCCTGGAATGGAATTCGAGGTGCTGCGGCAAGCCTGGATATACTGCAAGGAAAACATGAGTTCCTTCTAGGTTTGCTGTTCCCGTCCTGGATCCAGGCAGAGCTCAAAGCAGCTCACACAGCGGCACAGTGGGGAGGGCAGGATTTGCACAACTGTCCCCCCAGTGGCTTGCTACATCCCAAATGCCATGTCTGCATTCCAGAGCTGTGAGAGGAGAGCTCTGGGGCACCTTGTCTCAAAGGAGCTCCACAGGCCTCTGTTTCATGGCCCAGTTCCCCCAGGTCCTGCTTCAGGGAAAGGGAATGAGTGGCCAGGGCAGGACTGGAGAGCACTATGAGAACACTATGGGTGCCCTTCACTGTGCACATAGTTGTGTAGAGGAACCCAGAGGACACACTGGAAACAGCAACTCCAAGCCATGCAAAGCCAAATTCAGCTGGAGAGAAGCTTTCCTTTTATCTCCACTGGTACAACTATCACTGCTCAGAAAGGTCACCAAATTGAGGGCATGGAAGCCAAGAGAACAAGGGCTCAATTCCTTCAAGAGATCAACAGCCCAGTCCCAAGCCTAACTGCTGCCAGGGGTCACTGTGAGCTTGCTGCAGCAGATGGGGAGAAGGTTTTTAGCTCAGAGGCAGCCCGCTGTCAGCAGAGCAGACTCACGTGTTTGATGAGGGAGGTGAGGATTGCGTATGTCTTGCTGAGGCTTCTCAGCAGTGTGTCCACACAGCTCCCTGCTGGGAGCGCAGTCTGCACCAGCTCGTGATAGACTGTCAGCAGAGTTCCCAGCTGCAGAATTATACCTTTCTCCAGAGCCTGAGTTTGGTTTGATGCCTGAGAGGAGGAGTCTTCTAGAAGAAAGAGATGAATATCTGGTGAATGTGTGTCTAATGAATCCAGTTGTGCAGGTGGGAGGCACAAAAGCCCATGCATAAAGCCCCAGTGGGGCAAGGGGAAAATAATCACTGGAGGGATTTTGTGACAACACCCTTATCTCACTCTGTTCGTGTGGAACCAGCTCAAGGGAGAGTTTAACCTGCCCTCAGATGATGCTATCTCAAAATCCTCAAATATCTTTTTGCTCTCTGTCTTTATCTGTTTTTGACAAAGGTGTAACAGTAAGAACTGGACCACTTTCATTACCTGATGTGTCTGACCCCAGACTGGTGAGTTTCTTGATAAGCCAATCCACCTCTTCAAGGACCTTATCCACCTGACCCAGAACCAGCAGCTGAGACAGAAACCAACAACAAAACAGGTTTTTGGAGGAGTTTGGCGCAACGGGAACCTGCAAGCTGCTCCAAGCACAGTAGCCCTGAACACTGCAGGTGTCACACACACACAGTTCTGACTCACACAGACAGTGGGGGCTGCAGTCTTGGCATTCACCACGGCGAAATGGCACCGGCCCTCCACTTCTACGTCCTGGGCAAAGGAGAGAAAACAAATTCTGGTAAAACTTTAACTGCTGTCACATAGTTTGCATCAGAGATGCACTCAAACCTGACAGCCCTGTGTGATGAAGAGCTCAGCTGCTCCTGCATCATACCTGATCTATGTCTCCCAGGCAGGCGTGGATGTCCTGTGCAAGTTCCCGCAGGAGACCCACAGGGCTCTTGTAGAGAACATGGACACTGAAGAGCAGAGACAGCAAACCCTTGCAGCAAGAAATATCCTCTGTGGGGAAGAGAAAATAACGCACTGCCAGGCGCAGAGCTTGCCTAGCTACTTGGGAACATCAGACACCCAGTGAGGGAAGGTCTCAGATTCAGTACGGATTTAACAGTAGGTGAGAATTCTATCAAAATACCACAGCTATCAAAAATCTAGCTAAAAGCAGAATTTAAAACGTCAGGCATCCCATGTGAGAGTGCAAAGGGAAGTATGGCACACTGGAGCTCTTGGATCGTAGAAAAATGGTGACCAAAAGCACTGAGGAAGTGCAACACAAACCCTGGCAAGAGTACTGTCTTTCCAGAGAATAAATCCCAATTTGAGCCTAAATAACAAGGGAGAAAAGTCAAGTGAATGGCTTCCTTTCCTTCAGAAATGCTAAAAGATTTAGAGATGGAGTTCCTTCCCAAATACTCGTGCTTATGATCACAATGTTGTAGCAATCTGCCACAGAATGGGACCTGAATCTACCTTGACAAAGAGGTAAAACCAGGACAGACCCCAGCAGAGCATGTAAGGGTCTAATGTCAGACCTGACACATCACATCTAAACATCTTCCTCAAAGCTTACTTACCAAGAGCATTTTCTTTGCAAACTTTGACTGTCCAAGTCAGGAACTGAAGGAACTATTTAAGAGGAGAAAGGATATCATGAGCTTGAAACAGAATTCAAAGCACAAAATAATAACAAAAATTTAATGAATCACAGAGAAGGAAGATGAGTGGAGCACCCAGCCGTGCTCTGTGAAGTTCCACAAGGGACACTTAGCCTACTAACAAGTCAAAAGCTGAGACCCAGGACAGGGTAATGGCTATACATACCCCTGGACGGAGTAACAGCTCCATTTAATTTAAGGTAAATGATGACTCCAGACTTCTGGCACAGTTAGTGCAGTTCCTAGCTTGTAAAATTGGGGCACTTTAGAAAATGACTCCTTGCGTGGAAGGGATTAGGCACTCAGCCAGTTTGGACTGGACACAAGTCTGCTGGCCTGTTTTGCCTCTATTCCCATGTGGAGGCCATACCACAGCTAGGCTATGTTAGGAGTCCCTGCTCAGGAAAACAAATCATTCAAGTGCCCAAAGGCAGGATCAGAATGTGCAGGAGTGGGATGGAAAGACAACTTTCCCTAAAGTGTCCTTGCAGGCATGTGACAGGAGAGCCCTTCACAGTGTAACAAAACTGTCCCTTTGACCTGGTGGGGTCTGTGGGAGGAGGCAGGACACACGTGTCAGAGCCCACAGATGCCAACCCCATCTGATAATCTCCCTCCCACACCTATGGCTATGACAGCCATCCCAGCCAGCATACGAACCTGCTGCGAGGCCGGATCCAGGAGCTTGGACAATGTGGAGAGAACGGTGATGAGTGACTGTGTTTCCTTGGCGTTGAAGTCATCTTCAGCACTGCTGAGCTGGTTCACCAGGGACCTCTGGTCACGGGAAGGAAAACAGTCCCTGAGTGTGAATACGTGTTGCAGAAACAAATAACCAGAAGCTGCGGCAGATAAAGGGATCAGCAGCAAGGAGAATGACAGAGAGTACAAAAAGAGGACTCTTCTCAAGAACAAGTGCTGATTTTTGTTAGGAGTGCTTACACACAGGCCTGCATATGGTCAGTGTGACTTGTAGAATACTCAGGTAAGTTTATGCTGCACTGAAGAACCTAGAGTTCTGTAAATACACACGGACTCCCACCCAGCTCTGCAGGGCACCCTGAAGAAGCTTTCCTTAGGGATCAGGAACTTTCCTGAACTGCTAGTGACTCAGTACCACAGTTGCTATCACACACTCAGCCCTGTGGTCAAGCAACAGAGAGCTAGCAGTGTTTCCTGCCAGAATCCCAAAGGCCTTGGAACACTTGCAGCACACAGTGGTACTCACCTGAAACTGTCGGATCTGGAAGGCAGCTTTCTCTGTGACATTAATATCCGTTTCTTCTGCGTCACCATCAGTAATATCTGGCAGAGACAGAGAGGTGCAGAAAAAAAAGCTAAATGCCAAGAGCAGAATACAGGATTTATTTCCAAAAGTGGGAAAGACTGCTCACAGCTAGAGGAGGAATACAGACTGCAGAACCACGGTGAGCAGAAAAACGTGTTAAAGGCAAACTGCAAATAGGCAAATGCTATATCAGACCCCAACTATCCTCTGCTGACAGACTGAGAGCTCTATAAAGGCAGGTAAAATATATCTCTAGAACTTGTCTCTGGTGTGAAAATCTATGCTGCTAAGCCCACCTTGTTACTGAGAGACAAGAACCAGACCCATCTCTCCCTAGTTACAGATAAAGGGTGCTGGGTCCCTACGTGCCCACACACGGGCTGGAACCTGGAGGGTAGAAACCAGAGCAGAATTGTACCATGTGCCTACCCAGGGCTTGCAGAAACTGGGGGATCCTGGCAGAGTACAGCTGCTGCACCGTGTTGAAGATCCGCAGCAAACCTTCCAAGCACAGAAGTGAAATGCTTTTGCCCTTCTTCTTCCCTGATTCTTCAACAACGGTGGGAATTGAAGTGTACCTCCAAAGCAGAACCCTGTGGGATGGGAGATGAGATTTACTCCAGTAAAGCTGGCTGCACGGGGCAAGAAGTAGATTCTACTCTTAGGATTGTACTTTTAATATAACTATATTGGAAGGTCTTTTACCTATAGGAAAAGGGTGGGGGAAGAGATCTTTTTTAAGAAGATTTTATTTCAATGTCAGCAAAACAGCTACTGCATTCTCCCTGCACAGCTAAATAATTTAATTCTTTCCAGGTGCCAAGGGACCTTCCAATCCCATTTCAAGTCCATCTTTATACACTCATTTCTTACACCCAGCTTTCCCTCTTTCTCAGGCTACCCTGACCACTGGTGTCAAATCTGCCAGTGACAAAAAGAGCTTTCTTGTGGCACTTTGGATCTGTGAAATGTCAGAATTCACTACAGGGCTCTCTATAAATAAAATCAGAAAGGTAAAGGCAGGCAAAAAGCAAAGTAAAAAGCTGTGAGGAAAGCAAAATTGTTTGGCCCAAAGGAGACTTTTCTATTTGTAGGCAAACATTTTTTTTCCTGCTTCCCTAAGCCCACTTCTTCCCTTTTTTGTTCCCTCTCCTTTCTTCTCATTAGTTCTGTTGCCTGCACAGATGATCTTATTCTGTTTCAATGTCCAATCACGCAAAACATGTAGCTCATATGTAGTCCTAATGACTGCAACAAAAATAGCCTCTATTATTTGGGGCGAGACACAAAACCAGCATTATGCATGGCAGGGGTAATTTGCATTTTGTGCTCTCTGCTGACTGGGCTCTGAAAAGACCCCATGCAGATATGACCTAGATTCCAAAAGACATTTACATGGTTCACATTCTTGGATTTCCAAAGGATTAGATGCATGAATGTCTTCAAGCTTCTTGCAGAAGTCCTAAACAAATGCTTTCTAAAGCTTGTGTCCCTCATACATCTGTTTTGTTCTGTAGCTCAAAGTGAATTTTAACTTCGCCGCATTCCAGAGGCCTCAAGAATCCAGCCTGTAATCATCTTACCTTCTCTGTGACAATGAGTGATGAACCAGAAGTCAGAAAGAGGCTGAAAATGTTTGATGGTATTTGGTTCATCCAGGCCAAGTTACTAGAGCTGTATCACTCCCTGTGGCACAGAAACTGCAGTGCCTCCACTTGATTTCTCAGGAGCACAGAAAGGCAGCGACCTCAACCCAGCAACAGTTTGAAACAGTTATGGACTGCATCCTTCTTTCAAAACCCCACCTGAGAATCAAAAACCCCCTAAACGCATTGCTGATGTCTCCACAGGCCACACTGACTCACTGAGTGATTTTGCAGAGGTGCTGGAACATCTTCTCTGGATTCTGTCCGTCCGGCCCGTCCGTTTGTCCCGTCTCCTCCAGCTGCTGCACCTTCTGCAGGGCGACGCTGACGGCGTAGCGCAGGAACTCCGTGCTGGAGCGCAGCACGGCCAGGCTCTCCTCGTGGCTCTGGGCATTGTCCCTGCAGGACCAGAACTGCTCAGACAACTGGGGAGGCACAGAAGCAGCTCAGGGATGGCCTAAGAGATTCAGAACTTAAATATGCATTTACAAAGAAAATCTGGCTGAAGTCAGGGTGGAAAAGACGCTTTGTTTTGCTAGCTTGTAGTGAAACACCTGGAGGATAGAGGTGCACCAGCCTTTCCAAGCACACTGACATGTGGTTTGGATTGATGTCTGGCTCTGCACCACAGAGGACTGGACACCTTCTCACCTGAACAGAGCTGTGAGCAGAGTAGAGACAAAACCCATGGACAGGAAGCTCCGTGCAGTTTTGTTGCTCGAGGCAGATTTGTTCTTTCCAGCTTTCTCCCTCAGGATTTCAGAGAGTTTGTTGTAACATGTAAACAGGCCTAGGACATCCTCAAACTTGTTCTTACTGCAGTAAAGTAGTAGAAAGCATTAATGGAGAAAATGCAGCCTTGGAGTTTCCCATTTGAAGCTTCAGGTGCCAAATTACACAATGACACCACCTAAATAATGGAACAATGACCTATTACATCTCCCTGCCTCCCTAACGGTGTATACCTCACCCAATCCTTCTCAACCTGCTCTTCTACAAAATGTCAGATCCCATCTCCCACAACACAGGATATTCCAAAGGAAAACACTCCCCGAGGCTCTGTGAGTGGCTGTGCCACGAGGCACTCACGCTCAGATCAGTGATTCTGTGTTGGCACTACCACCCCGTGCCTGCAATGAGGCTGTACTCCAAAGAGCTGGGCAAGTAATAGCACAGCTAGTGCTAGAGGGCAAGATTCAATGTTTTACCTGAAATTCCCGATGTTGAAATTGTACTCAATCAGAACCTCACAAATGCCCATCACCTGAATGGCATAGATGTTATTTTTCACACCGACACCAGAAGACAGCGAAAAATCTGCTGATTTATCCTGAGAGGTAAAGGAAACAAGTGAAAAATCTTTTCAAAACCTGACAGGAACTCAGCGTCTTCTCCCACTGAGTCAAACTGAAAATCTGATTTACCAGTTCAAAGTCTTCCAACTCGCTCTTGATCATTCGTCGTGTGACAGATTCTAACATCTCTTCAAAGTTTTGCTCAAATCCCACACCCTCCTCCTCCTCCTCCTCGTCATCCTCAGCTCCTTGGCACAGGCGCACGGTGCTCTTGTACCAGGCGAGACAGTGCTGGATGCAGCAGAGCAGGTGGGCCTGGAGGAAGCAGCCACAGTCACACTCAGCCTTTGAGCTGGAGGTCACTGGCAGAAGTGGACAAGGGCCAGAGCTGCCTTTGGAGCTGCCTTGAGTCTCGAGGCTGTGCCTCATTCCCAAACTGAGGGCATCACTAATCCCACACACAGCTACCCAGTTCCAGCTTCAGACAGTGCTCTCTGCTCATCTTTCCTAGATGGGATGTAACTCCCACTGCTCCCTCCACCCAGACACCTCAGGTGCTGAAGGAGATGGAAAGGGAATTTCCAAAGGGACTCTCACTCCAGCTGAAGTGTCTGCTCCCTTCCTGGGTGTGCTACTGCACACAAGCTTCCTTAGGGGAAAACAAAAGGATTAATTTGAATTTGTTCCCTTGGAAATTGTTGGAGGTCTCATCTCCAACAGTTTCAAAGGAGCAAAACCAAAGGGCAAATTCTTCCCCCTGCTACACACACACACACACACACACTGCACAACTATTTCATGTGGAATTAAGTTAAAGGAGGGAAAAAACCCCGCAGGGTGAACTCAGTAGAGGATAACAGAAGTACACTATTCCTAGAGCATTTTTCACACAGGTCCCCACAACCACAATGCTTGGGGAGCTCTAATAAATAGCCTGAGGCAGGGGTGAGATGCCCAGCTCTGTTGCCATTAAAAGAATTGCTCCAGGCTAGAAGAGGCTGAAGAAGCACAAGGTATTCAGCTCATGTAGCAGGACAACTAAAATGCTAGTAACAGATAAGCTTGCAGCTGTGGCCAGCCACTATGGCTCTTACCAGTGGTTCTTGCAGAAAGATTTGATCTCCTTGAGCCATAATACATCCTTCCAGTTTGAGTGGAGGCAGGAGGTCTGGCTGGGGCAAGTAATATTGCTTTATCTGTCACATAAAAGGAGAAATAAAAATAACCAGTTACTTGGTAACTGAGCCTCTCAGGATGTTTGAAAACAGAGTACAATCATCTTTGTACCCCATTCTAGAGAGCAAAACCTGGCACTGTGATAATGGGACTGCACAAGTACGTGAGCCACGTCATCTGCTCTACTGGTGATTAAAATCCCTTCTCGAGTTGCTCCTGTACCTCTCAGCCAGGACACGTCACTGCCCTAAAACAAGATTAGCTGACCACTTGCTGTTGTGTTGCCTCAACAAGTCACATCACTTGCACCCCACCTGCAGTGTCACCCCTCCTTTAAACAGGGAGGATCAATAGCTGCTGCTGCTACAGAAAGTTACAGATACATAATGATGCTATAAAATTCTACACATTTACACCAACTTCCTATTAAGTGCCCTCTGCTACCCAAAAGCTGTCTTGGCTCTGTTCATGTTCCTTTCTCAGACCCTATACTGTCATGGGAAAGCTGGAATTAGTCAGCATGAACTCTATGGATGATTAAAGGGAAGAAAATTACTTGTCTCAAAGAAAGCACAGCCTGTCCAATGGATTGAGGAAATGTGATTGTCTTGTTGCCATGAGCAACGCTGCTGGGGGATGAGTTAATCCTCCCAGATCCTACATGGACTTGGGTATTCTCCCGATGGGAGGACAGCAACATTAATTACTGTGTCAGCACATATCCTTGGGGAAGTATGGGAGGGCAACTGCTGTGCACTGCTAAGGAACAGGGAGAGCACAAAGAATATCTCTGGGCTCACACTTCCCACAGCACCTAAGAACTGAGGGGTTGGAAAGGGCTGCAGGAGATCCTTCCTCTTCCACCCTTTGACAGGATATGAACCCGTCTCCAGACGTTTACCTGGTCTGCTCTCTCAGCACAGCAGGGGTTTGAACACCTCTTTAGAGAAGTGTCACAGCACTCAAACACGTTTCCAGTGTGAGGGAGAACGATTTCCCCAATATTTAACCTGAATTGTTTGCCATATTGGTTGAAGTGCAGAATTCTTAAAGAGCCCCTGCAGCCCCACCACGGAGCAGGACTTTACCTGGGACAACAGTGTTTCCATGATAGAGCTGGCCAGCTGGGAGTTCCTGCGAAGGACATCATAAAAACCCTGGAGACAGGAAGGAAGGACAGGTTGGCTGACACAGCAGAGAAAATGAACCACAGGCATAATAAGTTGGCGTCATAAGACAGCAACGACACTTTGGCACCGCAAGGAACCGTGAGGAAGTTACAATGTGCTCAGTGTAAAACTCCATACCTGGCAAGGCAAAGGCACCACAGAAAGAAGGTATGAATCAGAAAGAGTATGAATTTCCTCACAGGGGCCCTCTCACAAGCTGTATCTCCCTAGCAGCGGTGGCATCAAGCCCAGAGTGACTTTCGCTGCTATTTAACACTAGCACAAGATCCAACTTCAAACTGTGAAATCCTGCTTCAAAGGCAAAACAAGCCAGTGGGGAAACTGTAGGAGGCAACAAATCCTGCAGACTGAGAAAACTCGGTGGATGGATAAAGCAAGCACAAGTTTTCTAGCAACACTGACGAGCACACACAGAACTTGCAGCTCACCAAAGGTCAATCCAACCCAAGACAAGAAGGAAACAAAATCACTCTGACCTGTACAGGTTTGTTTTCTCAAGGTGGTACCCCACGGTTACAACACAGACTAAGATATGCACCCAAAAAAGGCCCTTTACAACAGGGCCTGTCACAACAGACCTAAGGACAGCCAAGCTTTTAGAAACTTGGAAAGGAAGAGGAGAAAAGACAGATCTCTGATGCAGGCTCTAAGGAAGTTTCTCCATACTCTCCAGACAGGGTTTTCTTTGGAGCCTGTAATTAACTCTTAACAGCTCCACATCTACCCAATGCCTGTTTTACCACTTCCACTCACAGGGCATCAAACATGCTTCCCATTCCCTAGCAAGACAGACTTGGACATATTTTTGCTCTTAAACAGCGCATGAGCTGAAGAAGATACATCAACGTGTCTTTGGGTTTATAATGGTCAAAAAAAAAAAAAAAGGCAGCAGAAGGATTGAAAACATGGTACACATGTCCCATGAAGAACAAAACCGAGCTGAAAGGCTGTTTTTCACAGTGACATGACTGTTATTTACCTGAGGCTAGAGAAGAATCAGACCACAGAAGAGCTTGTGGCTGTTTAAGAGACGGAAGAAACCGTGTTTACCTCATATAACATGAGTCGAACGTCTGCTTGCTGGCTCAAACACCGCCTCAGGCTGCCCAGGATTTCTAGGCAGAAGGCCTCATTAGCTGCAGAATTATAGCAGGCATGAACATCTGCCTGGACCTGAGAAGGAACATTAGTCACGTTATACTGGTTACAATCTCACACCACAGGAGCGAGGTGATTAGGGTCTGGCCCCTGAACAATCACTGAGATAGTCCTTGTGCTGGCAGGCTCCTCATCATTGTCGTGGAGCACTGGGAATGCTCCCCAGAACGCTGGTGCTGTCAGAGAGAATGACTCTGAGAAGCAACATCTCTAGGCCAGCTTCTCTTTGCACGTTGCACTTCCCAAAGCTTTACTTCCAGAAAGGAAATCCTTGCTGGATTTCCAGGGCTAATCCTTACTAAAGCTGCATTTCCATTCTGGGGGAACGCTCCCCTTTTGAGTTGTTTCAAACAGTGCATATTAGACACCAGACTGTCTCACAAGTCCACACAGGGACTGCAGAACAGCACTTACCTGGGTGGCACCAATGGCCTGGCTGCACTGGGAAGAGGACAAGCTGCCCAGAACCTTAAAATTTCTTAACAGGAGCAAAAAGCCAGCGACTGCAGCTTTACGAGCATCGAGCTGCCTGGGAATTGGGACAGGAAAGAGGGTTACATAAAGAAACATGGAAGCAAGAAGCTCAGAAGCACATCAAATATCTACTCAGCAATGAAAAAAAGGCCACAAGTACAGAGTGACTGGGGCCTGTACAACTGTATTTCCCAAAAGGGCAGAACAGTCCCAAACAGTCAAGAGCTTGGCAGTTTGCTGGGAACTCCCTTGCTCTACACTCTCACAATATTCAATTTCCTTTCTGTCCTTACAATGCTCACACTCGGGGAGTGCCCGGGCCAAGACACAAGTGTTAAATGTCCCTTGAAAGTTGGGAGAGTCTCACAGACCTCAGAGTTGGAAAATTCCTAACTGAAAACCTAGTGTTTTGATTTGCTCAGAAATCCCAAGTCTTTCCCAAGACCAAGTCCCTTGCTTTGAAAAATAATCCTAAACTTTAAATTCTATATTCATAACAAGGCAGCCACTGGCCAACAAAATCCAGTCCACAATCACAGCAGGATGGTTTGCTCAAAGCATGACCAAGACAACACCTTGTAAGGGATCAGAGGGAACGTGGCAGCTCAGCATCCTGATCAGTGGTTCCTTCCAGACCCTCCTTGGATGTACTCAGCTGTGCTAGACACATCTTGGAATTGGTTTTCATTTTGCCTATGTATCTGGAGTTCCCAACAGCTCTCTGAACTTGCAAAGCCCATTCATTCAGCTGGGGGTTGGGATTTGTGTCTCAGTTCAGTGGAGCTGTGACTGTACCACAGTTCCAGGCTAAAGGGACAGGAAATGTCATTATCTACTTATGGGAGGAACACAGTAAGAAGATACTTAACCAAAACAAAAAAATACTTCTGCTCCAAAACCATAAATGAGTTGTAGAAATTGTTTCAAAGAATCCCCTCCCCAGCTTACCTGGAAAAGATAGCTTTTTGGAGAACAAGTATCAGGGAGTCCCTCACTGACATGCTGACTTTAAGCAGAGGCTGGAAAGGAAAATAACCTTTGGAGAGAAAAGCACTAAGGCATGCCAAGCCCTTGGGGCATATGAGCTCATCTTCCTCAGGCCCATCTGGCCCTGCATTTCCAGCACTGTCGTCAGTACAGTAGGAGAACCAAAACATTTTAAAATAGACAAGAAAGCCCATAGAGCTGTGGCAGTGAGACACCTTAGCAGGTTAGTGAGGACACGGTGCAAGGGTTTGGGAAAATAACTGTTACCCCCAGCTTGGACAAAGCAGGTAAAAGTTAAAACACCAGGGCACTATCCCAGGCAAAGAGGAATACTGACACGGAGCTTGGAAGGAGAAGAATCAACGTGACAGCTACAGCTGTTCAGCTGAACACTGTAGACTCAGTTTTCTACAGGGTGCAGCATCTGGGCATCTTCCAGATGAAAGGTCAGCACAGAGCAGTTTTGGTCCCATGCCAGCCCACACCATATGCTTTTTGCTAGAGGGCACATGCAAATCCATGCTTGAAGAACAGTTCCATGCTACACCGAACAACCCACAGCAGAGAACGAAGGCTTAGTTCATGAGGAGGGTTATCAGATCATGCATATAATTGTGGCCCAGAGCTGTCACTGGAACTAAACTAGCAAGGATAACCACAGAGAAATGCAAAGCTTTACCTGTACTGCCCGGAGGAGCCCTTGCACTGTGTCGATGGGCAGAAAGGACAAATTGTCAAAGGTCTCTGTGACTTTGGAGGATGAAGTCTGAAGCACGAGAGGAGCAGACACAACAATATTGGACAGCAAGTCTGAAAAATAAAAGGACAAAAAGAACAGCTGATGCCAAGGGGCCAGAAAAGCCTGAGCAGAAGATGTCTGTAGAGCTAACAATTACAGACTAATCAAAGACCTTCCATTACACAGAGAGGTCACGATAAGATGAGCATAGAAAAACTGAGTCTACTGCAGGCACCAAGTGTTAAAAATGCTCCCAGCCCAGCTGAAAGGCCTCACCCCACCAGAGGGCACTGAGGTGTAAGGGAAGAGGCTGCAGCACTGACATCCCAGCAGCCCCAGTGACTCCCAAGCCCAAGGACGAGGAGAGGCAGGGCTGGGAACGTGGAACAGGCAACTGACTGATGATTCTGACTTTCTGTGCGTCAGCTGTTCCATGGCAACTGCCTGCAAACATATTTTTCACCTGTGATGAATACAAGGCAATCTGATGCAGCTGATACCTCAGTCAGAGGAGAGGGAACAACTGATTTTCTTGGCTTCAGGTCACTTCAGCAGAAGCCTCAGAAACCAAATCACATCCTGGGCTGCATCAAAAGCAGCTTGAGGGAGGGGATTCTCCCCCTCTACTCCACTCTGGTTAGAGCCCCCTTGGAGTACTGTGTCCAGCTCTGGGGTCCTCAGCACAAGCAGGACAGAGACCTGTTGGAGCAGGCCCAGAGGGGCACAAAAATGCTCAGAGGGCTGGAGCACCTCTGCTATTGAGATGGGCTGAGAGAGTCAGGGTTGGTCAGCCTGGAGAAGCAAAGGCTTTGGGGAGACCTTGTTGTAGCCTTTTTGTACTCAAATGGGGTTTGTAAGATGGGGACAGACTTTTTATCAGTACCTGTTGTGATAAGAATAGGGCTAATAGTTTTAAACTAAAAGAAGGTAGATTCAGAGTAGATATAAAGAATAAATTTTTTACAGTGAGGGTGGTGAAACATTGGCTCAGGTTGCCCAGAGAGGGGGTGGATGCCCCATCCCTGGAAACACTCAAGGTCAGGTTGGACAGGGCTCTGAGCAACCTGGTCTAGTGGAAGATCTCCATGCTCATTACAAGGTATGAGATGACCCTCAAAGGTCCCATCCAACCCAAACCCTGTTCTGTGATTCTGTAATGTGTTTTGAGGAGCTATGTTGCGACTGTCCCCGAGCAGGGCACATTTTTCTCTCTTTCCTCTTACCTATGAAGTGGCTGACAGGAGACGCTGCTTTTGTGAGGACTCTGTTCAGGACCTGCTCAAGAATTTCACTTCTGATGGGCTCATGAACCTGAAAAAGAACAATAAATAAAAATCAAACCTTTAAGATATTCCTGTACTTCACAGCACAGGCATTGTACAGCACAAAGCAAATCCAGATCTGACAGGTAAGCAAGGATGGTCACCAGAAGTCCCCTTTCAGCTAAGTCCCTACAGACTGATTCAGATTTCATCCTGGGAAAATCAGAACCAACACATCAGGGCACACACAGTACACTCAGGACATAATGGTTCCAATCATCCAAGGGATGAAAATTTACCAGTTTGGTGAAGGTGGGTTTCAATCCCACCTTGTCAGATTTTATCTGTACCTCTGAATTTCTCTACCTCTGCAGTTTCTTGGAAACTGTAATAGGGACTACACAAGTACCATGACAGCTGGAACAGATTAGAATTAGATCTTCATGAGGATGGCCTCTTCCAGCTGGAAAGGGGCAAATAGGAGACAAAATCTAGTATTGTTTGCAAAACATTCACAATGGATAGAGCAGGCAAGGTTTTGACACCATTTACCAACAGAGAATTAAAACAGAGTTGTTCTCCCCTCACCAAAAAAAAACCAAACTTCTCCAAAACATACACCACCTTAAATGTTTCCAGAAGGATACTTGCTCCCAGTCTGCAAGCTTGCTGGGCTGGCATTTTTGAAAGTCCATAGCTGTTATCAGCAGCTTTTCCTCCAAAGGGCTTTTTTGGTTCGTAGGATTCCATTAGGCTGAAGCCAAGATCCACCAGGCCCTGAGTAACGTGGTCCCAGCCAAATGCACTGAGGAAAACATCAAATGGACGAGGGAAGAAACAACTTGGTCACAGAAAAGTTTCGATTAGAGCAGTCTGAGTTAAAATCTTCTGCAGTCATTCCAGGGGCCAAAGCAGCAGTGAGAGACACTTGATGACAGCAGGGAAGACGACATCCCTCACAACCCTGTGACTGTCCTTAGGCTGAGGGACAGGTGCTCAGCACACCTCTGCAGTCCTGGCTCTCCATCAGAATTCCCTTCCAGCCCAAAGGTTTCCTTGCCATGGGGAATGCTGTGCACTGAGGCCTGATCTGAACACAACAGCAGGCTACACTTGGGATGCATGAGTATCCCACTGATGCCAAGATCTTCCAGCTGGAGAGAAAGAGAAGAGGAATGCCTCCCATCAAACTAAAGGACAGCTGGTGACAGACCAGAGCTATCCCACAGGATGTTTAAAGGACTAACGGGTGGACCAGCTCAAACAGTGAACCTATTCCTCATCCCTTGATCAGAACACAAACTACAGCCAGCAGCATGACTCACACTGCAGATTAGGCCCTGATCAGTTTAGTCCTTTGTACCACCAGACCCTGAGATTTGAGGGAGAAGGAGCAGATTTATACAGCCGCATGTTGTTGTTGGTTTTTTTTTAATTTGCTAATATAAAACTGGGATAAAACCTTTGGATTTTGACACTGATCCCTGCCGGCACATGGTCAGAAGTATTTAGCATCCCAGGGTGTTTTAGCAAGGCTGATACTCTCCCCACTCCCAAAGCTCATAGAATGTTCTGCAGCACGTGGCAACAACTCACCTATTTTTCACCACTTCCAGAATGACAGCAGTTATATCATATTGTTGAGGAAACAAATCCTGCAGAAACTTGGAGGCCTGAAGGAACTGCAGGTCCTTGCAGCTTCTTGTGATTGATGTTTTCAAGAAATCAAATATCTGGGACATAAAATCATTAAGTGTGAGGAAATGATCTTTGAAATGGGACCTGTATGGTGTTGGGTGTGTTCCAGTAAGAGCACCAGCCAGACACAAGTTCCAGTACAGCCTGCCAAAAATCTTAACTCACTTCTTTGTCAGGACAAATACACCAGTCTCATTAAGTGCCTCAAGGAGGGCAACTTGCTGCCAGATGCTCTTCATGTGGCCACCACAGAGCCAAAACATTAGAAAAATAAGACTGCTTTTCTTCTCATCCTACAATACCAACCCACAGGAATCACTACTCTGGAAAACTGTGATATTGCTCTGGGGTCTTTTACAGCGTTCAGTAAAGTACAGCATACCAGTGATCTAATTGCCTACCCATGAGCATCCTGAAACCACTTTAACCCTAATTCTGATGGGACTATGACCTCACCATGCTTCCTTTCCTTTCCAGGGAGTGCAGAGTGCATCCCCATGGAAGTTCTCTGCAAGCTTATCAGGCACATACCTGCTCTTGCAGTCTGTGTTTTACAGCAACCGACAGCAGAAGAGCCACGCTGAAGGGACACAGGGCTCGACCAGGGTCCTTCTGTTGCTCACTCTAGGAAACAGCAAGGAGCAGTGAGAAAGCTTGTTATCTTCAACTGAAACACCCTGGAAATTCAGGAAACCATCAGGCACATGTCTCTTCAAACATATCACAGCCCTCGCTAAAGAGAACGTGACTGCAATCATAAAAGTTATTAAATCCCTTGTCCAGATAATAAAGAAGATTTTAAACCCTGCTTCAGTATCTTCAAGAACAGTGCCTGCTCCATCTTTGCCATACCTTCAGATGCCTAATTAGCTCCTCGCCCAGGTCCTGGTCCAGGTTGATGACAGAAACAATGTGGAGAATGACGGTGCCTTCCACGTGGCGGAGCTGGTCCAGGGGCATCGTGGCTACCTCAAGGTCCAGTGACCTGTAAGTTTTACCAGAAAATAACATGCCATCCAAAGCCAGGAATCATTCCTTATGGATCAAGGAGGATGTTCTTGTACAAGCTTTAACCATTCAAATTCAAGGAGCCCTGGGCAGGACCAGTGTGACTACAAACAGCCAGGCAGTAAAGAAAGGAGGTGACAGAGCAAGAACTTACTGTGGAGCTCTCTGTTCTTCCTTCTGTCTCTTATCCAGCTGATTGAAAAAACTGATTATTCCTTCCAAAACAGTCTTCTTACTGCCCTGAAAGGCAGGAGATCACATTAAGCCATTTCAGGACCTGCAGTATTCCTGAGAACAATACTCTATTCCCACACCTATCACAAATCTCAGGGTATCCTTCATTTCCCTCTATAAATTGCTAAGGCAGGGGAGGGCTCCTGTATGGCTCATTTCCAGATTGCCAGTTTGCATATTTCTTTTGACTGCACTTATTTCTTTTGACTGCATTATTGAAGAACTGGAAGAAACTCAAGCTCTCAAGCTCTCAGATGTTCTGATTGTCTTTTTTTTTTTTTTTTTTTGAAGTTGTTATTAATTAGAAAGGATCCTTTATGTTTTAATCAATTGGGAAGGCTTTCAAACTCCTAACTTTAAATCTAACAATATATTTTGTCCAGTGGACCCACCTGACCCTCTATAACACACATATAATTTGTCTTTGGATCATTTTGGCATTGACTCGGTCACAAATGAAGCAGGCAACAGAGCCAGATCACCCTGTCAAAGGGCAGAGATGTCCCTGGCAGTCTCTGCTCTGGAGAAGAGCACAGGAGATGACACATTCCCAGTACAAGTCAGACTACAGCCCAGCAGACAATCACAGTGCATGAACTATCACTGTAGCATGCAGATCACAGAGAGCGAGCAAAACCACACTGAAAAAACCCAATCCTCTCTGCTGCCTGCTAGGTCTGTGCTCATCCCTTATTTCCCAAAGGTTTGTTCTTTTCCCACAAGGAAGACCAAGATCTCATCTTTCTCTGAGCACTCAGCTTCTTCAGGCTAGAGGAAGTTAGAGGAAACAAAACCTACTGATGTCCCGTTGTGCCCCTACAGCATGGTTTGGGAACAATCAGAATCCCTGCCAAAATTCAGACTACAGACCAGTCTGGACATTTTTTTTCTGATGGTATAAACTTAAGGGAAATCCAGCTCCCGTGAGCTTTTACCTTTGCAGAAAGCAGCAGCAGCTGATAGACCAGAGGGGGAATTTCCTGCAGGTCTAATTTGGAGAACATCCTAAGGACCTTTTCCACCACAAACTGCAGCTCCTCTCCTGATAGTGGAATATCCCTGTTGAATCAAAGATTTTTTTCCATTAATATATTGTTTATTTGCCAAGGCTCACTCACACATAGAATAAAAACCATGATGCCATTCCCAAATGTGTTTTGTATCCAGTGGATCCAGTGTGGATGCTCATTGACCAACCATCCATGGGGCTGTGCCTGGTATGGACAGACCTCCCATTTGTACTTGTCCCAAACTACTCATGAAATAGGACACAGACATGACCACAGCACAAGGCAGTGTTGATGCTGAAGGGAAAAAGAATTACCTGAACATGTTGGCAAGATGTATCACACACCGAGGATCCCACCTGGTGAAACAAAGATGTGTTGCAAGATTTGAGAGCAAGCAGGATTATCAGCTAGCTCTTCCCTCCTACACAATTATTCAATGTCACCATTTCCCTGTTACATTCTGATACTAAAATTAGAAGCCAGATTTCCACCAGACATCATCAGCACCAATCTAACCACCCACATTTACACAGCTGTGAACTGCCCCAGCCCCTCTAACAACAAATACCAGAAAAGGAATAAAAACAAGCACTTCCTGAGACCAGTTCATGCAACAGTCTCACAGGATCTGGGAACAGGGTGCTCCCCTGCCTTCCCAGCTAGAGAAGCCACTGTCACAGAGGGCACAGATTCACGGATGACAGGACACACAGCTCATGGTGATGCCTTTTCCCAAGCTCAATGTGAAACACAATGTTTTACCACGTAACCAAGAGCAGGATGTACGTACTTGCTGGAGCAGAGGGTATTTATCAGCTGTTTCTTAAACTCTTCCCCATTCAGTTCACCTGAAAAAGCAAAAATCTTACGAGCTGATTCCAGAGGAAGGGAGGACAAGCTGCAGAGAAGGAGTTAATAGGGGTTACCTTTCCCATAAGCCAGGTTCTCCTTGGAACTGGCCAGTGCAGTGAGAACAGTGGAAAACAGCTCCAAGGATTTCCCGTTGGTCAGGCTGCCGCCTTTAATCACATCCACAAAGAGGTTGGCAAGCTCAGCCAACGCGTGGCCTGGCAGCTGGCGGGCCTGGAGAACACACAACAGGAGAGAGCCTCAGGCAGTGCACAGAATTCCACATACACACCCAAACTGTCACCAAAAGCAACAGAAGACAGGATTTCTTACAGGCAAATGCACCCTTTAAAGGAGAATTCAGCCCTGAGATCTCTGTTTTGTACTGTCCTTTATAGAACAGAGCAAGAAATCAAGATGATGTGATTATAGGTTTAGAGTTTTGAGCCTAAGACTAAATATCTAAACATAATCAAATTCACACACAGAGACAATTCCAATACCAGCTAACTTAGTCTAGGGAAGATCCATGGAAAGGATACAACTAATTTTCCTCAGTGGTTTAGGGAAGTATCTCAATTTACATATTAAATTACACCCAGCAGAGCCCAGGAAAGCCAGCCCAGAGGAGCTTTACCTCCAGCATCAGCAGTCCTATGATTTCAGACACCTTGCCCAAATGCAGGTCCCCTGACTCCACCAGTGGGACACAGTGCTTGTAAACCTGGAGCCTCCTGAGCACACCACTTCTCTGGGAGCACGGGGAGCCTTACAGCAAGCAAATAGAGGGACAAGAGAATGGGAAAAAAAGTTATGCAAGTCACAACATGTTGCTAAACTACAGGAAATCAGCAGGGATAAACTGTCACATGGCTGCAACTCCCTATTTTATGTCTGACAAAACAAATAAAAAAACCCAGAGCACAGAAAATTAGATATTTGGATAAAGGAGTTGGCCACCCTGTTATCACATCCTGTGGTTCACTCAACCTGCTGCCGGAGATCAGGAAGTGTCAAAATTTTGAGAACCAGCTTAGCAATTAGCTCTCACCTGGCCAGCTCAGTCCTACTCCAAGGTACCTAAGGAAGGGCTCTCAAAAGTAAACCCCGCTTACCACGGGCTCATCACAGCTCTAGTCCAGTTTGCTATCTCCCCGCATGTCATTCTGGATGTTGTGCTTCCCTGTGACAGCCCTGACGAGGGGGTTTTCACCAAAAGTGACGCTTCCCTGTGCTGCTGCTGCGCACTGGCTGCACCCACCGGCACCCAGCAGGGCTGGGGCCGCAGCCCCCGAGCGCAGCTCGCACATCACCCACCTTTGAAGATCCCTCTCAGCAAAGCCGCGGTCTCCCTCCCCTTCAGCGCCTGCCTGGTCACCATGTCACCCAGCTGCAAGAGAACGGGACGCTGTCTGTGAGCCGCCCCCCGCCCGCCGAGCATCCCCGGCGGGGCGCATCCCCGCTCCCCGCCCGGCCCCGCGCACCTCGCCCTCCGCCAGGCCCTGCAGGGCCTCCTGCAGCCGCTCGGGGCCCTCCTCGGCCGCCAGCGACAGGATGAGCTGGGCCATGGGGCCGTGAGGCCGCCCGGGAGCGCCGGGCCGCAGCTCCGTGCCCCCGAAATTCCCGCCCGGAAGCGCCCGAGCGTCACCCGGGGAACAGCTCCCGCCCCCGCCGCGCGCTTCCCGCCCCGCCGCGCTCCGGGCCGCGGGTTCGAGTCCCGCGCGGGGCAGGCAGCGTGGGGCGCAGTGCCACCGAGTCACAGAATCACAGCATCACAGCGTGGCTCCCTGCTCGAGCACATGTCCTAGAGCACAC
Organism: Pachycephala philippinensis; assembly: GCA_013397055.1. Lineage (NCBI taxonomy): Eukaryota > Metazoa > Chordata > Aves > Passeriformes > Pachycephala > Pachycephala philippinensis. The sequence continues at coordinate 350,016 of VWZT01015557.1, read as the reverse complement.
AGCACCGGATTGCAGCCGGATGGTTCTGGAGTATCTCCAGTGAGGGAAACTCCACGGGCTCTCTGGGCAGCCTGTCCCGGTGCGTGGTCACTGCACGGTGGAAAATTAACAGAGTGGGGTGCGGGCACGTGGGGTGCAGGCACCTGCGATGGGCAGCCGGGAGTACCGGGGCATTTGGCACAAAGTGCCCATTCAGGGCCACCCCGCATCAGCAGCGAGTGCCGCCCACGTGGGGTTCGGATACATTCGAGTAAACCCCTTAATGCCGGGGGGGACACGAGCGGTGGCCTTGAGCGTAGCCTCCCGCCTGTAAGCAGCGGGATTTGGCCAAAGGATCCGGTGTCAGCACAGCGTGGGAGCTTTCGCAAGCCCCGTGCTCACGTGGAGCGGGAGGTGATGCTGCTGAGCGAGGGGAGCGTGTTTAGCATGGGGCTGTGCGGAGGGGGATAACCAGAGCTGGAGGAGAGATGCACTTAGGGGTCTGTTGCGATACATCAGGGTGGGTCCCCCTTAGGGCTGCCACCCCTTTCTTTGAGACCCGTTTAGCCAGGACAAAACACTTGCTTTGTGATGCCAGGGGTTGTACATGTGTCTCCAGAACTATTTCAGCTGTGATGACCATGCTGGCCAGGACGCCCAGGTGGCCCGGGGAGCACAGGTTCTCGCTGCCACACCAGCAGAGCATTACTGGGTCTATTTGGGAAACCCCATGGTGATGATGTCCCCCTGTTATGCACTGTCTTGTGCTGAGCTGCAGACAAAGGTCCGAGGAGCTGTAGGAGGGAGCTGAGCCTTGCAGCAGGGCTGGCGTGGAATGGGGACAGGAGGGTTTGGGGTCTTCTCCAAAGAGCAGCACATGGTGCCTCTGGCCACAGCAGCATTGCTCAGGGTTTTGGCACAGGTCTGAATTTTCCCTCAGCAGCACCCCCGCCTTTCATCTGGAGTCTCGTGCCTTCCTCCTCCTCTCTCCCTCACTTCGGGGTCTCAGCTCCGCTCGCAGGACAGCCCTGTGTGGAAACCAAATCCCTAAATCCCAGAGGCATTACAAAACATGCCTTGTGTAAGCCCCTTCAGCCCTGCTCTGGTGCTTAGCCCGGCCCTGCCACCTCCCCAAAATCCCCGTTGTGGTAAGAGCTTGGCCAAGCTGCTCTCCTGGGCTTGAGCACAGCTCCATCGTCACCACATCCTCACCCAGCTCCCACAACCCTTGACCCAAAGAATTAAGGCTGCAAGGGCTCTCCTGCTCTATGTAGCTTCAGCATGCTGGGGTGTCCCAGAAAATCCATTTTGCCATCCTGCAGCACCCACATGTGGACTCAGCTTGGTTTCTGCCACATCCTGGGGCTCCCCTTTCTTATGGGTCTATGTCATCACCCTGGTGGTGGAATGGGTTCTAGTTCCCAGAGCTCTGAGCAGGTAATCATCACTTGAGGGCATTTTAGAAATTTTGGCCTTTTTAAAAAATTCTTTTAAAAACTGAAAGGGGCCTCATATGGATGCTGGTTTGGGAAGCCTCGTAGGGGAGGAGTTGGAGAGCCCCAGGAGCATCCTCTGCCACACACCCATCCCCGCAGCCTGACCCTGCCCACACGGCCAAATTCACAGCAGGACCTCGCCAGTGTTTTTGGGGCAGAAGCTGGGGAAGAGACCTGTCCTGCTTACCCCGGGGAGCAGGCCGGGATGGCAGGCTGCCCACCACCTGCCTTTGCCCCTGCCCCGTGCTAATGAGCGAGTTACACAACAAGGAGCTTTTATACTTTGTTAATCGGGTCCGGCATCCAGCCCGCCTCTCCACGCACGCTCCGGCTGGCGGTGGAGCCCCAGCTCCCTCCTTCCCTCTCCTCAGCTGCCTTTTGTAATGTTTTAATGGGGTTTCTTGCCTGGGCTGTGCTGACTTAATTACAAAGCTGCAGTGAGTTGATGCCTTGTGACGGTCTAATCCCAACCCGGTGACTCTACAAAGCTTTCACCCAGCTTCCTTGCTGCTCCACTCTGGCCTCGCCATCCCTGCATCCATCTCGGCTCCCTGCACTGACCTGCGGACGGTTCAGCTTTTCCTCTTCCTGGTGAGTATCCAGGACTTTGAGTATCCAGGACTTTTTTCAGCTGAAAGAACCGCGTTGAAGACCATCACCCAGCCCTCGCTCAACCTGGCACCTCCACAGCTTGAACTGGTTTTTGTGCCTGGAACAAGGGGATACCTATCCCTTCCCCAGGAGGTGGAGGGGAAGAGGATGACCCTGGGAAGTGGTCGAGCTGGAGCCAAGCATCCCTCACACAGCCTGGGCTCAGAGCTGGTGCTACAGCCAGGCAGGGGTAGATGCTGGAGGTAGGATGAAGGCATCCCTCCTCCTCCTCCTCATGGATGGGAACGAGGTGTTTCACCCAGACTGCGTTGGAAAGATGCTGAGAGGCTTATAGTCCAGCCTTGCAAGTTGGTGGAGCAGTGAGACTTGAGAGTTTAGGAAACACTTCGGGGATAATTATTTAATTTGGGAATAGTATTTGTTTTGGTAGTAGAAATAAAAGGATGATCTGGCTGCCTGGCCAAAGCTGGATGCTCACCTCTGCCCATATGAAGGTGGTCGGAGACAGAACAGTGCTGGGCGAGCGCAGGCTGAGGTACTCCCAGCCCAAAGAGGAAAGGCAGAGTGAGAAAAATGTAAGAAGCTATCAGATGATAAATACACAGATTTTTAAGCTGCTTTTGCAAACATCCCTCGTGTTTTTCCAGGCTCCTCAGGCAGGTAGAGGTGCAGGCAGTAGGTGATAGAGCTGAGGAGGGTTGGGGGTGTCCTCTGGACATCCACTTCTGCCCCCATCTGAGCAAGATGGGCAGGGAATGGGGCACAGAGGGGCCGCGGAGACCAATTGGGTCCATGCTGATTCCTGCTTCCCTCTGCCAGTGTCCTGCTGCCGACGGAGGACAGAGGACAACATGTCTGCAGTTGTGAGTACTGTCCCCACGCTGCCCCATCCTCTGGGCTCTGAGCATCCCCTCCTTGCAGTGCTGGGATGGGGTGCACACCGTGCACCCTTAGTCCAAGCAGCATACAGTCCATCCCTATCCTTCTGCACCCCCTTGGGCACACGTGTGGAGCCTCTCCCTGTCCCCATAGCTCCCAAGGAGACTTGCAGTGGGGCAGGGAGCTGGGGGGCTGTCTGGGGAGCCCCCACATCCTCTCCTCCCCCCAGACGGGCACATTCCGGATCGTGTCGGAGGAGGAGCAGGCCCTGCGCTCCAAGCTGGAGCGCCTCACCACCAAGGACCACGGCCCCGTCTTCGGGAGGTGCGAGAAGATCCCCCCACACACCCTGCAGAAGGTGAGGTGGCTGTGGGGAATGGGGGGCAGGTGCAGCCCGAGGCTCCTGCTCCTTCTCAGGGGCCAGAGGAGACCCTCGACTGGCTCTTGCTTTGGGGGGGATGCGCTTACCAAGATGTCTCCAAGCTGGGGACCTGAGTGACCCTGCCCTCCCCATGCTGGGATGCTGCAAGGATCTTTACTGTCCTCCCCCCAGTTTTTGGGTGCCTACACAACCCCCGGGGTGTTTTAGAAGGTGTGCATGGCATCACTGGGCCCCCTCTCTGCTCCCCCCAGGCGAAGGATGAGCTGAACGAGACGGAGGAGCAGAGGGAGGTGGCGGTGAAGGCGCTGCGGGATCTGGTGCAGGAGCGGGCGGGCGGTGAGGACGTCTGCCAGAAGGTGGCCGAGAAGGTGCAGGAGAAGGACGACTCCTTCCTGCTCCGCTTCATCCGTGCCCGCAAGTTCGATGTCCACAGGGCCTACGACCTGCTGAAAGGTGGGGAGGGCTCCTGGGCTGTGATGCTGGGTGAGGACAGGGGTACACATCCCCCAGCAGCTCCCAGTCCTGTGCTGGTGCCTCCTAGCCCCGACTGGGCACTGCTGGCAGAGCAGCACCCTGACATGGGAAGGGGATGAAGAGAGGGAATAAATAGAAAAAGTCGGGGCTGAGGGGCTTGGAAAGAGTTGGGATGGGGAAGGACATAAATAAGGGTGACACCTGCATCCTGCAACACCAGGACAGTCCCATTCCTTGCAAATTTACCCAAACAAAATGGAAAAAATCCTCACATTTGGTGGTGGCAGGCTGTTTCACTTGTGCAGCAAACCCAGCTGGCTGGGGCTGCATCCCCTTGAGACCCCCCATGCCCTATACATGCCCTACACTCCCCTCTCTGTTCCCCTGTAAGGAGCCAGGTCTGCACCCTCCCAATACTTCTCTGCACCCCTGGGGCACCTCTAGGTCTGGGGAGAGGTTGGGGTGCTCGTGGCACCCTCTCCCCACACTGAGAGTGACCCACGGGGATGGAGGGGGAGCAGAAGGGCAGCCCAGAGGGTGGCTGCTGACCGGAACCTGCCTGGCTCCAGCTCTGCTCTTCTTTGTGTCAGCTTAGGGGATAATGAGTTGTAATTATCAGTGCTGGCTCCCGGACGAGCTGTTTTGTTTGCCTGCATTTTCCCAGGATGAAATTCCTTATTTTGTGCCTGCAGGGTGCCAAGAGAGGAGAGATGGGGGTTGTCACCCAAACAGGGAGGAAGGGAAGAAGGGAAGTGAGGGGGAAAATTACTTTATCTACTTGTTGAGGTGTTGGAGAGAAAGCAGGTGTGGAAAGCTCCTAGCAAGGGGAGGGATAACACCAAGCGTGCTGGGGCTGGTCTGTTGCTGAGCTGCTTTTTCCCCCTTTTGCTGGAGGGGACCTTACCCATGTGGGCCACGGGCAGAGCTTTCCACAGCTCTGGGGCTCAGCACTGACATCTCAGCCCATCCTGTCTGTGGCAGCTCCCCCAGCTTCCCGAGGCCAGGTGAGCAGACATGGTTTTCCCGATTTTTGCCTCTCCAGGCTACGTGAACTTCCGCCAGCAGTACCCCGAGCTCTTTGACAACCTGAGCCCCGAGGCCGTGCGCAGCACCATCGAGGCCGGCTACCCCGGCATCCTGGCCAGCAGGGACAAGTACGGACGGGTGGTGATGCTCTTCAACATCGAGAACTGGGATTACGAGGAGATCACCTTCGACGAGGTGAGCCCAGCTCAGATGCTGCTCCCAGAGCAGAGTAGTTCTGCTTTTGGGCTTGTCCCGGTCTGAGCACAGCATCCTTACATGCACACGTGGATATGTGCAGCCATACAGGTGGAAGCACGTTTGTAGCCCTTTGAATTTATCCTTTGAGGGAGCCTGGGAGAGCATGGTCCACCCCAAAGGATGCGGTGCAAGGTGCATGCCAAATTCAGGGTGTGCATCCCCCAGCCCGTGTAACATGGGCTGAAGAAAGGCACCACACCATTAAACAAAGGGCAGAGGAGGAAACTGAGGTGTAGGGCATGGAAAGGGCTTCTTGGCAAAGAGGTCTCCAGGCGTGTAACTCACAGCTTCTCCCAGCTCCCTTTTCTGCTCAGCTCTGAATCTGGTCTCAGCGTGTCACTGATGCAGATCTGATGCTCACGAGTTGAAAAGGGAATGTGGTGGTGGTTCAGCATCCCCCCTCCCTGCTCTGAAATCCAGGGGCTGGCTGTGACAAGCAGGCTGGAGTCCAGCAGACCCTGAATACTCCAAAGGACTCCTCCTGGGTACCCCCTAGGGCCTATGGGAGGTGAGACCTCATACAAGACCCTGCTGTCTCTCCTCTCCATTAGATCCTTCGTGCCTATTGCATTATCCTGGAGAAGCTGCTGGAAAACGAGGAGACCCAGATCAATGGGTTCTGCATCATTGAGAACTTCAAGGGCTTCACCATGCAGCAGGCGTCAGGGATCAAACCCTCCGAGCTCAAGAAGATGGTGGACATGCTGCAGGTGAGGTGGCAAAGTCTGCACCCAGCAGTGGCAGAGGGGACCCTGGGGGAGCAGGGAGCTCAAAGAAGGGAGGTGGCAGGGCTAGCAGGGTTTGGGATTTGCCACCACGCTGGAACAATGAGAAAGCATCACAGAGAAGCTGTTCCCCATCATCCTCTCCCTGCCTTGCCAGCTAATTGGCTTAATCCTGCAAAATGGATCCCATTTTTCCCACCCCATCTCCCTGCCTTCTCAAATGCCTGACCAGAAGCAGTACTACCACTCCTTCTAGCATCCTAGGGCATGGCCTGCAGGGCTTTCCTCAAGAGCCTCTCAGCCCAGCCTGGTCCCGATTGGATGGAGCTTCACTGGCACTCCAGGATTTCTGCCCTTGGACCAGAGGCCAAAGACACTCGGCTCTTCCCAGGATAGCAGAGATGTGGTCCTTCTCACTGAGTGGGAGCAGTGAGCTCCCTGGGAGGCACTTCAGCTCCCTGGTGCTCCTGGGGCTGGGATGGTTGATCCTCTGGGTCAGAACAGAAAGGGGCCATCAAACAGAGAAGGGGAGAAGCAGCAAGGAGAGCCGTGGTAGTGCTGGGGTGTGTATTGCTGCCTGCTCAGATCCGGGTGGACAGCACCATCTGTAACCATCTGCGTCTGGGTTTGGCATCCTAGGACTCCTTCCCAGCACGGTTCAAGGCCGTCCACTTCATCCACCAGCCTTGGTATTTCACCACCACCTACAACGTGGTCAAGCCGTTCCTGAAGAGCAAACTGCTGGAGAGGGTGAGTGTGGGAAAGGCACCTGCAGGCAAAGGCGTGTCCGTGGGTGAAACGGAGCTGTTGCGACGAGCTGCCCTGGTCCTCTGAGTGTTGCTGCCATCTCCCTCCAGGTCTTTGTGCACGGCGAGGAGCTGGAATCCTTCTACCAGGAGATCGACGCTGACATCTTGCCAGCAGACTTTGGCGGCAACCTGCCCAAGTACGACGGCAAAGCCACCGCAGAGAAGCTCTTTGGGCCCCGCATCGAGTCCGAGGACACGGCTCTCTAAAGCGGGAGCCCTCCCCTGTACCACAGCACCAGAGGCGGCCCTCTAGCCCCAGCCACGTCCCTCCCGTAGCATTGGTTGAGTGACTGCTCGTGCCGAGGCGCTGCGGGCGCGCTGCTCCACGCCTGTCCCTCCCGTCCCCACTCCAGGCTGCGGCTGTCCCTCCCAGGCACAGCATCCTTCCCTCCGGAGCCCATGGAGAAAGGAGGCCACCAGCCCTCTCCCACAGCATTTCCTGGAGCTGCGAGGGGAGGACAGGAAAGTGTCTGCTCTGGGAAGGGAGAAATAAAAGTGTTTAACAGCAGAGCTCTGCAATCCCTCGTGGTAAGGAACAGGGCACAGCTTTTTGGGCACTGGCTGTGTTGCTGGTTCTAAGGAGGCCAGGAATGCCAGCGTTTGCTAGGAGACCCCTGTCCCCTCATCACTGACTACACTTTGGCACAGGGGCCAAGGAACTGCCCATCTCCATCCTCCCTGCACTCCAGATCACATCCCACCCTTGCCCCAGAAAGGGCCCCCAATTCTTAGTTATCTGCTCTAACCAGGGAAGAGAAAACAGATGCAAACAAAAACCCAACCAGGGGCCCAGGTGGAGTTGTCTCTGCCAAATTCCTGCTCAGGCAGGCAGGCAGGCAGGCAGGGAGCAGAACAGAAGCTGCAGTAGCCACTGAGACTAGGAGATGGATTTCAATCACAAAACAATTGAAAGACAAGCAGAATGTACCCTCCTAAATCCTTCAAAAGCCTCAGCACAGTTGTTTCTCCTAGCACTGCACTCTGAAAGGGAGATCAGTCAGGGAAGCCCCACAGAGGGTACAGGAGGGTACCTGTGCAGCAAACAAGCTGCACCTGACACTAATTACACCTTGCTAATGTGGAATCAGCAGGACGTGGGTGGGGGAGGAGGGAAGCAGAAACAGCTGTCCCAGGCAAGGCAGTCTGTTCTGGTTCATGTACCAGGCATCTCCTCCAGGAAGCCAACTGGACACCCATTCCCAGACCATCTCCTCCCTTGGCCAGCAGCAGGGCTCAGAGAGGAGCAAGTTCCTGGTCTCTGTCCGGGTTACCTTCTCCCTGAGCCTGGTCCCACAGTGTGTCCTGTCCCCCCTCCCAGCTCCACATGGGCCCCTTTCATCAGCCAGATCAGCCCCCCACCCAAAGCTGGCCGAGGTGGAGGGTGACAACAAGAGCCACATTCATCAGGGCACTGGCTCAGGCTCAAACCAAACAGGGCATTGGCTCTGAAGCCGCAGGGAGGACGGGGCCTGTCTGGGGTTAGGTCTGTTTGCTCCAGCCTTAGCAGCTTGGTGAGCCCATGCATGGCCAGTCCCAAAGCCTGAGGCTGTGCCAGCCTTGTGCAAGAGTCCAGAGACAGAGCAAAAGGCACCTCTCCCCTTCCTTTGGCTCCTTACTGCACCTGGAGCCCTCCCAAGGAAACCACGTGTGACAACCCTGCAACCACCAGGCCAGAGCAAACACAACAGCACAGCTTGCCTGGCAGACAGAGCAACTGCAGCTTGGGGAAAAAGGGGGAAAAAACCCATCCACACAGACAGGAGTATCACACTGCTGCCTCTGGGATCTGGACTGGGACAGGCACAGCTCTTGGGAGGTGCCCATGGCTGCTCACCACTCCTGTGATAAATTGTCAGCCAGGAGCTTGCTTTGATGGGGAGACAGAGAACAGCACAGCAGAGCTGGGAGCTGGGTGACTGAACAAGGCAGGAAGGAGTTCTGAAGTGGATCTAACAGCTGATTCACAATGGCCAATAAACTAGAAATGAAGGCCAGTGTCTGTCACAGAGCACTTCCCATGATGGGGAAGAGCAGTGATGGGGCTCTGGCCCAGCCCCATCCAGCTGCCCCAGCAGGTCACCAGTCCCAGTTACCCTCCAAAACTCTCCCCTTGGGCTGTACATAATAAACCACACATTGGTGAGTTGCTAGTGTCAGGTGAGAAGTGCTTTTTGGCTTGAAGATGTCACTGTCCTGGCCAGAGATGCTAGTTTGTGTTTCTTCTGCCAGCAGCTGAAAGATTAGGAAATCCACTTGCTCTCACGTAGGGGAAAATAACGGATGTTCTATTCCACTGGCAAAAATAACTCTTTTTCAGTAGTTTCAGGGCAGGCATGTGTTTTTTTAAGCTGATGCTATGCCCATTCTCCACCAGAGTGGCATCAAAAACCTCTTCTTGGCCAGGAGACAAAAAGCAACTAGAAAAGGCTTGAGCACCATGAGTGCTTGTATCACCTTCCCCCCCAGCCAGCTCCCCAAGCTGGGCCTCAGGGAACACTGAGAGCCTCTGCCAACATATAGAACTTCACACACAATCACTAGCTGTAGCACTGACTTCAATAAGTCCTTTATTTTTAAATAAAGAAACCCCACTGAATCAAAGATAACAAAATTACATTTTGTTTTGCAATGACTTCCATTTTACACCACACAAGAACAAAAATTAAAGAAAAAAATCAAAGACAGTTTTATATATATTTATATATAATTTTAAAGGTAAACATCAGCAGATATAGAAAAATTGCATTGCTAGTTGCAAATCATCTCCCCTGAAGCTCTCAGCTCCAGAGAATCTGACTCAGAACATGGCAGCAGGGAGGGTGTCTCAGTATACAAGCTTCTTCAGGGCAGCATTTGGAGATAGTTACAGAACATAATTTTGCCAAATTGAAAATATTTTCATAGTCAACTGCTCACCAAGAACACTGGAAGTCACTCTGCCTGTCCTAACACAGCCACGTGAGCAAAACAAGGGCACAGGTCTCCTCTTCCCAAGCTCTTCACACACCTTTTTGGCTTGGAACTTTCAGAGAAAGAGGTTATGCTTTCTCAAGAAGAATGTCTAGAGATCTGTCACTGGGAATTACAGTCAAGCTGTCGTGTAACACAGTGAGAAAATACACCGCTTTGGGAAGCTGTTGACTTGGGCTAAGCGGTAGGATTTGGTTATATATCAAATACAAATGGGTTTTATTTGACTTTTTATTTTAAACACTTCCCAGTTGGCAGGAACCATGAGAAGGGTCAACAGCCCAGCAGAACTGTAGTGGAGATCCTAGAAGAAAGTTCTGTATCTCCTCTCTGGTCATGCAAAAATGTTGATTACAATGGAAGCCTGTCGGTCAGACCAAAGCAAAGGGGCTTTATGCCACCTTGTACAGACGTTCAGGATAACCCCAGAAACCCTTTCACCAAAGCATGGAAAGCTGGCAACTGCTCTGACTCGTTGATGGCACTTGTGCCTAAGCTCCCCTAACAGCTGAGGGAGTCCAGGCCAGTGTCACTCCCACTCCCAGTGAGAAGAGGGAACAGGAACAGGGCACCCTCCCTTGGGCTGGTGCTGCTCTGAGGCATTCTAAGCTTGGAGAACAATCATGAAGTCCTCACACCAAGAAGGGCTGTTTGCTTTCCACCCAGAAGCCAGGAAGGAGACACTGCTTTGAGTCACTGTGGCTCCAGCACCCTCCCAAATGAATGGGCCCACATAAAGAACACATGGTGTAAGACTCAAGCCAGAAACAAGATGCTCTTTACCACAAATGACTTATACAGGCAGCACAAGGCTCAGGCCTTCTCTGGTCTCACAAAATAAAAAGATTGAAGAATTTCAATAAGCTCCAGACAAGCATAGTATTTCCAGAAAAACTTGGAAGCAATCCAGGTGACTAAACTGGCAATTAAGTCCTGAAGATGGTACTCTCTGCTCTTTCCTTCGAGATGTAGCCACTTGAGCAATCTACCTCCAGCTCTGCTGCTGGAGTGTTTAATAGACACAAAAACTTTGGGATTGCAGGATAACAAGTCACACATTAAGCAAAGCAAACCCTGCTTCTATGACTCAATTCCTACTGCTAGAGGAGCAGAGAGCTGAAAATGATCCACTGCTTATATACATTGTTATTTTAAGCCTTGAAATAGACTGTAGCCAGTTGTAGGCTGCCCAGAAAGGTCCTTTAAGCCAGCACTCAGTTGTACAGTGTTCATCACCGGTGTGTCTCAGTGTCTGAAAATTCATTTACCAAAAAGCAAAGCCCCAAAGGCTCTGACAGAGCTGTTACTGAAGTCTCTAGATATGCTGATGTCAAGGGAGGAGGAGGAAAAGGGCAAGGCACCACGTGTCAAAGGGCTGTGGTCTAGGAACTTGTGACAGACCCAGGACAGATGACACACAGGTAGCTTGGCTAGATTCAGTACTGGAGTTAATAGTTCCCAACATTTTTACTTAATGCCCTGTCTTTGTAACCCATATCTTCATAAACAGGAACTGCAGAAAAACACTGAGGAAAAAGATTGCAGGGAAGTTCAAGTGTTTGCCTTTACAGTGCAACTACAACACTGCCAGACCCATCTGAAAATACCTTGATTTAGAAGCTAACAAAGGGAGAATTAAAAATGCTGGCAGAGCTCTTGTAGTGGAAGCTAAAGTTCCTTGTGTTCAGTCAGAGCAAGTCTGAGCTGCTTATTTACCATCTTCAGAAAAATGGCAAAGGTGATGGTTGGACCAGCCTAACCATCAAAGAGTAATAGTTCTGCAACTTGCTGTCTGATTGAGAGGGTCCTCGGGGTTTGTGTTCAAGTGCTACTTACATTCAGTGATGGGGAAGGTGTGTTTATCATGAGACTACCTGTGGAAGAGCTCTCCTAATGATTTTTCTAATCCCAGTTTGAAACTAAGCAGAGCACATGTCAGAATCACTGTGCTGTAATCTTGAATGGCTCTCTCAGGCCACACTGCAATGATCTACAAGTGCACACTTCAGCAGCCTCATGTGTCTCGACAAGAGATGAAAGACTTCACCTCTAAGACTGAAAAATTCGGATTGCATTTAAGGCTGCATTCACTGGGCAAATAAAGACCACCTGCCCACACCACAAGACTAGTATTGCCTTATTTTGGGAGGTAAGACTATTTCAGATTAGGACTGGACAAAGTCCCACATGTTGCTAGGTATCAATTGTCAATCATTGTCAGTAGCAAGATTTAATACATAATTGTAAGGTCTTTAGATAACACGAACTGCAGCTTAATTCTCTCCTCTCCTAGTTCCCCAAGACCTCTTTAAGTGATTGCTGCAAGTCTGACCACAAGTCTTGCTTTGAAAGAAGCATCAAATATGTTGAGATGGAGAGAATAGTTCTTTTTTTTTAATGCTGCTTCCACCTACAGGCTTAATAAGCTGAACCTCGAGCTCCAGAAACCTTGCACAAAAAAGCCACAACAAAAGCTGTCCTTCCCCAAAGAAGCCAGAATCAGTCAAGTCACTAGTGATTTGAACAGTTTTAGATTCAAGTGCAAAAACAGGGCAAAGGAGCAAGACAGAGACCCACGTTACTTCTGTAGTTGAGAGTTTCAGAAAGTCCACAGCATTGGCACTTCTGAAGTATGAAGGCTTGGGTTGTGGGGCAGGAAGGAGTATTCCTCAGAAAGGCTCTCCGAGTTTAAAGAAAAATGTCTGCTTGATTGGACTAAGCTACAGCTCCTGCTGCTTTGAGAACTGCCCAGTTGCTCACCTCATTTTGGGAGACTTAAGACACCTAAATTTATACTGTATCTATTTGATGTGTACAAGTGTTGTTTACACTCCACTTCTGCTGAAGTGAGAAGATATTTAAGTCATACCCAATGAATATTACATGAACACTACTTAAGCAAAAAAACTGAAATGTCTTTTATGACATACTTTAGTGATGCAGTATGAATAAGAGGATAACAACAGAGACAAGATATCCATCAGCTAAGAATATCCTTGCTAACTGATGCCCTAAAATAGTTCTTAAGGAACAGCCACAAGCACAGCCAAATCTTGCTGTAGCTTTACTTAGTTTCATCTTCTCTTTGAAGAAAAAAAGAAGCCCAGATTTACTAACTAGGAGCATGTGCAGATATCCACAGTTCATTGTGGATCACAGGCCAAGGTGTTTGGCCTAAGGCAAATGAAAGGAATTTCCTGACATGACAATGCACCTTTGCTACAATAGTTAATTATTGCTTTATTAAAATGAAACCCCACCTACTCAACCTACTGAAGTTCAGGGACAGGGCAGTCCAGAAGGCTTGTTCCCCTGGTTGGTTGTTACCAGACTGAAGTCTTGCAGCTTGTTTCACCCTTAAGCTATAAATTAAAGTGCCTGGAACACAGACCAAGGCTGAAGCAATAAAGTGCTGATGAGGGAAGTGTGACAGGAAAAGAACTTCACTGACACTGTGATAAAGAAATCCTAAGGATGGATTAATGACACTAGAATATTGACAGAACAAACAGTAAAGAAAAAAAAAATTACCACAAGTTTCAGTCTCCAGATTGTCATGGGACAACTTTCCTTTAATAACCATCTTGGCACAGACCATAACTGCCACTTGAGGGAAAAGCACAGGTGAGTAGCCAGCTTTCCTGCAAACAGCTTTCACACTTCACTTTGCACATTAAAACTAGAAGGGGATGTCTGGGTGTGGAAAAGAAATTCTGGTGAGAAAGAGCCCAGTGTCTTACTGGAGCCAGTAATCCTACAGCATTACAGAGATCTGGAAGTAGTCAGCCATGCAAAGATGTCATTTCAGCAGCACAGGACTGGAGACATCCAGTTCCACATCAACTGTAAGGCAAGTCACATGTCTCAAACCCACTTGATGCTCTGAAAGCTAATGGGAAGAATTTTGGTATTATTTACCCTGACATAAGGAGAGTAAATCTAAATAGATACACCCTACCCCCCACCAATTAATCCCTAAGAGAGTACAATAGCTCTCCATGAAGTATTCTTTCAAGCAGATTGAGCTCACAGAAAAATCCTGCAGATTCTTAATCATGGGTTTCCACTTGGAAGCCAGACGCAGCTTTAAAAAGCCCCAGGTCAAACAAAGAATCCAGTACTGAAAAGATAACAGTATTTTAAAAGAGGCAAAGATGACAAGAAGGTGACTGATCAGGTCCTGGAGTGAGAACATGTTTACATAGAAACATTAACTGGCATTACCAGGCTGCAGCTTTTCTCTACTTGGAGACCCAGCATAAAGCCACCCCAATCCACAGGCAGCTCAAGCATGGAAAAGTTGAATATTTTTGAAGTGATTCACTTGTGCAAGTGCATTCCTAGGTACTAAAAGGTTTCCCTTGAGATGGTGCAAAGCTGACACTACACTTGCAGTCAAGCATCTGGTTTTCCAAGCTCCACTGTAGTGGCTTACAGACTGAAGCACTCACTGGCTTGTGGCTTGGTACAGGGATTTTCCAGCACCCCGACAGAGAACAGAGCCACAGTTATCCCATCATCTACACCTAAACAAATGCTGCAGATCAAGTTTTTGACCAGCAGGTAAAGAGATTTTGACAAGTGAAACTTCTGCTATATTAAAGCAAGCAGTCTTTAGCTCAGTAGCCCTGTAACAAGCTACAGTCAGCAAAACCCAATTCTTTGAGCAGAGCAGTAAATTACAAATCCACGTGACTGGATATCCAAAGAGGCTCTGACCAGCTGTTAACCTCTGCTTTAACTCCATTTTGGACAAAAACACGGTGATCAAACCCCAGCCATAGGATATCAAGGAGAATGGAAACCTGAAGCAGCAGGTGAGGGAACAAGATGCTCCCAAAGGGGGAGATATACTGAAGTGATCCAGAGTCTTTGGGTCGATTACTCCTGGCCAGACACAGCCTGCTCTGTGTCCGAGCAGTGAGGCTTTGTCTTCTCCCACTGGCAGATGGCATTGGCATACTGTACCACGAGCTTATCCATCCAGGTAAGAGGTTCTGGGAATAGCACTGATCCCTCAAAAAATCCCAGGTGGCCTCCATGAAGGGGCAGCACATGCATGACATTCTCTTTTTTCTCTGTAAAAGAAAAACAGGCAGAAAGTTCCACAAGGTTAACATCTTCAAGCTGAGAATGAAACCATCTTGAGTTGCCAGGACAAAAAGACTGCCCACGAATTGCTGCTGGCTGGGCCCTTACAGCAGCACCTTTATTGCTGTAAGAATGGTCATTCTTTAACAAATGAGCACCTTTAACTCACATCCACTGGAACCAGGACTGTTTGCATCATGTCAAGCTGCACTAAGCCCTGACAGTGTATCAGCCTCTCGTTGCATGGACAGTGAAAAATTCTCCATGCTTACTTCTGTCTGAAAGCAGCTGTGGATAAATTCTCTGCTCACAGCTTCTGACCAGGAAAAGAATGAACCCTGCTTCCCTCCCTGTGCACCCACTATTTGTGTGATGAAGCAGCAGCAGCTCCCTCTTCTGAGCTTCTAAGGATAATTTACCTTTTTCCTTGTTTGAAGACAGACAGCTCAACTCCTTTCAAGGGAGAGATCCCAGTTCAGTGCCAAGTGACACAGCCATGCATGCACTGTCCCCATTTCATCAGCCAAGGGGCGTGTTTAGCTGTGCTTCATCCATACTGTCACCACCACCCATCTTCTTTTAAATCCCAGTGAGCAATGAAGAAATTTCCCAGTGAGAAATTCCCAGTGAGGAAACCTTTTTTCATCCAAGAATGTAACCTGCTGGCTATTAACACAAGCCAGAGCAGCAACAGGTGCCTGAAGGGACTCAAGTTCTTCCTGCTCAGGGTTAGCCTTGTTAGTTCTAGCAACTGGTGGCTTAAAGAGGCTTAGCACACCTCCTGCAGCATTACAGATGTAAGGAGGCAAGTCAAGCTGCTTTGAAATCGGGAATTGTGACGTGATAAGCAAGCTGTAGGTACACAAATGTACACAAAACACATAAAAATCTGTAGCCACTGCTTGAGCGTACCTGAAAGAGCTCTTGGAATTGATAGAAGACTCTCATGGACAAGAGGGTCATCAGCAGCATTAACCAACAGAAGGGGAACATAGATCTGCATCAGGAAACATGACATAAAAGGGAAAAAACCAAAACAGAAAGGGGTCGGTATTTGAATGTCAATCTACCAAGTGTATAAGTGTCTTAGCTTAATTCAATTAAGATCTCTTATTTCAGAGTCAATTTATATTTTCACCCAACCCAATTGTAAGAAAGAGGCAGGGACGCATCAGAGCAAACAGGCTGAGTCCCCATTCTTAGAACTGAAACAGCTACACCCTTTTTTCTGCTCTGCATTGCCTTGCACATCAGGCAGCTAGTGCCAGCTCTGTTATGGACACCTTGGTTAAAGTCCAGGAAAGTCCCTTGGAACATCTCCATTCTCTGGGTCAGTAGAAAAAGGACAAATCAATCTCAGTTCCACTCTGGCAAAACTTTGCTCAAGCATCTGCCTGTCAGTGTTTTGAGTCTCTTCCACAGTATCCAGTAAGCCTTTCTTCCTTGAAGGTGCAGGCTCCATGCTACCACCCATTTCCCACTTTATCCTCATACACTCAGAGCAGTTCAGCTGAATGTGTGGCTTTATCTCCATCTCTTGGGTGCAACCACCTCCCAGAGCTATAAATTCTTAAGAGCCCAGAGCATTTAGCCCTAGTGTTACAGGCAGCAAGAACTGAAATCCCACTCCAATACACTGTGCCTGATTATTTCTGAAAATCCCAGCTAAGACATCTGCAGGTATCAACAACAGAAACCACTGAGTATTTTCTCTCCAGTGCAAGAGCAGTCTGCTGCAAGAGCTTACCCTGTGCAAGTACTGCAGGCAACTTTCCTCTTCATAGTACTCCTTCAGTGAGCTGTAGCCATGGAATTTCCTGAAATAGTGCAGATTGTCATTAAAATCACATGCTTCAGCCATGTCACTATTACTCTCAAGTCAGGACACACATGCAGAAACAGGAATCATGCCTCAATTTCTATAGACAATTTTTTAATACCCAGCATCTTTGCAAAACCCTTTGGCAGCACATGGCTTGATGCTTTCTGTGCCTTCTCAAACATTCTGAGAGCATGGGCAAGTCGAACATGCAAACTGAAGACCAGCAGCCTTAGGGGTGTTTCTTTTAAAATACCCCACTTCATTTAACTGTACACGTGGATGAAAGAAAGTTAGGACCTTGTTCATCTTTCCTTGTTCATCTTTCCCTAAAAGTCTTTTCAAATACAAACCCAGCACAGCTTATACACCTCAA
The DNA here is from genome assembly GCA_013397055.1 of Pachycephala philippinensis. Taxonomy (NCBI): domain Eukaryota; kingdom Metazoa; phylum Chordata; class Aves; order Passeriformes; genus Pachycephala; species Pachycephala philippinensis. The sequence goes on along the minus strand of VWZT01015557.1, from coordinate 333,120 downwards.
ACTTACTGGACAAGTTCCCCAGAATCCACTGTGGTTCCACTTCTTTGCCAAATCCCTTCACACCATCCCAAACCAAGAATTCAGTAAGCCTATATTCAAGTGCCTTTTTTTTTAATATAAGGGACAGCATAGCTGTTGGTCCAAACTAGAAAGGCCTCAGGCATGGGGGACAAGCAGAGAGATTTCCCTAGGAATGGCTTTTTTATAAGCAGCTAACGATACTCCCAGTTTGCCAAAAGTGTCATAGCTTTTCAGCTAATAGTTTACAGCTTTATTTTGGAAAGGGCCCAATGCCTGATACAGAACATGTCATGGTATGAACACTGCCACTTCAAGTGCTATGTTGATGTCAAGGGCACAGGCAGTAACAGGCTACTGCTTATTAAAGCAGAGCACTTAATTAGGTGTTAGTATGACAAAGAGGAAAGGTTGCATTATCTCAACCAGCCCTATTGTGCATTGAGAAAGCAGCAGCATTTTACAGGGAGAAGATTTTTCAAACAGAGCTAAGGAAATCCATGAGCAGTTCTGAGCTGCTTTCCACATTCCCCTTTTTTGTTGCTAGAGCTTGGCAGCAGAGCTGGCCTCTTCCTACCTTAGTCAAGGCTGCAGGTTCAGGTGTTACCAATAAATAAATGCCTCCTGGATGATTTTAAAGAAGCTGTGACTGTAAATAGTAAGCTGTTTTTTGTCAGGTTTTTTTTCCCTCTGCTAAGTTTTCTTTAATGTGGAAGCAAGCAAGAATTTGAAGTTGTGTTCACTGATTTCAGCAGATTCCTACAGGCACAGCAAGGGGCTTGCAAGAGCAACACTGGGAAGAGAAGGTACTTGGAGTGCTATAGAGGAGCAGAGAATTACCCTTCATACCTCATAACATTATCATCGATCTGCATAAGTGATGTTGCTGTATAGAGCTTGCCCAGATCAGCATCTGACAGGCTTTGTGGCTTCTTCATGTTGTTATCTCCAAAAAGAACTTGCCTGGAAAGAGTGACATCAAGAATGACATCCAAATATCATAAGGGCAGCAAAACCATGACCTGTTCAAGGACAACTGAGTTTACCAAATCTGACAAGATAAGATTAGAAGTGGGTTACATAAACATGAGGCCTTCTTGGGAGCAAGAACAGCTTATTTGTCCACTTACCTTTGCAGCAAGACATAACAAACCCTAGCAGCCTCCTTGTAGGAAAAAATGTTTTCCTTATACACTGAGAAACGGCATGAGGACGCCTCTTAAAAGAAACTTCCCAGAACAGAGAGCACTAAGGGTAATTGGAATAGAGGCTACATGTTAGAGGGAGGGTTCTTTGGCTTCAGACCAAACCTGTGGGTGGTTTGGGTGACAGCACCAGCAATCCTGGGCATAGCATCTCCTGCACCATCTGGTTCTAAAGCCCCCCAGCACAGACTTCAGGCTACCTCACACACAGAAATTACTCAGGGTATTACCTTAGCAGAAAGCTATTTACTGTGGACACTTGTCATAATTAGTTATTGCCCTCAGGGGAGGATGTGTTTCTCTACCAGAACAAACTTCTTCCCTAACAAACAGAATAAAAGCCACAAGTTGGAAAGGGATTTTTATTCCCTTTGAGAGGCAGCTGCAGGGCAGAGCAGGAGGGAGGCTAGGTTTGATTTGGGGGAGTTAGAGCACAAGTGATTATGGAAAAAGTTTACTTAACACACTTGGCCTTCAAGCCAGCACCAGGTTTTTCTGGGTTAAGAATTTAAGTACCTTTTAATGGGAGCTTACCTAACTGCATATGTCAAATTTGGTCAAGTTGTCTAAATATTTGTAAACCTGGAATGAATTATGTGGATCATCCTACATTGCCTACCCTCCTCCTACAAGTGTTTCATACTGCAAAGGAGTGTAAACAAAGAACCAGAAGTCTGAAGTGACACATGCTCCTTCAGTGAAATAGGTCTTGGATATTCCCCTCCTTTCCCCTCAGGCAATTTCCAATACACACAGGTGAGGTACTTTCTTGCCTAGAAAGCACCACCCAGAGAATTTTTGGTGGGGAAAACACCAACATTGAGCATGTCACCTGTTTAGCACACAGATTTCTTTGTTATGCAAGAGCCACGGATCAGCAACAGAAGCACAGGGATCCTACAGTACACCTGCACTCCAGGAACAGCAATGTTAAGTGTTTTGCTGGCTACATGCTCTTTCTAGAGGAACAGCTAGAAGCCAGAGCTACGGGTTTGACTATTTGCTTATTTGATAAGCAGCAACTCCATACAGCAGATCTTGAAGATTAGTCCTACCTCAGGTAGGTGGCAGAACAAGAGGCTCCTTCAATAGGGAATTCTTTAGCTAGAAGTGAAACAGATGCAGAATACTCCACTTTGAAGTCTAATTGCAATGTTTTCCTGTGCATGTCTTGTTTATTTATTAAGCAAATTTCCACAGAATACAAAAAGACAACAATGTCTTTCTTCTAACAAGATGACCAAAGCTTATTTGTCTATTTTACAGTATAATGAGATTGACATGGGCTCACCTTCTCTGTTGGTTCATCTAAAGACCCACCAAGGAACTTGTGCACAACCTTTCAGGAGTCCTATTTTAAAGGACCTGGCAGACAAATCCAATATAGCAATTGACCCAATCAATACTGTCAGTGTTAGTGATGTACTGCAGTACCTGTGAGAAAGGATGATCTTCTTCATGTTGTCTGCCATGAGGAAGTTATAAAATCTTCTACAATGATCCCACTGCATGAAGGTTTCCTGTGCCCTAGAAAAAACAGTGCAGAACAAACAAAGCTGTTAATGGAGCTCTTGAAAGATCAGATTAATACACTGTTAACATCTTATGGCAGCCTAGGGGCTGTGTAAACAAACCTCCAGGCCTTCCCTGCCACAGCTTAACCTTTTCCAGGAAATGACTTCCACTTTGATGAAGTTTGTTAGTATCAGAAAACAGATCTGCAGTCTCATCTTGCACAACTGCAATTAGCGGTTTTGATCAGAGCATTTAGGAGCCATCCATCAAGATCCACAACACTGACAAGAGGATTTTAGTATCCCTTTGCAGAAGTTGAATGTAATTTACATAATGGGACTTTCAAGGAAAGGGCTAAAACCTGTTGCTCAACAGTGTAGTCTATTGTGTAATACAGCTCTGCAGAGGAAATAATTTGTGCAGATGTTTCCAATATGCACAGATACTATTATTGTTTCACTTCATTGGCAGGAACTGTAGGAATAAATACTAGTTGCAGCTGCAAGTGGCATCTGAGTTGAAGCCTTTACCTATTCTCAAAGCAGAACAGCACTTCACAGCCTATCTGCTGTTAAAAACAGAATTTAAGCCATCCAGAGTTGTGTGAGCTCTGCCAGATACCAACACTCCTTTGCTATGCAGGGTCATGGGCAGGTTAGAGCTTTACTCCTGGCAGGGTTTGCTGTTACTGAGGGAACACACTATCATTTACTGAGAGACTGAAGAATGCTGGGAGCAGTTTCAGCTACTGAAGCTCTCCTACCACTTAAACATTAACATACCATGAGAACTACTGTGGATTTAGCATGACCTTCCAAGCTATAGCCTGCAAGTCCCCTACCAGGCAAGAGCAAACTGTTTTTTGTAATTAGCCATGCTGGAATACGGTTTAAAAAAAAAAAATCCATTATCTTTTTGTCTAGCCAGGCTATACTTACCACATTTATGCCAGAGCAGGGGAATGAAGGAAGATAGGAAAATGCACATTTCTTTCTTAACAAAATGTTTTCCAAGCAAACCTATTAAGTTATTACAAGATGTCTGAAGTTAAAGCTACTACACTTCCCTGCAGTACTCCTAAAATGAAGAGCTGCAAGCATTCAAAAAAAACCAAAAACACCACCACAGGCAGCTTCCAATATTTTGAAGGCTGCCCAAGTTTCAGAGCTGAGGTCTCTCCCCACAGCCTGTAGCTATGGTGAAGATGCATTCCACAAGATCAAGAAGCAGAATCAAGCCTATGCAGGCAGAGATTAAGGAATAAGGAGACCCGTTCCTGTTTAGCCTCAGGGAACACATTCCCTAGACTCTGTGTTAATTCATTAAACTAAGAGTCTCATTCTTCTGGCAGATCCTAGTATTGCTGCTGCTCTGGAAAGGCTTTCCTGTTTGAGATCCTCGGTTCACCTTGCTCACTAAAACCTTTTTCTTTCACTTATGAAAGTTATTTGGGGAATAAATCCTGGACAAGCCAATACTAAAAAAAATAACTGGCCATGTCTACCAGGGTAATTCACTTCCATGCAGCCCTGAAGGCTGAAGCCAGCTATTTTAACCTACCAGACCAAGCCCGGGAAGGCAGTGGCTTCACCATTCTACCTGGAGGTGCTTTGTACCTCCTCCCTCCCACTTCTATAACCAGGGCACGAGGCCCTCCCTCCTCCTCTCTTTTGCTCAGTAGATGTTGTTTTCTCCTAGCTCTTCAGCTAATTAGCACTTGCAGCAGATGTAGATTTTAGGAAGGGAGACACAAGACCTGAAAAGCCTTCCTGCTGGCTGTCCAGTAATACAGAGCAGATGTTTTGTGGCAGGAGGTTTGCTAGGAGATGTTTACCCAGCAGGTGGAGGCAAGAGCTCAATAATCCACACAACCCACACGATGGGGTGCATTAAACTCAGGGGAAAAAAAAAAAACAACAAAACAAGCCAGCCAGTTGTTTTTCCACACAAATATCCAAGTGGAGAATTGTTAATCAGGTTGTCCTTGCCATGCAAACACAACAGCATTACTCACAACATCATTTTGGAGATCAGGACTACAATATTGCATAATTGTAGAAGATGAACCAAGTGGACCTCAGCCAGATATTATCCCTGCAAACCCTGTCTGATGGTTGCAATTAAGGAGCTGGCTTCAAAAGGATGCTCTGTGCTCTATGCCAGAACCCCAGGACAGCTAAGAACATTTTACTTGAAACAAAACAGAACAGAACAGCTGTTCCTGTAGCATCTGTTCAGATTTAAAGGGTGTGAACTTGCAGCAGATTATACACTTTTTTAGCAGTAGTCACATCTGACCTCAAAAGGGATTAGATAGCTGGAATATTACATGCACATCAGGCTTTTACTCACATCTTAATGCTTCCAGAAAAGCTTTCTGTTTTTACCTGTAAAAGCCTAATTCATAAAAGGTGTCTTCAGACTGCTGAATAACAAACTGGTCCCTGCACAGGCAGAGCATCATCAGCATGGAAAGTTCCAGCTACCCTGACCAGGCTGTGAGGCCGAATTCCATAGCAAGCCCCTCACAGACCTGCCACAGCTTCACCATTTATAGCAGCCCAAAGCATCTTGACCCAAATACCTGCATCTCAACAGCCCCTTTTGCCTTGAAAATAGTCTCATGGCTTAAAACAGCAGGTAAATTACTGCAGAGTCAGCTACACCTTAGTAATTGTCAGCATGTACAGACAGTAAAAACCGAAAAGAGCAGCGTAGCCAGTTACAGCATTTGAATCTTCATTAGCTGTGCATACATGGAAAGGTTGAAGTACATGAGCCACCAGTTTTCAAGCAGCAGTGTTGTGCCTGGACCCTCCATCAGTACATGCAAGTGGAGCCACCACAGCTCCTAAAGTGCCACAGCCTTGGCTTCCAGGTGGGGAGACAAGTTAATATTTTCAGACTTTAGGGCTGTAATACTTTTCTTCCCCACTCCTGTAACACAGCTGCAAGCACCTCTCCATCCCCTGATCAGCCCCCAGCACTGTTTCAGTGACACACACTAAGAGGGGAGCATGGACTGGCAATGAATGTGCTGTGTCTTTCCAGTCTCCCCAGGTAAGAGCTGCCAGATGAAACTGCACACTGAAACCAAACAAGCTATTATGAACCACGGGATATTCCTCAGAGTGATGAGACAGTGTAAACTACTGCTTGCAAACCTGGCATCAGCTCAGCAGCTGGTCACGCTGCCCAGCCTGCCTGGTTAATTACACCAGGACTGCACAGGGAATGCCTCCTTAGGACACTGCAGCCATGAGACAGCATCACATGCACAGCCCTGAAGCTGCCAGCATGTACCTGGCCAGGTACAGAAAACTGGTCTGCACTGCTGACAAAGTTTACTTGTGCTTGCAAATCAACAGAGCTTCAGGTGCTCCTTCAGGAGGGGGCCATCCTACACACTCACTCTGTCAGACCAGTTCAGTGCAAGAGAAACACCCATTTTCACCTTGCCCTTCCAAAGATCTGCCCCCTCCTGCACTCCCAGAAGAGACCAGCACGGAGAAGACTCCAGACCCACCTGAGTGCACTGTACCCCTGGCACACGCTGACACAGCACAGGACTCGCTCCTGGTTGGCCTGGCTCTCTCCCAGGTATTTGCACACTATGTTTCCACCCAGGCTGAAGCCCACGACAACCAGCTGGGTCTGAGGGTAGGTCTTCTTGATGTAATTCACCATGGCACCAAATTCCCAGGTGCATCCTAAAGAGAAGAACGAAGTTAAAAAACATCTTCTAATATATTTAAATTCTTACTTGAAGCTTCAGTTGTGTGCTTTGAATTCAGCTTCTTACCCTTTCTGACTTTTCAATAGCCTTAAGGTTTTAACAGCTCTGATTCACATGTGTTCATACATCTGTGAGTCCTGTGGAGCTTAGCTCATGCTTAGTTCTGACAGAGCGCCAAAGCAAGATGAAATTTAGTTGCTTAAAAATCATGGTGACAGTTAACATGACAATCAAAACACTTCCTTTCTAAAACAGCTTAAGAAGCAGAGTCCAGCAACTCTGGCTTGACATTTCTATGCAAGAGCAGCACACATCATTAATTTCCTGAGGCAGCTTGCCACTTCTGAAGTGAAGTGGGGTATCTGGAAGGCAGTTTGCTCCTTTGTTTTTAGGAAGGCCACCGTGGATCCCTAAATCTGGTATGGGGAGGGGAAGGAGTGGCTTGTCAGGAAGAGCTCCCAGCAGACTGCTGCAGAGCCTGACTGAGCAGGTGATCTCTGGAGTCAGGGAGAAGGGTTTAAGCAGAGACATTCAGCCCTTTGTAACCAGTGAAGGGGTAAAGATACTGCAGCTCCCTAAAAGACACGTGGGTATCCCCACATCATGAGAATAGTTAAGTGCCTCTGTATAGATCTGTTCTGCTGTCAAACACCCACTTGCATCCCACAGGCTGCAGGCACTGAGGGATCCAGTTTCTGGCACTACTGGCATCCTCCAATTGTTTGACAGACTTGAGGGCCTCCACACAGGCAACAATCTGAGTACCTACAACTATTTCTTCTGCTTGTGAGTAGGGGAAGAGGAAATATGGAGAAGCAGCTGCAATAGTGGTGGCATTAGTACACTGGTATCAACTGTTTATGCAGCTCCTTAACCTTCCCTTTGGATTTAAGGCTGCAAACCACAGAAGGCATCACACCAACAACAGAAACAGAACTCCAAATGTTTCTTCCTGTCCGGAGTCAGAAACTCAGCTCTATCCTGTGGAACTTGTCCAGGGAGATAAATGCTAGCATTCCAGGATTCCACCCTGTACTAACTTAACACTGCTCCACTGTGCCCCACCCCAGCTGCAGCATCCTCAGTAGACATCAGACTCCAACTTTACCTAGCTCTGGAGTAAACTCTGAGCACCAGGGTTTGCTTGCTTCAGTGGAACAGCAAGCTGAGTGTTTCAGCAGGGTTTGGGCACTTCCTTGTGAACATTCTTAATGAGCAATCTTCAACATAACAAATGCTGCACTGCTCTGGTTTCCTCTGGAAGAAGCCAGTGGTCAAAATACTTCAGTGTTTGACTTTTGTGATTTCAGAGCAGCTCAGAAATCCAAAACTAGAATAGCAACAGGTCAAACTTGATATAGAGGCTGGGATTCAGCAAATCCCAAATTTAGGCTACTTGCTCCTCAACAAGTATGCCTGGAATACAGCAAAGCTAAAAGGGCACTGAGTTATTTGGGTAGGAGGCAGAGTAAAGTCTGCTCATGGTCTTGCTGGCACTTTACTTAACAAGCAAATCTGCCAAGTGATTTATTCTCTTGCTCAAAGGAAGTGCTAGGCATTCTTTGCCCTTTCCAAGGCTATAAAAGACTCAGAAGGGTATGTCTCAAGAGATGCACTATGAAATAACACCCTAAGGCCTAGAGCAAAGCTCCATGAAAGCAAACCCTTAACTTTTATCAAAATAGCAAATGCTTTAACAAGGACAAATTTAGTTTTCAAGACATGGTAGTCTTGCAACCATTAACAGCCAAGGGCCTCACTACAAATGAAGGTGTTCAGTATTCCTGAAGTGTTTCCCAAAGAGGAGTATATTTAATAATTCTAAAGCAAGCAACAAGCATTACAGCCTATTTGCCTGCCAGACTTGGCACCTCAAAGAACAATAATTCTACTTTGACAATTTACCTGTTCAAGATAACTATTCTGTTAATCCAAACTCTAAGCAGTAGCTTAGCTAACTTTAAAATAATAAAACATAAGAAGTCTGCTAAACACACAATTGACAGGGTACCTATAGATATTTACAGTAAAGAAGGAGAGGAGGGCTCAAGAGAGCTCAGGAACAAGCAGATTAGGTCACAGGCAAAGAGGCCCCATTCTACAAAGATCACATTACTCACCAAAAGGGCAGTTAAAACTAGCTGGAGTCACCCTTCACGCAGTTTCACATCATTTATCCCTTTTAATTTCTAGGTTAAGAAGGACTTCCTTATACTCAAGGTGACAGCCCATAATTCATGGCAGTTGAGCACTACCACTTCTGCAGCTTTACTGTCATACTCCAGAACTGCTGCTGTTGTTGACTTGTGTTACATCCAGGGCAAATCCTCACTCATTTATATCCTAGGATATAAATGAACCTTCTGGATAGGCTGGTACAAACTCCTCTCAGGTTGCATTTTACAAAGCCTCAGAAATGGCATTTATCCTTCAGAGACAGGTTTGTTTCACATTCCATGAAACTGGCAATTTCAGTATCTCTAAAATAATTTGAACAGGCTCTTGATAGTCATGAGAGCGTTTTTTTCCCCCAAAAAAGTTTTCTTACAAAAAACTGCCTCCTTGATGAGAATACATGCATAAGAGCTGGCAGAAGAGACAGAAGTGAATTCAGTGTTAGCCTTCCCTCTTGCTCCCATCTAAGTTCAGTTCAGTTCCTAAGAAACAGTACAAAACTGTTAATTGGGGTACAGCAGTTGCATTACTCTGAAGGAGGCTGATCAACCCCTAGAAAATAAGTTGAAAAGAGCTTGAAAATAAGTTCCCCAGGTGCCACGAAGTACCTACCATATGTGAACATCCGTGGTGAAGTGAGCTCAATGTTTGGCAGGGCTCCCAAGTGATTCAGGACAGCACATCTGTAGCCATTTTTCTGGGCATAGTCAACAAAGGTGCGGATGTACTGCTTCTCGCTGTGGTTAGCAATCCCCGGGCAGATCACCATCGTGACATCCTCTGTGCTCAGAGAGGGAAGTTAAGTAAATGTCACTTCATGCAAATTAAGGGAGTCAGAAGGTTTCCATTTCAGATCCGTGGGAAACCACCTACCACAAGCAAGCTAGAATTCCTACTAGTCTGCCAAAAATCCCGTATGGGATGGGAGACCAGCAGCTCTAGTGCTACAGATGTGAAAAAGTCATTCATGCTGCGGGAGATGAACAGTTTTTAACTTCAGGGGAAGCTGTGCAAACAGTTCTACAGGCACTGCCTAGAGACCAAGAGTACATTCTTCCCTCTGAAGGACATTTTTGATGTTACACATGTTCTGCCTTCTGACAGCCTGTTGTGACTGCGACATGTGTGGAAGCTGTGGAGTCCAGCATTGCAAGTAGACTGGTTGTGCTATTTTCCCCTTATTTCCCTTCTAGAGCTGGGTGTAATACAGACCTTCCAAACGAAGCTTTGCCAAGCACAGACATTCTGATCAGCTGACATTAGCCATCATCTACTTTGTGGCTAATCTAATGATATTTGATCTGCTGACACTGTTCACTAGTTTAACAAGATATCATTTCATCAACCAAGAAAGTAATTGCTGTAATTCAAGTAAGCACAGTAAATTACATTCAGGATTATCATATGCACTTCAAATTAACTGTAACTCTCATGTGCAAAGCTCCAACATTACCAGCTCTAGCCATTGAATTTTTATCTCATTAGAAAAGCACTGCTCAGATTCTCTTCAGCAATAAAGATAACAGTAACTGCTCTAGTGCAGCATTGTACCATGAAGATCTCAACTCTGACAGTTAAAAAAAAGAAATCTGCTTTTTCTGAGGGCCAAATGGGAGCCGTGGGCTCTATCCTCATCTGTCCCCCAGAGCACAGAAGCAAGGTTAGCAGCCAGCAGCTGTTTGACTGACCTCCAGTGCAGTGCTCAGAGCGTGGCTCGAAGAGATCAAAGGTGGCTGTCGCTCCATCTGGCATCGTGAGGTACTTGCGAAGTCCATATGGATGTGGTGATCTCACTCTCCCCATTTTTCCATAAAGAGCTGTCTGGATATGTCCACTCTTTCCCCAGATGAGGGGTGGAATGTACCTGAAAGGCAGTAATTCAGTTGCTTACCCCTGCTGTGTTAACGAGCCTTTGAGAACAGATAAGCACTCCCATAACAAATCTCTCACCAGCTCCCAAATATAGTAACAAATATGGAATTATTTTTGCTCTGACTGAACTGGCAGCAGCGATCTTTACAGCCTTACACAAGAGGAGAGACCAAAATGCTCTCAAAGCTGAAAAATCAGCACTGACAGCAGCAGCCAAAGCCAAACCCCAGACATCCCCTATATTGAGATGTTAGAGGAACAAATGCTTCTCACTAAATACACAGAGGCCTTGTGCCTTGGTGAGACTGGGACTGCATGTTGCCAACCAACCAAAGTGACCTCCAGAACTGTACAGTGCTGTAAATCTGTTTTAATTGAAACACTGAAGCCTCCTGGGTTGAGCCACATGAACTCATGTAAGCACTTGACTGTACAAGCCAGTGACAGAAACAGCAGGATTCACACCAAGTTCCAGAAAATTGAAAGCCCCAAGACTTGTTTTACTAAGTTTAGCAAAGAGCACAGTACAGGTTGATTTTGCCATTCAGAATTAGGTAAAAGTTGGGACAGTGTTAAGAGAACCAGCCAGAACTGGCCAAACTCCACTGAATAACAAATCCCTTCCAGTAAGAGGGGTGAGTCTACCAATTATTTATGCTTGTCAAGGGTATATTAGAGCTGTGTGACAAAACAGATTGTCTCTCTTTTCCTGGCTTACAGGCCCTCAAAAAAGATACGTGAGAAACACAGCTATGAGCTGGAAAGCATTAAAGGCTTAGTTATCAGATTTTTTTAGCACAAGCAGAGCTGCAAGTGGTTTAACAGGAAACATACTGTGCCCTACCACCACCAGCATGTGGGTAAGTCACCTGGTCACTCGGCAAAGGAGACTGAGCCAATGCCTTGAAAAAGAGAGTTACATCAGCTCTGAACAGGAAAGCAGGAATGATTTATTGCTGAGGAGAACAGCAGTCCCATGGGACACACTTCCAATTAAAAAACTGTGGTCTCTGGTGCATAGACTAGGGTATCCAGAAGAAGCTTGAGAGCTTCTAACAACACCTTGGATCCTGAGGGATTAGCAACTCCCTCCCTATTGTGTTTAGGGCTTCCTGCAATTATTCCTTTTGCCTTCTTGAGAGCACATGAAGCAGAGATCATGTTCTTCCCCGCTCACAAAAAGCTAGGCAGCTCAGGACTCAAATTTACTACTTAAGCCCATAATCCACCAGAATGTGAGAGAAACCCTACCTTTGTGCTCTGACACTACCTACTCATGCAGCTGGACCTTTCCCCATGCCAGCTCTCGTGTGTCATATCCGCAACTCCCTCTTCCCCCGCACGCTCCTTAAAAAGACTTCCTATCAAATAAAAACTACTTAGGGTTGTTTAGCAAGACAAGAACAGCAGTGTGGTCTCTTTCTCCCCATTCTTATCCCTCATTATGAGGGAGACTTCTTACAGTCAAAGCAACACAAGTTTGCTGCAGTTTCACTCATTTTTGCAAGCGCACTTCCCAAAGAGATCCAAAACAGATTTCTGGAGAAGCAGATATTGCTTCAATAAAGGCTGCAAAAGCTGCCAGCTGATGCTCACAACCTTGTATGTTAGCCCTTAGTGCATTCTGGATTTGATCACTCAACCACAAAGCTTTTCAAAGGATCCAGGCAAGGCCAGGAGCACCACAACTCTTCTGTCAGCCCAGCATCTCTGCACTGGGTCTTGCCAGGCACAACGTACACCTGTGCAGATTCCCAGCAGTGACAGAGGCTGGACGAGCTCATCCTCTGCAATAGCTGCTAGAGGTGGAAAGTAGTTTAGCAAAGAGCACAGACAAGTAGATACCCACTGATAGAGATCTCAGAGTAGATATCCACTGGGATAGGGCAGTCAAACTAAACCAGGCTGCCCAAGAACTACACGTGGTTCTGCTCAAGTGACATACAGATCAGTGCAGAGGGTTTTGAACACAACTATTATGCGATATGGAAGAGACACTGCTCTCCTAACAGAAGGAGAAACAGCTGGCTTCACCCCAGTAATTTACTCTACCACCAGTTCATATCAGTGGCCATACTCAACACTAAACAGTGCTTGACTGGCTTTTTGTCTTTTTTTCTTCCCCACAGACATTCTTTACAGATAGGGTTTGCTAGCACCTTCTGAGGGGAGCTGACAAACACAACCTATAATAAGAATTTGCAGCTCTTTTAGAAGAGACTCAGACGTCAACATTGCTTCACGGTTTCTAATCTTGGGTGAGAACATGCACTGGAAAGTTTTGGTGATTCTGCTTCCATACACTGCTTTCCAAATCAAAGACTATCCCAAAATCTTACCCATAGGGCTAACAGGAAAGCAATTTGTCCAGCTACAGCAGCTAAGTTATACAGCTATTAATGATCACTGCTACCACAAAAAAACCCCCAAAACAAACCAAAAATCAAGGATCTCTGCAAGCACCAATCCTATCCTCATGTTTAATCTACAGTTCAGTTCCCAGCTATAGGTTACAGCCATCCACTGGAACAGATGCAGCAGCACATACCACAGGACGCTGTTAGAGATGAAATTAGAATAGTGTTCAAAGCCTCACCACTACTGCCAGAGTTTAAACAAAGGCAAATGGTTTCAAGCACACTGCTTCCCAGTCTGCCTCTTCGGGTCACTGATGGTTTCTCCGGGGGAAAGAAACCCCCAGACCTGTCTTTGCATAACCCAGCTGGAAGTTACCTAAGTACTGCAATAAATCAAACCTTTATACTGCTTTTACAGGCAAACAGCACATGCAGTTTCCTTGACACGTTATTTATTTAAGGCAGGAATCCCTTTCACTCCATCCACACTGATGGTCAAGTGACAACTACAGTTTCCACTTTCCCTCAAAGCTAAAACTGTGTGAAGCCCTATGGACAAGGGAGCATTCACTGTTGCTCCCTGCAGAATGCACAAGGGTTTGAGCACCCTATGGACCAAGTAAAATGCTCAGCTTATCTTTTAAGATGCTAACTCCAGTCAGCTGCTTAAGCATCGCTGCCTGCAGCAAAGATGGCTTGTGTTAGTCACTCTGCGTGTAACTGCACTCTTTCAGATAAACATTCAAAGGCCAAGCTTCAGCATGAGTAATGTGCATAGTACTCTGATGCACAGATTTGTTACTTCTACCGAGTCATTAAGTGTATTTCTAGTTTGCACAAAAGTTTTAAAGCAGTTGAAGCTCTGAAATACACGCAAGTGTTCAAGAACAACCTTATCTCACCAATTTTTTGTTTAGGCCCATCAGCCTTTAAGCAACAGACTTGTGAGGCAAAACACATCTCTTAAGTGTCCAGGCTCAGGAGACTGATCGGCACAACGCTTTAACAGGGAAAGGGAAGAAAGTTGCCCAGATAGTGCAGATCTTGTATTATCAGTGAACAACTAAGACAGATTAGAACTTACCTTACGAGATTGATGCAAAACCAAGCAGCTAATAAAAATATTACTTCTGTTTACCAAGACAAGTTGCCAATCTAATCTACTACAAAACCCTGTAAAGCCTTTACAGTAAGAGTGATTCCTCTCTATCACTGAATTCAGATAAATCTGTTCTCAGCTGAGGACAAGGTATCCTTATAATCTATAGCAGAATCAGACATATGATCTGCCTGTCACACTATTTCTGTTGACCCCCCATTTTGCCAATGGACAAATCTATTTTTGAAACCTTCATGTGACTCATGTCTTTCACTGAGACAAATTCTACAAGAACTTCCAAGAGCAAGTACTGAGCCTAATAGTGCAAGACTGAAGGATGGGACATCTTTTTATACAGGGTTGGTGTGGACTTTCAGCTTGCTTTTACTAAAACCATTCAAAGAAGAGAGCACAGAAAGAACTCTTCAGTCCTGAAGGTGCATGATACACTGGCGAGGAAGAAAATTTGCCAGGAACTGTGCAAAAGCCTTTACCCTCTGAAAGGACAGGTCAGATTAGATAAATTTTATTTAAGCCTATTACATGAAAAGCAGTTTCAGAGACATTTCTATCCTCAACCCAACTGAAAAAAACCTAACTACTCAGTGCTGATAGCAAGAGCTAGAACAGATTGTTTTGTAGTGAAGTCAACATTCCTTATGGCAAACAGCTGAAAAAAGATGCTTCTCCAAAACAATCATCCTGCAGACAGAAGAGCATGTACTCAGGGTATTCTTCTTGTGGTTTACCTTAAGAAAACAAGCTCAGCAGGATGCAACCCAGGGAAACACAACCATGCAGACTGAGCAATTAAGTAGTATTCAGTCTAAGGAGCATTTGAGCATTGCCCTTCAGATTTTATGCTAAAACTATAATTACTGCTAAATTTAACCATGTCTTTCAAACAAGGGCCCTTCACTCAAAAGCAGGTGGATTCCCTCCAGCACTGATAACAAGCAGAAACAAGGAAAGTGTTCAAGGACACAACAGATTTTCAACTCCTTCCTCTCTGTCTGCTATGAACTGAAGTGGTTCTGAAAAGCAGTGTACTGCAGAGGTTGCTCCAGCACAGCATGGAGATGGTTCAGTACATATTCCTCAGTGTCCTGCTCCAGAGAAGCTGCTCCCAGATGTACAAAAGCCCAGGAATGTCTATAAGCAGCATTTCTGCTGTTATGCAATAGTGGGTTAGGGTGACAGGAGCTGAGCAAAGAACACCAGCCAGGAGGACCCTCTTGCCAAGGCCTCCACACAAGAACAAGGACAGCATAACACAACAACCCAGACAACCACGTGCTGGTAAAAAAATCCAAAGGAAAAGTCGTGTTGCACCAAAAATGGAGATTTTTATTTCTGTAAAACAAAAATGGCTTCCGAGTTTGCTCCAGACCCAAAGGTTTTTAACTGACTCATTTCCGTTTTGGTCAGCTGCAGTAGATAGCAGGCAGAATAAAGATAAATATTTGAAGCAGTTATGTCTTCCAGTAACAGGAGGCAGACAGGAGAACAGGCCTGGGGATGGTAGTTACTTATTATGGAAGCTGACTTACTTGGCCCAACAAGCACAGAGTTCATCACTCGTAGGTGGCTAAGTGAATTCACAGCCATTTACATAAAGCTGCTCACAATGTCAGTGTTTGAGCTCCAAACCTGCATTTCAGCTGTGCAGCACAGCCTCACATCTTGATAGGTGGCTGCCCACAGTGCTCGAGAACAACACAATTCCTAGGTATTTCCAAAAATTTCTACTAGCGTTTTAATATTTAAAACAATTCCAGCATGTGATTGTAGATTAAGTTTAGGGGCTCTCAGGCAGTAGATTATCATTTTAGAGCACGCACATCATGCAGTATGCAGGAATTCAGGAAAGCAGCAGCTGTATAAGCAGCTCACACAAAGCACATAAAAACTGTGCTATTTTTATTAGCAGGCATCAGCATTCAGGTCCTCAAAGATCTGAAGTGGAAGTTCAGCAACAGGCTTATTTCTGGAGCATTGCTTCATTTCATCTGAGGAGATTAACACTTTAAACATTAACTCTTACATGGCCTTTATGTGCTACAGCACACTGGATACTGATGGTGAGAAAACAGAGCCTACAACTTGTCAGTGTCAGGACATTCTGAAAACTTCTGCCTGCATTACAACAGGTAAGAGATTATTTTTCCCCCCTTTACAGAGCAGTTCAGAGGTACTTAAACGCTTTACAAAAATCAAACTTTGTCTGAGCCCTGTCCTTTATTTGATGCTAGAGAATGCAATTTGAATTCCAATCAAGAAAACTCTCATAAAAGTCTTCAGGGTTCAACCCCCAACCCCAAATATATAGAAAGCAGCTTTTTCTCCATCACCTCAGCTAGACTACTCAATGTGATGAGGACACAGCAGATATGCAACAAAAAAATTTAAGCAAGTTACAGAACTTCCACATCCCGAGCCTCAAAAAAGAAACAAACGGAGTAGAAGTGTTTGTTTGCTGCCCACAGTACCTGTATGAAGTCAGAACTATTTAAAAGTTGTAGGCTAAACCACCTCCTTCACCATTTAAGAAGCTTTTATTTAGCAAAGTGCCCATCACACCCCTCCTCCCCCACCGGTGACTACAAGAAGTATTTTAGTCAAAACAAGGTATGAGGATTTACAGCACTTAGACTCATCCTTGCTGATAAGAGCTGGAGAACACAAGGCTGCTGCCAATGTCACAGCACCCAGCAAAAACTCAGACCCCCGAGGGTGCTTCTCTGCAAGGTCAATGCTTCAACTTACCAACAGGGAGCTGCCAATTCTTCTCTACCTCTCAGCATGTTCACCTGCCAAAGCTTCAGGGGTAACACTGTTCTTCTAGTTTATTATTCTCCTGGAAGTGTTCCTCCCAGAGTAAAACACTAAGGAGTTGACAGGGATCAAACACTGCTTACTATTAGGGGGAAGAAAAGAACACTGAAAAGCTTAAAGACAGCTTTTCTGACTACTCATCTCCTTGCATCTAAGAGAAAAGCAGTGACAGTGTAAAAGAGTCTCCTGGTACCAGGCAGCCTGCTCACCCAGCACAGGTTGGTGTGCAAACAAAGGATAAGAAGGATCTAGGCTGGATCTTTGACAGTGTTTACTAACAGGCTTGACAGTCATTTGCCTCAATCTTTGAGGAGCTTGCCTTTACTGATGATAAAAAGTGTGCAGACAGCAAGGATAATTATTTTCGATACGGATGACACGTGCCACATCTCTACAGAAATAAAGATACACACACTTTGTTAGAGTAAACTGTAAACAGCCAAAAAAGTCTAGCCCAGTACAGCAAGCAGTGGCCAAATTTATCCTCATGAATCAAAGAGCCAGCACTGCATTTCTACATGAATAACAGCAGATGAAGGACTTTCTGTACCCTTCTGAGAGACAGGAAAAGGACACAGCTGCCACCAGCAGTTAGGCACAAGTGCCCAAGGGCACCAATAGCTGTGCTAAATTGCAAGAGCTTCCATACAAGAAGCAGCAATTTGAATGGAAAAGGGTCTGATTACGCTACTCCACTTGGTAAGCCAAAGTACAGAGCTGGACAGGGTCAGAGGAATGGGTAAGGGTAAGAGGAAGAAGGGGTAAGAGAACATGAGCTCTAGGGAGACAGATTCTCTTGCCTCCCAATGTTTGGTAGATATGTAGAAAGTTCCTGGCAGTTTACAGAACTGCAAAAAGCAGTACTAACATCTACAAGTACCTGGCACACAGCCATCTCAGGCAGTTTTACAATTCAAAGTTCTTAAATTATTCATCCATCACCACTTGGCTTACTGAATGACACCACAGCTACAATGCACTGAATTAGACCAGAGGTGAGGATTGTGCCATAAAGGGAAAATAAAGTCCAAGTGTTTACTCTAAGAATTGTTGAACACCTGCACAGATAGAATAACTTTCCTTGTTTCTGCTTTCTCCCTGCCAGCCTGTTTTTCACAGCAGTGTCCTCACCTCTTCCTCCCTCAAGCAGGAGCTGAACAAACCAGGTCTGAAAGCCAGTTCACAGCTGTGAACATTCCTCTGTACAGAAGAATTGGTCTTATAACAGATCTGACAACAAACCCAGTACTGATATAACAGAAGGGATTGCTGGGCTACTTATTTTGCTTTCATGGTGGAATTTGAAAAGAGCTGCTTAATCAGCTTTCCTAACACTCTGAATAATTAGCAAGTAATCAAAGCCTTGCAAGATTTTTCGGTGGAGTATGGCACAAGCTGTTTTCACATAGCTTTTCCCTAATTATCCTACAAACTGTTTCATGCATAATTGCAGGAATTTAAATATATTTGTTCCCCTTTAGTCTCCAGGTGACTTTCATGCCTAAAGACAGGATTTCTTTGATTTTTTTTAAATTTCTATATTGAAAAAAAGTCTGTGATAACATCACTAGAATAGTAAAAAGAAATAATCACATATACATCTTAGAGCTGTCTTTCCTGTAAACTCTTTCAATTTCCAACAGCAATTATATTCCCAAGTCCTGTCTTCCTTAACAGAGATACAGAGGTAGGAGAACTGAACAGCTACCTATTGACACATTGGGTTCTGGTTTGCTTCCTTTTGTCATGGAAGCCTTTCAGACAATATTTTGCCCAAGAACCAGGTTTCAGAGAAGCCAGCAAGCCTGAGCTCAGCTGATCCAGAGAAAGCTAACAAATCCACAATTGCACACTATTAACACAACACTGGGGTTCTGCAAGCAGCTCATCACTCCTGCAATTAATGCACACCAGATTGCTGTACACGTTCTGCATTTTCACTCTTTTGGGAATGCTTTGCTCTCCAACTGAAAGTCAAAGACATGGCCCTAAGATAGCAGTGCTAGGAGCCTGTGCTGTGAGAACAGAGCTGATATAGCAGGAAAATGGACTCTGAATTAGCTGACAATCCATTTCCAAAGACTAGCCTGATACTAATATGCCTTCAAGGCTGCTAATCAGCACAGCTTCATGCTTGCTCCTTCAGTGACTAGGGACATGTCACTCTGGAGTGCAACACTGGGATGGCAAGTGCCTAAAGTACCAAGTAACTCAAACCTCCTCAACGTATTTTTTAGTAAAGCAACTGCTTTGCAGTTAAGGCTCTAGACATAATCAAGAATCCAAACACAGTTATGTTGCCACCAACCTGGAGTGCATCACAGAACCCTCTCTGGGTTCCAGTTTCAACAGATAATGCTTTGTTTCCTCTAAAAGTTTACAGACCACATGGCTTAACATCTTATACCTTACGTAATCAAGGCACCTAACCCAGCACTGCTAAAAGCCTCTCATCTCCCCTAAAATGACTATCCTTAAGTCAGCTTGACTTTTGAGATCCAAAAGGAAAGTTCATGCAGCTGCACTCAGCACTTACTATATAATTGATGTATTTAGAGCTTCTAAATAGGACTTGCAAGTTTTCAAAGTGATTGCAGAAGAGAAATACTGTAATCAAACTCCTTGTCCCTCCAAAGCCTCAGAAAATTGTGCTAAATGCTTCCTATTATTGGCAAAGGTTCTTGGTGAAGCTAAGGGCAGCTGCACTGATTCTGGAGGTCTTGGAATGGAAGATCAGGGACCAGCCTGCTCAAACACACAGCTGACACAAGGTCAATTTGAAAGTGTATTCAACAGGCTTAGAGCTGGCCTCTGTGTCATTACTTTATTAAACTAGTTAGGATGTGCTCTACCAGTAATAAATTTCATTAGTTTTCAATCACCTTAACGTACTTCAGATAAGAGCAAGCACTTTAAAACTAATAGCCAACCCTGTCTTCATTATAAGGGCACTGACACACCATGGAAATGTCTCCTTCCTGTGAGTCCCAATAGATTCCTTCCCTAATAGAAAGGAGCACAAGAACATGAACAAGTGCTGACTGCATCCATCCCTCCCCCATTTCCACAGCTGGTGGGCTATATAATGCTGGTATAGTATAATATCAGCATACAGCTTCTGTAAAGATGGACAGTGATGACTTTTTCTATGTGGAAAATGCCACACAACAAGGCTTAAATCAAGGTCATAAATCCAGGTACCTGAGAAAATAAAGAAATGCTTGGCTTGGGAAATATTTATTTTAGCCAGGGTATACCCTGACATTCATTTGAACCCAAGTTTAAGAAATACATGAGGAAGAAAGGATAAGTGCAGCTCTTCTTCCTATAACACAGGTCAACATGGAAGAAAATATACTACTTACTCTTTGGTCAAAAGTGGGCAGGACTTGAGTAGAAAGCGAGCCAAAGCAGAGTCTTGGTAAATGAGTTCAGGAGGGGCAGTTGGGCTTTTCAGATTCAAGCAGCGAACAATAACATACAGAACAGCAGCAACTGCAGCTAGCTTCACCCCATCAAACACTGCTGGCAGCTCAGAGGTTTCCAATATTGTACTCATTTTCAGCCTGGAGATTAAAAACAACATTAAAGCTTTTAGAAATATAGTGCTGGATATGAGTATCAACTGCCATGTTAAATATGAGAACCAACTAAATTTGTTAGTCAACACTGCCAGGAAATCCCAGCACATCAACTCAGACTAGCAACTCTTAAATTGAAAGAAAATTTAGTTGGTATTGTTCTAAACACCCTGACCAATGGAAGAAAAACTGGATGATCAGCTGTGAAGCAGATTTACTCCTAATCAGTGCTGCCCCAGAACTGCACCCGTGTCTCAGGTGTCAAGCCCTGGTCTGCAGCCAGTCAAAACATGCAGGATCTTGGCCAAGACTACTCAGGTCAAACAGAAGGTGGGTGAAAAGCCAGGCTATAAAGGCATCTTGGCAGCTTTGGACACCTTTACAGGTGTACAAGCCAGAGTTGAAAAGGAGCACCTGAAAGAACTACTGTGTTAGTTCCTCAGCCTGAGTTTTGCAGTTCCATGAGAACATTGGTACTAAATCCTGCCTGCACTTAAGATGGTCACTTTATGCACTGGCATTTTCAGCATTTCTTTTAATTCACTGCAGCTCTGCAGCTGAAGGACTAGATTAATAGCTAGTCTTTCAAGGGCTTCAGAGTAAAGGAACAGAAGCAAAGTATAAAAAACATATCCTTCTAGCTTGAAATAAAATTCTTACACTGATCCAGCTTATTTTGAACATACAGTTCAAACAGCTGGCTGCATTTATTGTTGAAGGGACAGGTTTTTCCCTGGGTCTTTCCTTTCCTAACCCAAGTAAGATAAGTGACAAGCCAAGTCTTACCAATTTCAATTTTCTTCAAGCTAGAAAAAATTGGCAGTCCTCAGTAGACTTGTCACCAATCCACGTGCTGCCCGAGCTACCCTGTGAGGGGACGAAAAGCAAATTGATTATTACTGATAAAGCTGCATTTCTCAGCTGGAGAGGATGAACACAAATTTATACAAAGGTCCCATCGCAGACATGGCAAGCTATTTGTGTAGTCAGTCACAACCAACTCTGATCAACCTGCATCTGGAAGCTGTCCACTGGCAACAGATTTCTGAGTGGATCACTTGCCTACAGCATATTGACTCATGTGCAGTGTGCAAAGGCAACTTAATGAACAGAGAGGCTTCATCTCTGTAAGACAGTGAGACATTGTAGTCAGAAAACCTACCCAAATCTCTTCCTATTTAAACAACCCGGATTAGCAGGCTACTCTTCTCAACTTTGTACACTATCTGCACTGTTACTGAAGTGAGAAGCCAGTCAGAAAGAAGTTTCCTGCTACTTTTATTCAGGCTTAGCAAGGCAGCTCACTCCTACAGATGGAAGCTTGTAAACAGTCTCTGCTTGTTCCCACACTTGCTTTTTGAGATGTTACAACATATCACACTTCAACACGGTGGGAGCCACAGGAGGCTCAGACAGAGTCACCTAATTAATACTGGTGCACATGCAAGGAGGCTTGTTACAAGAATATGATGGTGCCAATAAAAGAGAAAGCTTTCAGCCCGTGACCATAAAAGTATAAGCAATACTTGCAATTAGAACTGCCTTACCACAGGCACAACAAATCGATGGGAAATCAGAGCTTCCAGGAAAAGCTCCAGAACTGTCTGCTCTCTACCACAGCTGCTGCTTCCAAATGGAAAACACCATCAGGACAGACCATACCAAAGCCTCACTCTTCTTTATAGCAGGAGTAAAGAGCCTCAGAAGTACTTTCTGTACTCAGTGCAGCTACACCAAAACCCCTTGGAAGAAAACACGTGTGACATCAGCTATTGACTAACAGAGTGCTGGAAAGCTGCAAGTTTCTGCCACCACAACCATCTGCACAGCAGAACAGAGTGAGGGAAGCAGAGACATTTAATCTTGGACAACTCTTCAGCTCTTATTTTCCAGTTCTGAGCTTCACAGTAGAAGGGAGAGGATGGGCCACAAAAAGCCATTTATTCTTCTACTCAGAAGATTGCACTGGCATCACAAGAGGAGTTCAAGTACCATGTTCAGCTGCAGTATGTTACCTCACATCTCTGCTTGGTAAACTTTCACCAACACCATCATCAGTTCTGTAGGAGACAATAGGCAAACTACAGCAATGGCTTGACCAGGGAAGGTACAACTGGCAGAAGAGCAGACCAAGCTCCTGAACTCAAGGACAACCAGGTGCTCAAGCCAATCTTCTCCAGATCAAACTCCCAGAAGTTCTGTTGATACCTCCCTATCACTGTTTTATTCAGAAAATTAGGAGACATTAATACCTGAGACCATCCTGACACCTGGATTTTAAGCTACTTTGCTGTTTACAGTGCTCACCTTAGTCAATTTGTTAAAAATAAAACTGGGCACAATTAGTCATTAGGATTTTGTACTAGTGACTCAGTGTAACTGATCCAACTAAACCCTATCTCCCCCAGAATGTTCTCTCCCATGTAACCTTCAGATTACAAACACACCACATCTTTTCTGATACCTTTATATCTCATGTTAGCCTGTCACTCCCTTAAAACAGCATACCAGCTTGGCATTACTTTCAGAAAAATCAGCTGTTGGTAGGCAGGATTACGCTTTGACACTTACGAACTAGTATTTTCCATTTTAGACAGTCTGAACACACATTCACTGAACTTACGCACCTCAAACATGTGCTAGAGGTTCGTGTATTTGTCAGAATCTTTACCCAAAAGCTCAGATCAGTCTGTAGATGTAACACAAAGCTGGCACTGCTTCAATTGCACAGCTTTCTGCAGTGATTATTTAAGCAATGGATCCAGTCCGTGAAGACTCCATGCCCTGTGGATTCAGCTGTATCACTTGAGGTACTCCCTCTAAAGTCTGGTATTTCTGAAGAGCTAAACAAACCTGTCTCAGCCAGGGCACATTTGCAAGGGCTGAGTCAAGCACTCAGCTCTAAAATTTTATGGGTTTAGCTTACTAAAATGGATTTGAGCTCTGCCTCTAATCACATAGGACAAATGTCTCCCTCTTTAACCAGCTGGGATGAGGTCACCTTGCTTCTGTTTTGTTAAACCCTTTTTGCATTAACCCAATAAACTTGTCTGTTTAAAAAAAAGGATACATAACCACAGGGTTGAGCCAGACAAATTTTAATCTAGAATCTCCTCTAACTGGGTCAGCATTAATCTAAATGGACAAACATTTGGCTTTTTCCATATACAAAACACCAGATTCACTTCTGGCAGGCTAGGCAAAATTACCAAAAAGCAAACCACTGGAAGCAATCAAGATTTTCCATCTATCACAGCATTTGAGATCCATGTTGAGGAATCCAAAAGTTGAAGCTCCTGGCCCCAAGGATGTTACTTTTAATCATCTTCTTTTTACATAAAACTGTGCATTTAAATCACTTATAGGCATGACAGCCACAAAGACCAGCAGCCCTCTCAAGCAATGTTCTTAAGTCCCAATTGAAACTGAGGGATAACTTTAAAATCAATCACTGGAAAGCAAGTGCTGGATTTGTGGTCTTTTCATTTGCCTTTTCATCACAAAAAGCTGAAAATCATGTTACAGGAAACATTTCAGCATTACTGTTAACGGAGTGCACTTCATCTGTACAAGTATAATGAGAAAAAAAATCCCAAGCCTCACCCCTTCCAGACAGGAACAGACACAAGTACAATAAGAGCCAGTAGAGCTACGGCAAATTCTTTGTGTATCCTTTCAAAAACACTGGGTTTTTGGGAAAGACATAATCAAAATATTTACTTGTACAGTAAGTGAATTCTCAACTGTCAACAAACCCAAGACCTGCATGCATTTCAGTTCCAGGATTCCTGTGGAGAGGAAACTCTTCCAGGGACAGGAGTCACTTTGCTGACTCAAAAGGGCACGCACAGGATTTGGTAGCTACCAAACTTTACAGCTCCTCCACCCATGGAAGCAGAGCCTGACTCTTCTTACTGGAAAGCCAACATTAAAAAAGCAAAGATATTAAAGGAAGCCATTCCCACAGGATGCTCCCCCCTCAGGCCTTTTAACAAGCCACTGAAAGCCTGGCAGACTCATTTATTTCACTGATGCATTAGAAATGCTTTGGGCTAATGCAAAGATGCAGCTATATGGAACACAGAGAGCAGAGGCCTCTTTGAAAGGGGCTCCACTAACAAGATATTCTATTCTCCTTTACATGGACTGAAGAATCTTGAAGGAATGCCATTTCCAGGAAGGGCAGCTTGGTACAAAAGCCTCAAGGATGCCTCCCCAGCCCTCAGCACTCGCTCTCAGAGCTCAGCTGGACACCAAAACACTGCAACATGCCTGGCCAACAGTGAGAGTCTTTAAAAGTTCCCTTTCCTATTCTGTTACAGCTTACCAAGTAGTGTAATACCCTTACCCACCAGGACTCAGAAGAGCCTAAGAGGCCATTTGTGACAGATTTAAGCAGGCAGACTTTGTTAACTAACCTATCAGACATTTCTTGGACTGGTTTCACATATTTTAGTGTCTGCTTGGGAATAAAACCCTGAAAGCAAAACCACCCTACTTTAAAGAGTTGTGCCTAGGCAGACTGGGATCAGAAATAAGGTGGGTTTTTCTCTGCACCTCTTTGAAGGAGGAAGGCTGAAGTTAGTTCTTTATGGAATGTTTCCAGGAAATTAATCATCTTTAATATCAGCCAAAGCTAATGACTTTATGAAAGACACACTGCAAAACCAGAAGGTACAGGCCTGTCACTGCCAGGTAAGATATTTAGAACCACGTTATGGAGAAAGGAACTTTCTTAAGGAAAGGGCAAAAAGTCAGAGCACTGCATAGCTTTTTCAAACAAAGACAAGTTTTATGCCAGAACATTACTCAACTCTCACTCCAGGAAGTGCACGAAAGTGTCACACTGCTGAGCTTTCAATGGTTTAAATGCAGAGGATGAGGTTTAGAGACCATCCAGATGAAGATGAATACACTTGGGAAAGGCTCTGAAGCATGTGTCCTGATGGGAAACGCTGCCAGACTAATCACTGGAGGAAAAGCTACAAAAGTACAGAACCTGTGCAAGAGGAATCATGAAGAAAGCCTCAAGCTTTATTGCGCAGTTCCATATCCTGTCTTTTACCCAGCACTTGTATAAAAAAAAGCCTTTGTTTTTACGGCAAAGTGTTAAGTCTAAACTGCTTTGTTCCCTGAAAGTTACATAGATATTTACATAGAGTATTTTAGGGCCACACCAATACTATGCCTCATCAGCTTAAGCACAAAAAGTGAGTCATAACACCACTTATCTTGAGACTGGCATCTACCCAGCCCAGGCTCACCCAGAGCAGAACCTCCCATTACCTTCAGTGTGGCTCAGAGGACACGTCAGAAGCAAATGCTGAGATCTTGATGCATCACTGGGTACTTCTGGCCATGTAAAAGAGCCAGCTAAGTCTCAGACCTCAAAGCACAGAGGGTATAATTAAGAATTAGCTGAGCACTTAAGGCACTTAAGTTTAGGGTTAGATGTGGCCATGAGAGATAAAGTGCAGTCCTCAGGAGTCTGGCAAAGCACCCATGGGTTTGTTGTCCAGCATGTGACAGATTTTATCTCCCAATAAAGAGGGCACACTGACATGCCCCATCACCAGGATGCTTAAAAGAACACTATTTGGACAGCGTATTGAAGTCCACAGTGCAAATCCCTCCCTGTGCCAGGGCCATACCCAGGCCAGGATTTGGCTGGTTGGCAACTACAGAAACCAGCAAGCACAGAAACTGGCAAGTATTGTTTATACTCTGTTCCAAAAAAATTTCTTGGCTGGTGCTTTCACTGGAATTTGACCTTTTCATCAGTTACAATACTTGGCTCATACTAAATTTAGAGGTACTGTGAGGTTACAGGGATAAAGTTCATAGCACAAGGAACCACCAACACAGTTAGAAAGACAGGTGCTTTGAACTAGAGCTTTCTACTTTCCCCTTGAAGAGTTCTACACCTTCAGAGCAGAAACCAAGCACCTCAGAGGGCTGGGTGTACATTCCAAGGCAGGTTGCTTAAAAACGCACCCAAGAAAAAAAATCTATAGCCAACAGGGACAAAGGCTCTTTAGCACTCTCACTTCTCCAAAAAGGTTAATTTACAGTCAAATGAGCCTTGAATGTCACTTCCTTCCAACTACAGGCACGGCCTTTGTTTCCTCACAATATTATTTTAACTGATCAGAAACAGTTCTACTGCAGGACAGGCAGTTTTTATAGATGACCTAAGGTTGCTATGCAGGCTCCTTGTTATGTCACCTTATCTGGTTCCCCTTTGTCTAAGATGGATTGAACACCCCTGCATTAGCTTTTATTGCACACACCTCATGAACATGATTAAACTACAACAGGACCAGACTCTGACTTCACAGAAATCAATTAACTGCAGTAATCAAATAATTACATTTGCTTAAATAACATGAGCCTTTCTTTTAAGATAAGGTGCAGAGACTTGGGACTGTCTCAATAACCACTACCTTATGTAACTACAGGGCAAAGCTTCAGGTCCTTGTAGAAGAGGTCAAGCTAACTTTTAGGTACAGAGAGAAATATTGGGTAACACCTTTCCACAGTCCTACAGCACTAGCAGGTGTCCCCTGCCTACCACATAACTGTGCCAGTGAGCAGCATAAAGCTCAAGGGAAGAAATGGGGTAAACACAGTGTAGAGAACCCAACAAACCATGCTCAGTAGATGAGGGAATGCTATTGGAATCAAGCCACAGAGAGCTAAGTGAGCTAATAAAAACTGCATTATAGACCAACCCTCCTCAAGGAAGCCAGCTCTATTCCTTCATTATATTTTGAAGCATCGTATTGTTAAAGCCTCATTTATCCTCTGACTCCAACCCCTCCATTTCAACACTGTCACAGAGCTCAGCTGAACATACTAGAGGAACAGCTCAAAGTCCAAGCACATCACAACTGTTTGCTCAGCTACAGGGTTGAGCAAGTGGGGAACATGCTCCACACCAGATGAGCTGTACAGCAGGGCAAGACCACCTATAACAAGGCACAACACAGGCAAGAGAACTTTATTCAAGAACAGTCCAGTTCAAGCAGTCTGAAAACACCTATACCTGAACAGGAGGAAAAGCTGAGGTGCCGTTTCACTGAGGTCTTTAAACACCTTGCTTACTTTGTTCCCCTGACGAGCAGCTCCTCTCCACAGGGGAGCAGAAGATTTGCAGAGTCATTCTCTCACAGCCTGTCCATGACAGATACAAGGCTCGCACTAGAGGAGGAGTAATGTAAATACATTGAAAATGCAAATTTTCATGCAAATACATTGAAAATTAAGCAAAAACGTTTCAGGACAGAAGAACTACACACAAAGAGGTGGGGGCTGACCAACACACAGCTACTAGCACTGATGAATACTTAGGTTCTCCCAGAATGCAACTAAAAGAGAGGTTTTGGAGCAGTACAGCAGTCACCAGCAACTCAGTCTCTTAAGGGCTACATTGCCGTCTCTGATGTTGAACCAGAGTGACAGACTAGGGGTATTACAGGCACATGTTTTAGGACATTTTATCCTTACCTCTTACAAGGAGGTTCACTGTAAATGACTGTGTATGTGCCTATTTCACTTAGTACAGCCTTTAATATTCACATATGCTCAACCAACACTTCACAGAACTGGGTGTTCCAGATAAGGGAGAGCCAGGCTTGAACCCTCTCTGTACAAGCTTTCTGGAACCTGCAGCTCTATACAAAAGCAACTTTGAGGATGCTTTGAGGTAAGTTTAGAAGCAGGACAAGCTACTCAACAGTGAGCCTCGCAGTAGCCGTCAGTCACTTGTCCCTTCCTATGAGGAGCCTATACTATACTTTTTGAGTACTCAATGCCCTGAATAGGGCTGTAGCTCAGTTATTAGCAAATAATACATGAGACATTTCAGAAAAGTTTGGTGTTTGCAGGAGCTCAACCCATATCAGCAGAGGAAGTTGCCGATGTAATTTATTTTAGTCAAACTGAACCCACAATAAGGAGAAATGAAAGCATTTCTCAACAGCAGAGAGAGGGATAGGCAACTGCACTTCTTGGTCAGTCTAGAGATACAGATAAAAATCTGTTCTCTGCCACGTCTGGCACTGCCTTCCAGTGCCATTACCTCTAACAGAGCACATGCACAATGACGTTCCAAGCACCTGGTCTGTACTGAACTGCTTTGCAAAGCATTTTCAATTACTGCTGCCTGATACTGGCAGAGTAAGGCTGGCAGTCAGAGACAATCTTTATTATTAAGTCAATTGAGACAGCTGAAGGAAAGATAAGCCCTTGGGTGTAGATGCCTTCCTAGAACCAGAAAAGGCTTAGATAGCTGCCCCACAGGGTACCATCACTGCCACCCACATATGCCGGGCAGGCACAAGAAAGACAATGTGCCCTTGCACACTGAAATTAAATCAATCAGCTGAGTTTGATCAGATGTTTAACTGTATATAAGCCTAAACTTTGTAAGGTACTTAGGCAGAAGAAGGGCAAATACTTGCACAGAAGATCAACTGATCTATAGCACATTAAGAACAGCAATTCAGAGCTGTAACATATCATGAAACACACTCTTCCAGAGAAACTCAGAAGTGTAGATGAAGACTCCAAAGTACTAGCAAACTACAATTGTTTAGGCTTTTGCTTAAAAGTCCAAGTGACCAGTTTCAGGCTGGTCTTTGCACCTTTCAGTAGGAATGACAAGCACCCAAGAACCCAACACTTACATGCCTACAAGACACTGAAAAATCCTGTTCTTGGTTAGTTTAATCCAAGTTCTGGTACTGCCAGAGCTGGCAGTGTGAAAGTAGGGATGAAGAGGCAAGGGATATGGAAGAAGAAAGGTGAGTAACAGGGCAATGTGAATCCAGTGGCACCCAGGCATTTCACTGCTCTAAAGCCACCATTTCCTATCCTACACCAAATCCCATCTGGAGTATGGCTGGAACTTAGTAGACTCAGATAATGTCTTCATATGCCTGTGTCAAGGTCAAAGGGTGTTATTTTGCCATCTTTCCTTCCCAGTGCCACATCCCAGAACAACTATTTTAATGTGTTAATCTCTGAGTTTTCACATGACAAGTTTAATAAAGCAGCTTTATGAAACACTAAGAGTTTAAGCCGCTATTTGCCCTCTGAACAGAAAAATACAGCTTTTACAGGAAGAGTAGAACAAACTAATTTTTAAGCTTAACTTCTTCAGAAACAGTTCTGCAAGATAGAAGGTTTTATCCAGAACCTCCACATCTTTTCCACACCTAAAAAAAAGACAGTCTGGCACTATCTTAGGTCAGCCTCATATTTTGTGCAGCGAGTTCACTCAGTAACACAGAGGATCTCCCATGCAAAAGCAGCTATTTTTAAGAATAAGACAGGAGAATAGAAGAACTCAAACATTAGCTTTTATTTCTATTTTCATCTCCTTCCTGTTCTTACTCTTGACTTTAAGACCAAAATAAATGATGTCTAGAATAAGAAGAATAGCTGCATGTCCACTGATCTAAGAAGAGACAAGAGAAGCTATTGAAACTTCTCTCGTGATATGAGAGCTAAACAAGCACCTCAGAGAGGTGACACAGGAAAGATAAGAGAGCAACCAAAGACTAGTAGTCAACAACAAAACTCCCTGCAGAGGAAATACGCATTATCAAAGCAAGTCTAAATATGAGATACCACAAATGCAAACAACTGAACTGAGTGCCCTACCATATCAGCAGGGAGTAGAACATGTCAACCCAAGCAATATTACGAACATGGCTGAGCATGATAATAATTGATAAATAAGGCATGCAAGATGAATACCCTGTACCAGTCAGCTGACTAATAAGCCAGGAACATTTGTTACAGAAGGAAGCACCAGTGCTGTGAAAGTCAAACAGCAATCTAAGAGGCAGACAGGAATCTTTAATACTTGCCAGACCAGTGACAATTGTTCATCAACAATAAGAGGAAGCTGTTATGAATTCTCCAAGGGAATCGACATGAGAATGCAGGTACAGAATGCAATCCCTCCAGCCATACCTGCATGAATAAAGCTGCTCCTGTCATACCTCTGCAGGCAAGTTAGCATCAGGTGAGAGATCTCAGCAGCTCATCAATTGTGACAGATACATCTACACATCCTGTGCTGGAGGAGATCACAAGTTACACCTGAAGATGCAGGATGAGGCAGAGTCCCATCAGACAGGGTATCAACCAGATACACAGCAGGCACCAAAAAGGAGTCTGAAGCTGATGCAAGATGCTCGTAGCAGGGTCAGGACCTTGGAGCGTGAGCACCAGGGAAGAGCCCCGTTTAGCGGGCGCAGTGTGACCTGACAGGGGGCACAATCCCCCTGGCTCTAACTCTTGCAGGGACCCTCCTCTGGTCCGCACTCAGCTCTCGATCGCATCCCACGTCGGCCTTCCCTCCCTGCGAGCACAGGGATGCGCTGCTCCCACCCCAGCTCTTGCCCTGCACAGCCTCGCACCCCCAGGGAGCGAAGGTGGAGGCTGTCACCGCACCATCACCTCCCAGAGCTTCCAACCTCAAGGAGAACAGCGAGGGGACCGAACACTGACCCACCGAGGGGCATCCCCATCTCCCCCCCGGGCAACAAACACGCGGGGCCGGGCGTGCAGGCAGTGCACGGCAGGACGGCGGCTGGGCAGGGACAGACACGGCCGCGGCGCAGCCCCACCGAGAGGAACGGGAAGGAGGCCCAGCCGTGC
>VWZT01015557.1:289080-301997 GCA_013397055.1 Pachycephala philippinensis | reverse complement strand
GAGCGGGGGGCGGGACGCTGCTGTTCCAATGGCTCGGGCAGCTGTCAATCAGGCGGGGAAGGTGATCGGTGCCGCGGCCATGACAGAGCGGGGCCTGAGGGAGCAGCGGGGTGCCGAGGGGTGGGGGCAGCCGCGGCTCCAGCCTCCGCCTCAGCTTCATTCTCAGTCCGCTACACGCCGCTGGAGCCACCACCCGTGACGTGGGGGAGGCAGCCTGGGGAGCGGCTCCAGCTGAAGGACGTGGTTGCTCCTCAGTGATACGGAGCTCGGTAGTCCTGAGAGCCATAAACCGCTCTAGGCTGCCTATAAGCCGTGTAGTGTACCCGGTGCTGGATGCTGGTTACATAATACTGCGTCGTTTAGAAACGGTATCTTAAAAATGGTGGCTGGGCCTTCAATATGCTGGGTTTGTTTATCGTGGGCCCACCTCCGTGTGGCAAACACTGGGACCACCCTTGGGCTGTGCCAGCAGCAGTGAAGGGTCTTCCCTGGTCCTTCAGAGTGCTCTGCATTGTCCCACCCAGTGGGGTATGTGACGGGGACAGCGAAATGCACTCACATGTGGACCCTGCCACATCTGGAAGGCACTGGAGGAAAATAAATTATAAGATAAAAAACTGTCCACAAAGCAACGTTTATAAACCACTTCTTTTGTATTCTTCCGAAAGAGCCATGCGTTATGTTGCTGGTAACATCAACCGTTCTGAGCTGTGTTAATGGTTGCTTTATATAACTGAATGGAAAAACCCTTCCTCTCATTTCAGATATTTTGTTTCCTGTGTTTACTGGGTGTTGGAGCTTCCTACGTGGAGAAAGCTCTCAGGGAGCAAGTCACATTTTCCAGGGCGCTGTGTACGTGGAGAGATGAGTAACTGCTGTAGCCTGAGTCACAGGGAAGAAGGGAGTGCTGGGTAAGGGCAGAGAGGGAAATTCTGGAATGAAGGTGGCAGAGCAAACATCATCCTCTCCTCCACACTTGCTACAGGTGTGATCCCACACCACTCAGTCAAACAGTTGTATTCCTTATCTTTTAATTAACCTTGTGAAAATACCCAGGGTTTTATGGTTGCTAAATTTGTCAGCGACTTAGCTGGGCTGAGGTTTGGTTTGTCTCAAGGCAGCTGAGTTATGCTTGTGAGCAAGTTAACAGATAGGCTCAGCAGATAAACATCCGGTATCAGGCTCAACTAAGTATTTGAGGAATGTGTTTGAGTTTGATTACAGAAAATTGCAGTCCGATTGATTCCAGGTGTACCTTAGCTCCTTCACCATCTGATCCAGGCAGGAAAAAACAGATCCGGGCAGGAAAACACGCCTCAAAGTGGAGCTGAGCCTCCAGGCGAGGCTTTTATTTTAAGTCCTTGAGGCTGTCGGAGATTTCTCTGACCTGAAAGAAGCTCAGCTGTTAGAAGAGAGCTTTGTTACGGACCTGTCACAAAACAAAGCAAACCAAACTTGGTGAGGAAAGGTGAACACTGAAGAGGTGGCAGCACAAATTTACAGGTGGCTGTAGCAGTGGGAGCCAAAATCCTGAGCTGTGCTTATTGCAAGAAGGGAAGTGATGGAAAAGGTGCTGTGTCTCCAGAAAGGGAGGGAAGAACCAGTGCAAGTCGTTGGTGTTTTACCCTGGCAGTGTTGAGGGGTTCCAGCTGCACCTTGTGGTGTGGAAGCAGGGATGTCTGGGAGGGAGCAAGCACGTTTTGGGAATACAAATCCAACTTTGAGCTGCTAAAACAGCTGGTGAGCTGTGGCCTGTGAAGGAAGCGGCCCTCCCTCTGAGTGTGTGGGGAGTTGCTGGGGCTGATGTGCTGGTGGGCTCTGCAGGGTTGGTGCTGGGAACACCCCCGTGTGCCTGTGCCGTGGGTGGAGCGCTCTGGCTGGGAGCCAGGAGCAAGGCTGTGCCACTCACAGTAAACAGGTCATGCTCAGAAAATGCCATCTGAGCAGGAGCCTGAACCATCCCCAAAGGAAGAGTGCTGGAAAGAGCTGGGCTTCATTTCCAGCCTTATAGGGGAGGGATTTAGCTGCTTCAGCCCAGCTGATATTTCTGCCTGCTATTATTGCTGAGAGGTGGGATGGGAGTGTCCAGGAACACCCTAATGCTTTGGAGGCAGGAAGAACACTCTCTGAGTAGTGTGGCTGCTGCAAAACGGGATAAATGTATGTGCTGGAAACTGCAAGCACAGGAAGAACGCAGCTTTGCCTTGTGCTTCGGGCAGGCAATTACCTCTGTACAGAGAGGCCAAAAAAAGACTGATGAAAATTCCACCTTTTTAAATGCAGCAATTGGAAAGGTACCAGGCAGAGAGAACTCCACGTGCTGCTGAACCAACCCGAGACACCCCCGTGCAACGCTGTGGTGACAATCACCTTTTGTTCTGCACATCCCTCTCTCTTTTGGCTGTTGCTGCCACAAGGAACTCTGAACTCTTTTTCTGCTTCATTTCCCCTGGCCCAGCTTTTCTCCTGCTCAGCAAACGTGCCGTGTGCTGAAGGACTCCCGCGGACTTTGCACCCCTGAGGAAACCTTTTTGCCAGAGAAAACATCAGGGTGTTCATCTCTGGCAGTGTGTAGCAGGAGCAAAAAGGAAAACACCTCTTAGGCAGGGTTTGATTGCCAGCTGAAAATAAGCAAAGTGCCTGTCAGTGACATGTGAGCACAAAAAAGCTTTGCAGATGGAAATAAAGGTAATGCTTTTTCCTCTTCTCCTGCTCTGCCTTCCCTGCAGTGCCAGTGAGGCTTTGGCTTGTGGGCTGCAGAGCCGTGCTGTTCCAGAGCCTGTTGGATCTGGAGGCACAGCGCTCTTTGGACTCTTATATATTTTCTGAAAATGGTGTCTAAAAGAGTAATGGGCACTTTGCAGAGCTCTAAATAGACCAGCCTCTGTCCTGAGGAGCTGGCAACGTACGGAGGCAAGTGCCAAGGATGGGAGAATGGCTGCATCATACAAACCAGCTGGGGAGGTGGCACGTGGCCCCACCTGATCAGTATTTTTCCATCACATTCTCATTCAGCTGCTCCTTGCCAACTTCCAGCTCTGTCACGCTCCTCAAAAGCTTCTACTCTGGGTTTATTTGGCACGCTATTTATTTCCTAATTATAGAACTGAAGTGACTGACCTCAGCCCTGCTGGGTACTGCTGTCCCTTCTAGACCGC
The DNA here is from genome assembly GCA_013397055.1 of Pachycephala philippinensis. Taxonomy (NCBI): domain Eukaryota; kingdom Metazoa; phylum Chordata; class Aves; order Passeriformes; genus Pachycephala; species Pachycephala philippinensis. The sequence continues at coordinate 298,839 of VWZT01015557.1, read as the reverse complement.
AGGCTCTGGTCTCCTCTAATCGCTGAAGGCCATTGCTAGAGACTTTCTGACTCACTTTTTTTGTTTTTCTCCCAAACCCGAGAGTGCTCAGCCTGCTTATACAGAGAGCTTCACTGATCATTTCAGAGCAGATGGGCTATTGCATTCCCAAATTCTTTAGGCCAAAAGAGAAATGCCGCTGAGCTGAGCACTTTACCAGGCTGTGTTCTGCTGCTTCTGTCCACAAATTCCCAGCAGCCAGCTCACTGCTTTTATCCCACATCCAGCCACAGCTGCTGGCTGGAGGAAGAGGTTTTGAAAACCACTCCTGTTAATCAGCGGTGCTGCGAGTCCTGCTTTCGGTTGCTCCATGGCACTTGAACTCTGCCTGGCTCCACAAACAGACTCAGTGGTCTAGGAGAAGGATCCATCTCTCTCCCCCTGAAAGGAATCTGTGCCACAACACTACTGAATTTTCCAGGGAGTCTGGTTAGGTGAAATTCCTACCTTCAGAATACCTTCTGTACCAAAAGCTGCCAGGCTGAGCAGACCTGTTCCTTGCAGCCACCTCTAATGCCACCTCTTATTCACTTAGAGCTGTTTCTGCCCCTTTCACACATTTTGGTAACTCAAGATACACCTGCAGGAGCCAGGCAGTGCTTTGGTGTGGCACCTGTCCCTAAAGCCACCTGCAGAAGCAGGAGGGTTCTGTGCAGTGGAGGTGGCATCAGAGCAGCAGGTGTCTGGCAGGCAGTGAGAGCAGGGAGAGGAGGCGTCTCTGAGGGAAAACAGGGTGGATTCAGACAAATGAATGTGCTAGAGCCAGAAGAATGTACGAGCTTCTCCTGGAGAGTTTCCAAGATGTACTGAATAAAGAAAACCACTGGTCTTCTGTTTAATCCCAAGGGGTCTGTCTGACATTTGCCACTACAGTGTGTTCCTGAGGTTGGAGTCTGGAAAGACTGTGGTTGTCCCGCCTCAGAAAGCTGGCAGGGAGTCTGCTAAGGCCGCAGTTTTATGGTTTTTTTCAGTGGCTGCTTGTGAAATGCTTTCTGTGAAAAAGTTTCCATAGAAGTAGTGGTGCCGGAGGAGAATGCGGGGTTGCAATCCTGCAAACTGAAATGTTCAGTGAAGCGAACAATGGGATTAGCAGCCCCTTGTAAAAATCCAAATGTTAGTATCGCCTGAGGAATGGGGAAGGGCCTTTTCCTAGAGAGCAATATTTATGGAAATAAATTGAGTGGAGGCGGAAGCTACTGCCTTGTGCCAAAATAGTGGGAACCGGGATAGATCTGGGAGGGAGGGAGAACACAACGGTGTTTGGATAATGATGAGTACAAAATAAATGGTTAGAGTTACGATTTGGGAGAATGAGTGATGGTATTCAGGAGCAGAGAGCCAGAGCTCTGTTTCCTGGAGGTGTAGAAGGAAAGCAGGGGTGAGAGGAAACAGGCTTGATGCTGGTGCAGGGAGGTGGGTTGTGGGTGAGGTTGTGAGTGAACCACGGGAGCATGGTTTTGGGGGGTGGGTAAGTGAGGAGGAAGCTGCAAGGAGCTGTGGGATGGCTGGGGTGAAAGGCTAATCCAGAGCATTTCCATGTGCCTGATGGTTTCCTGGAGATGCACTGGCAGTCACAGCCAAGTGGGGAAGGTCTGCCACCATGGCCAGAGGTGAGCTGGGGGTGACCACCCTTTTCCGTGCACAGGCACCTGGGAGGCTGCAGATCAGCGTCCCATGAAAACAAAACAGCTGCAGAGCTGCTGCATTCCACTCCGGCTGATCTTACCTGGCTTTGCAGGAGCAGCACTTCTCTTTGTACCACCTCTGAGTTAAAGTATTGCACGGGCTGGAGGAAATAAACGGTGCTGCTCATGCTGTGTAATGACCCCTTTTCCATGCTGACTCCACCTTGGCGCATTGCAGGCTCCACCTTGCAAAACTGATGTCTCAGCTTTTGGGAAATGACGTCTGATTTGCCACATGTCTCCTCAGAGCAGACCAGCTTTAAGATCCTGACCTTCGGAGTTCCCATGAAATCCATCCTGGGATCTGGCAGTAATGCTGCAGGAGGATTTTGTTGGAGTTACACAGGGCTGGATGTGTAGGGAGTGTGGCAGGATGGGAGGATGTGTGGCTGAGTGATGATGGTGAAGGTCCTTCCTCCTTCCAGCTCAGGAAAGAGCTACCACCCCGGCGGAGGCTAGAGGGTGCTGTGCTGCAGGGAATGGGTGTCCTCCTCCTTCCCTGCTCAGCATCCCTTCAGAACCAGGTAAAAATTTGCAGGAAACACTGCCTCTGAGCTGAGATGAAGACTAAGGTGGTGGCTGCAGTTACGAACAATCTCCAGGGCTTTTTTCAGACTAGAATAGTTGATTAGTTCATTATTTAGCACCCAGAAAGTGACATACAAAAAGGAAGGGTGGCTTTTCTCAGATGGGTGTAAAAGCAAAAAGAAGGGGACAGACAGGAGTGGGGAAAATGAGCGAGAAAATGAGGGACGGATCAGAAGATAAGGAAGCTGAGTGTAACAAAAGCAGAGAATAGAAGGGTAAAGAAAGAAAATAAAAGGATAAGGAAAGAAAATAGAAGATGAAACCAATGCAGAGGATCACATCCACTGCTGTGTCCAATTAAGGGCTTCATATCTGCTGAGTGATGAAAGGGAGATTCGCTTGGGAGAAAAATAAAGGAGCACTTCTTGCTCGCGGCAGCTCTGGCTGCAAAGCCCCCGGCCGATGGGGCAGGATCAGCTCCTGTTTACCCAGCTGAGGTGTGGCTAATCCTGAGCACCGCAAAGAGCAGAGCTGAGGAGCGAGAAGAGGCCGGGGGGAGCACGGGAGACAGGGCTGTGTTTGTACAGCAGCTGACAGGCAGCTGCAAGACCAGGCGAAAACACGACATGCTCCCGAACAAGCAGCTCTGTGAGCCGAGGGCTGCTCCCTGGAAAGCCTGCCAGGAACCACAGGCAGCAGGAGCGAACGTGCCTCCTGCGTGGGGCTGCACGTGCTCTGCAAAACACAGCCCTGCCTCCCCGGTGTGCGGCTGGGGGGTCACTGTCCTCACAGCTGGCAGGGCTGCTCTCCCTGCCTGCCTGCCTGCAGCAGCTGGGGCAGATGTGCAGGCGGAGCTGGAGCAGGAGAAAGCACAGGTACGTGTGTTCTTATATTCTCAGGTCTTGCAGAAGACAACCTACCAGAAGTGAGAAGATGCAGGCATACAACAGAGGAGGAAGACTGCAAATGAGCCCCATTCACAGCTAAAGGGACTGCACCTCCCTCTGGGCCGTGGGGAGGTTCTGGGGTTCTTTCAGGTGAGCAGTGTGTACAGCACATCATCCATTAAATCGGCCACCTCAGGTGTTGATGCAGGTGACCCCCCTTCTGTTTTCTACCTCAGTACTGAGGTGGGTTAGCAAGGACTGCAAGAGAGCTTCCTAAACTGGACACAAGCCCTTAATAACCGCCCTGGCCCCACCACATGCGCCAAAGGAGGTGCTGGGGCTACATCCGTAGGTCCCTGGGGGACATCTCCAAGAGGTACAAACAAACCTGGCCCAGAACATGGACCAAAGGGAATGCTCTGGTAGGATGCAAAGCCCTGTTAGGAGCGAAGAGGGGCTGTTGAACCCATGTTTTCACTCTGTGTCTACTCTGGATGTCTGCAGCGAGAGCCACTGCTTTTGCTGCTGGGGCTGTCAGGGCAGCAGCCCATTGCCAGCTCAGCACTGGAGCTGCAGCTGCTTAACTCTCCGAGAACACTGGGAGAATGCAGAATAGGTGGGATCTACTATTATTAACTGAGCCATGGGGCAGGACAAGGAGGTGAGAGGGAACAGTGAAATGTGAAAATGCCTGGAAGGGGAGTTGATGGCAGAAGGCAAATGGGTTCATGCTCTAATAAAGGCTCTGTTGGAGGCTGGACAAAGTAGTTGGTGTGATGGGAGATCCCACTGAGAAGGAGGGGTGATTGCAGAGGACATATGGAGAATGACTGACTGAATGCATGTTGTAAAAACACGTTAGCATAAACTTCCTGGCAGGGAGGGAGAAACACTTGGGAGACTTTACAAGGGTCACACTTCTAAGCACTAGGAAATATCCCTTGGAGGAAATTTGTGAGGCAGGTAGGGGAGATGGGTGGATACCCCTGCCCATCAGCCCACTCTTGTTTCTTCTAAGGAGGTCTTCACCTCTCCAGACTGCGTGTATGGAAACTGTATGGAGACATCTGTGGCTGCGCAGGGCTATCAGCTGGCTCCTTGCCTGGAAGTTGTTGTCGCTGCTGAGAAAGGAGGTAGCACAGCCCCAGGCAGAGCGCTCGGGGAGGACACAGCTGCCCCGGCTGTCCCGTGGCATCCCCTGCTCCAGCCTTGTGTCCCCTCGGGTGCGTGCTGCCCCTGGGACTGGGTACGTGCGCTTCTCCATGGCGGGGCTGGGCGCCCTGAGCAGGCAACAGCCCGGTGAGACCGTGGCGATGGCTCTGACAGATGGGTTTCATTGAGGACACGTCTGGCTTGGAGCTTGTTTTCATTTCATTTTGAGGGAAGGAGGAGCCATGGGAGAGGACTAACCGAGTGGCTGAGCCGGCTCTCCTGGACGCAGACCGCGGAGCCAAAGGAGCTCTTGCTGCGGTTTCCACTGTGGCTCTGGAGGCTGAAGCCCAAGGGGCAGGAAGTGGTGGAGAAGGAGCTTCAACTGGTGTGCCAGCAGTGCAGGATCGATCCAGGACTGGAGAGAGACTGAGTCATAAGGGGAAGGCTCTGATGGGTCATGGGATGAGGGGGTTGTATGGCTCTTTGCCAGCACAGGAGCTCCTGCAGCAGCTCCAGCAGAAGGCACCAGTCACCAGGAACTTCCTTCCAGAGCAGAGGTCCTACAGGAGCCAACATCCTGCATCAGTGGTCACCAGCCTCTCCACCTAGGGGCACAAGTGACTCCAGGTGGCCTCTGAGAGCTGCTTTGGCCTGTGAACCAAGGGGATAAGGAGCTGCTTTTGAGGTGTGATCACCCTGGATTCCCCCACGGAGAGAGAGGAACGAGTGCAGGGACTGGTGCTTTCCTGCTACATCAGCCGTGGTTGTGGCTACTGAAGTGTGTTTTAGAAGGCCACAAACATGCTTCTCTCCAGGAAGAAGTGAATCCTAGAACTGTGGCAGTTCTCCCCTTGCCTGCCAGGTTCTGGGGGATCAGAGCAAGTGGGAGGTACGGAGAGGGTGGGACGGGCAGAGTTCAAACCTTCTCATTATGCTTCGAGATACAGAGATCAAAAGACAACTTTACAAATTAAAAAGGCCTCCACCTGGGCAGAACCTCTCCCGGCATGGATGGGCGGGAGGGGAGCGTGCAGTAATGAGCAAACTGCCTCTTCTCCACCAGCCGGTAGGACAGGTTCTGGGCTCTTGCAAACAAACCCTGTGGTCTAGCTCGTTAGAGTTCATTAGTGTTGTTCCATATTCATATAGCATTAGCACCATCAGGCCCCGTGTTTAATCAGGCTGTGAGCTTGCCTTAAACCCTGCAGGCGTTGGAGGACCTTCCATCAAGCACATGCCAGAAGCACACGCACCAAATTGGTGGCTTGGGTAAGGAAGGGTCTTGTGAGCGTGATAACAGGGTGAGGATCAGAAACCTGCCACAGAAACCTGGGTTATCAGAGGAGCCTGGATAATAAAGCTATCAAGTACACAATTTAGTGCTTTGTGTCAAGGCAGGAGCTTTGGAAGAGCTTCCTGAAAAAGAACAAAAGAGCCATGGTTTATCTTCCTGTGGCATCTGCTCTGTGCTCAGGCAGGGTCACAGCTTCCAATCCATCAGCGGTTTCGATTGTGCACCGTGGTGTACCACGGAGTGAGGGCTGCTGTTACAGGTTGGTGCTCCCAAGCAACAGGCTACAGAGAGCAAGGCAAGCCTGGGATGTGGACTGTGCCCCACTGGGCAGTGCTCTGAGATGAACACCACAGGGAACCACTGCCACACAGGGCTTTAATCCTAGCCCGAGGTCGGTGCTAATCCATCATCACAGAGGAGACAGGTATTTCCCAGGGTAATTCCTGCTGTAGCATTTACAAATGACCTTTGGAAGTGGTGCTGTTACCACTGGCTGATGAAGCAGTGTGTGTAAGAGGCCAAGCCTGCCTGTCTAGCTTTTGGATGGACAAAATAAAGGGAGATATGTCCTTCCCTCGAGCCCCACCAGCCCCTGCTTTCTCATCTGCCAAATGAAGATGAAGGCAACACCTTTTCTGCTGGAGATAAGCATGGGTAAATCCTTAAAGACTGCAAAGGATTCAGAGAGGGGGGTTATATAAAGGTGCTTATATTAAGTACCTTACACAGACACACCAGCTCTAAGCTGGGTATAATCTTGTTTATTTAGGTTAGAGCAAAGGACTTGAAGTTAAACTGGCTGGAATCTCATCTGAGCTCCGACAGGATCAGCCACGGGCAGTGGAGCAAAACCAGGGGATGGTGCTGCCCTTTGCCTTCTTCCTTTTAAATCAGAAGGTTTTAGATATCCTGAAGGGCACTCAGTAACCTTATGGAGCTTTCCATGCCCCAAGGATATTCAGCATCTAGATTTTTTGATGATTCCTGAAGTTCCCGATTCCTAAACATTAGCATCCCTAAGTGTACAGCCTGTGTTTAAAGAAACTGTTGCCCTTTTGGTGGAAAGGGCAGAGAGCGTGGAAGCCTTTTGTTCCTCAAGAAACTAAACAGAGAAGTCTGGCTACATGCAAGGATTGTCCCAGGCAGTGGATGTCTTCTGCAGCCACTGGAAACCACGTGCTGGTGGGCCAGTGGGCAGTGACGCTGGCTGGGGCTGCAGGAGGTTAGAGATGCTGGCACAAGCCCTTGGTTATCCTGTTAGAGGGATTAGGAGCAGACTGGGGTTTAGTCCACTGCTTTGGTGCCGCAGATCATTTCTCCTTCCCACTTGGAGTGGCTAACACGTGTGGCAGGATGGGAGGCTTGATCCCACGGGACAGGAAACTTTCCCAGGGCCTGTGCTGTGGCCTGAACCACAACTTTGAACTCTAAAAAAGAGTTGTGCCTGCGGAGGATGGGGCTAGCTACCTTTGCCAGGGATTTTTTTTGGGCTCTCAAAACTGGGGTGAGAGAGGAAAACCATGTTGCAAAGGAGTGTTGTGGGAGTGTTTTGAGTGGGGAATCCCTCTGGGGTGTAACAGCTGACTTTTGAGATAGACCTAAGCCAGCGAACTCCTTTACAGAACAGATAGCTGAAACAACAGGAGCTGCTACCCAAAAAAAGATCCATGTAAGGGCTGAACAGGACTTTGCTGGGGGTGGGGGCGTCATCTTTGCTGCCTGATGGTGGCAGGGAGAGGTCCTGTCAGCATCTGAGAGGGAGTGGAGAGAAGGAACATGAAACTGTGCTGATACCAAAGCTGTCACTGCATATTCATCAGCCGTGAGACGTGAGACCTGGTCAGTTTTATGGCAGATGGGGGCTTTGTGCTTGGGCAAGGGATCAGCTGTGTATTGTTCGCCTCTCTTGTTCACAGGAAAGCACCTTTGTATAAGCTGGAAAATAAATAGGATTGCATCAGAGAAATTTGTGGCCCCATCATCCCATCATCACCTATTTTTGTCTTTATCTCCCCAGCTACGGGAACCAGGCTATCTGCTATCAGCACAGCTTGGAAAGGGTTACGCACAGCAGAATCTGGCAGATCTCTGTGCAGAAGAAACCAAACCCTGTGGTAAATACTGCTATAGCAAGGCCTAAGTAGTCCCTGCAGAAGGGAGTGAAATTATGCCTGACCTTCGACCTACCCAACTCTTTCAAGTAGAGCCATCCCTTGCAAAAACTTGGCGGCTGTAGGAGCCCGGGCGTGGTGTTTGCCTGTGGGAGCTGTGTCTGTTCCTTGTTTCTTCCTTGTCCTTGACAGGTTGTTACTCTCTCTTCTCTGCCTCCCATGTCCAGAGCTCCCCTCTGCCAGCTGGGACAGCAGAGACACTTCCCACTGTAGTTTCTCATGGTATGCCCTTCTCCATCGCAGGTCTCTGTTCAAAGAGCCACCGCTACTTGCAAGAAGCACTGTCCCCGTGGAAAGCACTGCTCCATCTGGCCTCCACAGCTCGCTTTTTAATATCCTTTCCCATGCACGTTCCTCAGGACATTGGCATTCATGCCTCTGGGGACAGAAGGAAAACAGTTTGCTTTCTGTTTTTAGAGAGGCTGATGCTTTTTCTGCAGCTCCCTCTGGGTCTTGCATTCTCTCCGAGACTAAGCCAGGCAGTAGCCCCTCAAAAGGCCGAACAAACACCCTTGTCCTAGTTGCTTGTGCACAGCCCTGGGAATCTTGCCCCGCGCTCTCCTCCTCCTGACCTTGTTTTCCTCAGAGCACCACAGCAGTAATTACCCTGAGGTTGAAGGGTTATTCGAAAGCAAGTACTGTGTCTTGTGTTCTCCCTCCTTTCCAGCTGTTGTTTCTCCCTACACTGGAGTTAAACTCTACCTGGAGTTTTCTTTGTGTTGTTACTAATTTAGGGAAACGCCAGCAGCGAGGGTGGTGGGTGTGGGTGGGAATACGTGTCCAGTTCCACGTGTTTCTCATTCTCTGGTGCTCTGAGAAGTCACCATCACGCCGGGGCAGCTGGACCTGCCACTGGGTCTCTCCCTGGGGTGTTGTTCATGGTCTGAGTGCTCTCAGGGGCTCTGGTTGACCGTGCCTGACAAAAGCATTAGCTGGACACTGGAGTGGAGGTGGGAAGACTGGTCAAAGTGCATGGCATGCAGCTGGACTGCCCAGCTCATGGATGGCTGCCTTGGCTGCATTGCCAAAGGCAGGAATGTAGCAACACTTGGACAGACTCAACACATAAACATGAGCGGCCCAAGTGTCTGAGGTGGGTTAGTTAATGCTGAAATGGAGGGTTTTGCAAGAAGAGATAAAATCAGCTTCACGTTTAGGAGGAGGAGAGTTTGGAGTGGATTTTCATTGCAGGGTCAAATGATCCAGCATTCCTGTGCTGTGCAGCTAAAAAAGAATTTGCTGCTGAATATGGATTTAGCCTGAATATGCTTTAGCCTTCCAGGGCTAAATATGTTTCTGCCTTCCAGGGCAGAGCTCCCCACAGGGCACCAGTTCCTCTCAAGAGCATGGCTGGGCTTTTCCAGCCCTTGGTGTCTGGGTACAGCTCAAAAAGGAGCTAGTTTGTGGCCAAACCAGTGGAGCTGTGGTGCAGTGCTTTGGGCACAAAGCTGCTATGTCACTCCCAATCCCTCTCACATATTTGCCTGCCCTGGCTGCAAGCTGTTTTCCTTGATGCTAGTTAGGAGGAACTTGGGAAAACCCCATGCCACTGGCACGCTGGATGACAAGGATGGCACTTGTGTTCCCTGCCCATCGGAGGGGAAGCCCTCTCCAGCTTTCATCCCACCCAGGGAGAGAAAAGTGGGGTTTGTGCTGCAAAACAGCTCTTCCTTCTGCCAAGTGCTGGCAACCCCCAGTACATTCCGGTCCAACTCTGCACCCTCTGCCTGCCACCCAGGGCTGGGAGCCACGGGCACTGCCAGGCTCAGGAAGTCCCTACCCGAGGGCCAAGATCTGCCGTGGGGTGAGCCAGCGGTCCCCTTCGCTGAAGCATCATCAGCGTGACCGCGGTGGCTCGCACTTCCAGAGACACTTTGTTGCCTTGTTCCCTGTAGCCCCGGTGCTGGCCGCGCCCCGGGGGCGCGGACCCTCGGCCGGGCTGTGTCCCGCCGGCGGGGCCGGTCCCGCCCCGGGGGCGGGCGGCGGAGCACGTGGGGCCGCGC
>VWZT01015557.1:259691-288747 GCA_013397055.1 Pachycephala philippinensis | reverse complement strand
GCAGAGAATCTGGAGTGCAGGGTTGTCTGGTGTGCAGGGGATCCGCGGTGCAGGAGAGGGTGAGTTGCAGGGGAGCCAGAATACAGGGGAGCCCGGAATGCTGGGGATGTGGAGTGCGAGGGATCCGGGGTGCAGGGGTTGTCCGGTGTGCGGAGGTTGTCCGGTGTGTAGGGGAACTCGGGATGCCCGGGATCCGTGGTGCCGGGGATCCGGGACGTAGAGCGAGAGGATCTGGGGTGCAGGGTGAGTGGGTCCAGGCTGCTGTGCGGGTTGCAGGGCACGCAGCGCGAGTGAGAGGGCGAGCAGCCCCGGGGCTGCTGCTGCAGGAGCGGGGAATCGCGGGGAATCGCGGGTCCATGGCCCCGTCCCTGCTCCCGAGCCGGGAGCCTCTCAGGCGGGCTGTCCTGCGCTTTCAGGCTCAGATAACCGTGCTCGCAATGTAAACAGCGTCCCTGGGACCGCCTGGTACTGCGCGCCCAGCTGGCCTGGCCAGGGCAGCCCCGGGAGCAGCAGCTCCGTCATAACCCCGTGGGTCATGCCTGGGGCGCTTGGCTCCAAAAGGGGTGGACGAGACCAGGGAAAAGGGGAGCAAAGCCTAAGTGCAGGATCCAGGTCAGGGGACAAAGGGCAGCAGGAAGGGGTGAGGAAGGCCCTGTTTATGTTTGCATTCCCTGGGCGGCTGAGGTGCCCTTTTTGCCCTCCTGAGACCCGACTTTCCCTAACCCTGCTGGGATGAGCTGTCCCAGTATTCGGAGGATGTTATTTTTGCCTTCCAGCCAGCCTGTGGGTTCATATAAGCAAACATTTCCAAAAGCAGTGGCTGATCTTTGTTGCCTTGGTTCCTGAGTGTTCAGCCCGTGACAGCTCTGTCCCTGACTGGAGAAAAATGTGTGTGTGGAGGATGGAGATGCTGAACAGCTCTGAAACCAGGCCTGAAACAGCCCAGAAACAGGAGCATCCAAAACTGCTTGCTGCAGTGGAAAATGTGACCTGTGTGCCTCGCTGCTAGGCAGGGGGCTGGCTACCAACACCCACCACGTAAGGGATTATTCCTGGGAGGGGATAAAAGGGACTCCGGTTACTTGGAATAACTAAAGTATAAAAGTCAGACCCCTCCTGCCCCGATCCTGGGAGGAGACCTCGGATCCTGGGAGGAGACCTCGCTGCTTTGCTGCCGTGTCACACCCCAGACACTCCTGCGCTGGAGGCAGCACTGATGCTGGGGGGCACACGTTCCTTGACACCCTGTGCCTGGGAAAGCAGCCGTCTCCCACTGCTGAACAGAAGTAGCTCTGTCTGTGCAGCCTTGACTGCGTGCCAGCATAGATCCTTGGGATGGGGTGGCTGGATGTGCCCAAGACCTGCGGAGGGGTGGAGGGGCGTGGGGCAAAGGCATCCCCACGTATCAGCAGGAGCCCTCTCCTCCCATGCTGTAGCTCATGGCAGCGCATTGATGGAGCATGAGGTCATGCAGAACAGGCTGGGCAGCACAGGCAGCGACTTGAACTGGTGCCCAAGTTTTTCTGCCTCCTGAGGCTGGGCTAAGGGAGCTACAGCATCCGTATGGAAACCTCACCTGATGCTGGCCTGCCTGCCACCGGTGTGTACCCTACACATGTGGAGTGTCAGGAAGAGTAGGATTAACTCGAGGGAGTCCTGCTATTAAAGGACTAATGAGTAGGCGCTCAGTGAGTAGCAGCTTAGGCAAATGAGAGCTGGGTTGTTTGGTGTGGGTCTGGGCAGTGAGCCCACAGCTCATCAACTTCCACCTTCTCCAGGTCATGCAGATAGTGAAGGGTTATTCCTAGGTCTCCACCTGGGTTCAGCCCTTGTTCTGACTTCTGCAGCGTGGCAGAGAAATGCCTGGCATCAAGGGATGTGCTGTCCTGTTTGACGAGGAGTTACTGACGCTTTCAGCCAGTTCTGTGGAAATCTGGTCTAGGTTTATGGAGCATTGCTGCCTTGCAGCTTTTAGGCAGAGTAAATTGAGAGTGGGAGGAATTTCAGCCCAGCTCTTGCAATCTGATTCAGCCCTGCAATGGGGAGTAGAAGGCTGGAGGATGCAGTGGGTTGACATCATTCGCTCCCCTCCTCAACAGGACAGGGTGGGGAAAAGAAGGAAAAGATCCAGAGTGGGTCCTTCCCATGGGCTGCAGTTATGCATTTACTGCTCCGATGTGGGTCCTTTCCATGAGATACAGTCCATGAGGAAGAGACTGCTCCAGCCTGGAGTCATCTGTGGGCTGCAATGTGGGTATCTGCTCCCCCGTGGTCCTCCACAGGCTTCAGGGAGATGGGTCTTCTCCATGGGCTGCAGTAGAATCCCTGCTCCTGCACCTGGATCACTTCCTTCCCCTCCTTATTCTCTGCCGGGGGTGTCTGCAGGGCTGTTTCTCTCACATTTTTCTCACTCCTCTTCTACAGCTGCCGCACAGTGTTTTTCACTTTCTCTTGGATATATTGTCACAGAAGCAACCCTAGTGCTGGTGATGGGCACCAGCTTTGAGCAGCAGAGGGTCTGTTTTGGTGTTGGTGGGAATGGCTGTCTCCAGCATGGGAGCAGCTCCTGTTGTCTTCTTGCTGAGCCGCCTTTGCAGCCCCCTGCCACCACCACCTTGCCACGTAAACTCTACACCATGGCACATGCTGGAGGTGGATGAACAGGCAGGGAAGGTGGTGCAGCCTCACCAGCTCCCTGGGGGAACCTGCCTGTGAGCCAGGGCTGCCCTGTGGGAGCTGCTGGGAGAGTGATGGAGGTCTGGCAGGCGTCCTGCAGAGATGGACCTTGTGCTTCCTCCCCGTGTGACTCCAGCATCTGGGAACTGAGGCATGCGAGCTCCCCCTACAATGATTCTTTTTTTGGTGTTCTTACAAGTACAAACTTACATTAGCAAAACCCAGCAACACCACCAGCCCTGTTCTCGTGAGTGATCCTGTCCTGCTCGTGCCTGAGCGAGCCCCGGCCTGGCCACTCACATTTCCCAGCCCTGTGTCAAAACCATTTAATTCACCAAAACCCTGGGTTTCCCCTGTCGTCACTTTCACATATAGGGTCTGTTAAACCTCTTTTTTAATGTGCCGGGGCAGGGCAGGTCCTTGCTGCTGGTTATGCTCCCAGTCTCAACCATGCCTTTGAACGCTAGCAGCCCTGCGCAAGGTCCAGCAGCCTGTCCCTGCCAGGTGCTCCCTTTGCTGTGGGATTTGCAGCAGACCAGTTCCTGCTGTTGGGCTGGGATGCCTTCGTGTGCCTGGGGCTCTGGTGGATGCCTGCCTTAGGGATGGTTTGCAGTGGCACCTGGCTTTACTTCCAGGTGACTTCTGTGACGTGAACCACTGTCAGAATGGGGGCACCTGCCTGACTGGGATTAATGAGGCCCCCTTCTTCTGCATCTGCCCTGAGGGCTACGTTGGGATTGACTGCAATGAGACGGAGAAAGGTAAGGAGCTGACCCTTTCACAGGTGCTCCATGTCAGCCAGGAGCCTTGCAGAGAGTTAGTGTGCCCTTGTCGTGGCACTGCACCATGGGCCCTGGGGTTCAGCCCTTCTGATGGCTGATGGACACATAGAGCAGAGATCCAAGCAGGGATATGGTGATGGGATGCACTTGGGGGGAATGCAATGTCTGTGGGGAGTGGAAAACCACTGGGTGCTCTTATTTTCTACCTGTGCCTATATTACAGTTGTTTTTCCCCTTCCCCAGGGCCCTGCCACCCCAATCCCTGCCACAACAATGGTGAGTGCCAGCTGGTCCCAAACCGGGGCGACGTCTTCACCGACTACATCTGCAAGTGCCCTGCGGGGTACGATGGGGTGCACTGCCAGAACAGTGAGTACAGTGCTGCTGGGGGGCAGGGGGAGCTGCTTGTCTTCTAAGAGCTTGGGGACCCCTCGGGTGACAACTGGGGGGTGTGTGCAGCTGTGCCCGTGTGGGGCACCAGGCTGTGTCAGGGACCATGGGCTGTTTTGGGGCTTACAGGGTGGAGGGAAGGACCATAGTGTGGGAACAGGTTGTGTCTGAACCTTGCTCTGCATCTCTGGAGGGACTTGGTGCCTCGAGTAATAAAACAAGGGGTGCCTCGAGGCTGAGCCTGCTCCATGCAGGTTCCCAGCCTTGATGTGATTGTGTGTCCTGGTGCACCTGCATGGCTGCACACAGTGGGGACATGGCATAGATGGGTCCTTGGGTTAGAGCTTCAACCCGTGCCACCCTATCATCAGGGACCCTGCCATGGCCCTTGTTCAGGGGATGCCTCCCCCTCTTCCTGCTGCACTGAATGAGGGGTCTCCTCTCTGGGACTGCTTTTGGGATTACCTCCTGAGCTCCTCTACTCTCTCTCCTAGACAAGAACGAGTGCTCCTCCCAGCCTTGCAAAAATGGAGGCACCTGCCTGGACCTGGATGGTGACTATGCCTGCAAATGTCCTTCTCCGTTCTTGGGGAAGACCTGCCATGTCCGTAAGTCCTTGGCACCAATTGTACTGAATTCCCTTTCCCTCCTGTTCCCTACTGTCTGTCCCTCATTGCCAGGAGAGATGTCACCAGCTGGTTTAGGGGATCTGGAGGGCAGCTGTGCCATGCCAGCAGGCCTGGTCCTAATGCAGGGAACATCCTTAGGAAGGTGCTTTCTCCTCTCTGGAGTGCCCCAGGATGGCCCTTTCTCATCCAGACCTCTGTGCTGTGAAGGGGACTGATGGATGGTGTGGGTTTGGCTGAGTGATGAGGAGGAAGGGACACCCTGGGGACAGCCAGGTCCTAGGGCTGGCCCCCCTCTCCTGCTCTGTCCCCAGACAAGAAAAAAATGACCCCTAATTCTGCTTGCTGGTTACTGTCTCTCTTTGATCCTGATCTCCCCTCTGCCCCCAGGCTGTGCTGTTCTCCTGGGCATGGAAGGAGGAGCCATCTCTGATGCTCAGCTCTCGGCATCCTCTGTTTACTATGGCTTCCTTGGCCTCCAGCGCTGGGGGCCAGAGCTCGCCCGCCTCAACAACCACGGCATCGTCAATGCCTGGACCTCCAGCAACTACGACAAGAGCCCCTGGATCCAGGTACCTGCCCAGGACTGGGAGTGCCAGCACAGAGAGCAGCCCCAGCAGCCATGGCTGGTCTTGCAGTGCTTGCTGTCATGGGATTTCACTGTTCCTGGTGGCAAATGTGGGGCTAAATTGCTGCAGCAAGCTGCCACCCAGGGGCATTTTGGGATGTGCCTGGAGGAGGCAAGTCCATTGGAGGAAGGCGGGACCTGGGTTGATGATCTGCCTTTATCTGCCCACCGTGGGATGCAAGGCTGGAAGGATGGAGGGCTTCCACCCCACGGGAGTTCCAGCGCCCTGGGCACCCCCTTTCCTTGTCCCAATGCCCACCCTCCCAGCCAGGCTTGGTGGTGCTGGTGGGTGCAAGGGCCGTGCACCCCATCCTCACTGCACCCTGCTTATCCTGTTCTCCCCTCCCCAGGCCAACCTGCTGCGGAAGATGCGGCTGAGCGGGATCATCACTCAGGGCGCGCGCCGCGTGGGGCAGCAGGAGTTTGTCCGCGCCTACAAAGTCGCCTACAGCCTGGATGGACGGGAGTTCACCTTCTTCAAGGACGAGAAGCAGGATGTAGACAAGGTGGGCTGTGATGCTTGGTGTAGGGGATGTCCCAGCTCCCCCCATCCAGTGGTGCTGTGGGTGTTGGGGTGGCTGTGAGCTGCATCCCCATGTGTGGGAAAGTGCTTTTGACCTGGGGCAAAGCTGTGTTGGGAGCCATCCTAGCAGTGAGATGGCACAGGCGGTTCCAGCACCGAGCAGTACTCCCTGCCTCTGTTTAATTGACCATAATAAGCATAACCAAAGAAGCAGCGCTGGCTTATTTAGGTCATTCAGATAATATCTTTATCACTGACGCACTGTGGGAACTGGGCTCGGTCTGGGAGTGCTACTGGGCAGCTTGGGTGGCTCGGTGTTGTACCTGCACCAAGCACCAGCTGACAGAGTGCCTCTCAAAGCAGGGATACTCATAGATTGCAGCGCTCTCCACTCCCAGTTCTTTATGGCAAGTGTCTCCTGCTGGCTTTCTGAGCATCCAGGGAATGGTTGGGAGTGTCTGCTTTGCTTTGAAAAAAAATAGAAAAATTCCTCTTGTTTCTGCAGCAGCGGAAAAAGTGCATGAAAACATGATTTGATCCTATTTATTGCATTAAAAAGAAAGAAGCGAGCCACCTCTGTGCTTATTGTGATTTGAGGAGCAT
This sequence comes from Pachycephala philippinensis, assembly GCA_013397055.1. Classification (NCBI taxonomy): domain Eukaryota; kingdom Metazoa; phylum Chordata; class Aves; order Passeriformes; genus Pachycephala; species Pachycephala philippinensis. The sequence continues at coordinate 282,519 of VWZT01015557.1, read as the reverse complement.
TGTGGTAGCGGGAGGGAGTAGGTGTTGCTGCATGTGTGGCTCTGTGGGGGTGAGGACGAAGCAGGGAGAGTTGCAGAGCTCTGTTGAGAGTATTGGAGCTGCTGCAAGGTCCTGCACTGTTCCAGGGCACAAAAGCAGAGCCCAGCTTCCCCCTCTGTGCTCTTTTGCCATTGGCAGTGCCAAGGTCTCTCTGTCTGCTGTGCAAGGGATTTGATGCAGGAGACTGTGAGAGAGCTGCGGCACTGATGGGGGCACTCACTGTTCACTGCTCACTCTTGCAGGTTTTTGAGGGGAACATGGACTATGGCACCATGAAGACCAACATGTTCAACCCTCCCATCACGGCCCAGTTCATCCGCATCTACCCCGTGATGTGCCGCCGCGGCTGCACGCTGCGCTTCGAGCTCATCGGCTGCGAGATGAACGGTAAATGCCGGTGCCTCTCCCCTCCCCGGGGGCTGCAGGGCAGGGGGTGACACGGGGCAGGGCATCACCCCTTGGCCTGCTTCTGATCCCTCGGGACAAGGGGATTTGCCGGTGCTTGTTTTTCCTCACGCTGATGCCTGGAAATACCCAGGGGTGCGTTTGGGGAGCACAAGCCGTTAATCCCATCGGCTCAGCCAGCTCGAGCTGCATTCTCACGCTGCTAACACCTTCCCAAGCCAGGAGTTTTTACTGTGCCCCCTCCCCCTCTGAGCTGTGAACCCGCTGCTTTTCCTGCCGCAGAGCTTGAAAAGCAGCAGAGGATCAAAGTCCTCTGGGAAATGTAAGGGATTGTCAGCCCGAGCCCTTTCCCTGTGCCTCCCACATTCCTGCCCCGTGGCACATCCCCGGGAGCTGAGTGGGGCTCACGTGTCGGTGTGGGAGTGGGGTGCTCCGGGGGCTTGGGTCCTGTCCTGCTGCTGCATGGGTGTGGTGCCATCTGTGCTTTTGGCTGGGGGTGTCTTTGTGTTGCTCTTTCCATGTCCTTCTCTGCCTCCTGCGAAAGCTTTCTGTATTCCAGGGCTGGGCTGGGCTGTGGGGACATCCACTCATCCCTGCAGCAGGAGGCACTGTGAGCCAGGGAATAGCTGGGAGCTAAAAATCCCGGGAAAAGGCAGCCTTGAGCCTCTGCTGAGCATTTCCCTGCCAGGCCCTGATGCTGCTTCGGGCAGTGGAAACATGAGAATGTGGGGATGGTTTCTGACAGGGCTGCGGGGTTTTGCTTGCGACGATGCCGTTGTCTCTTTCCTTTTCACTGCCTGTGTAAACTGTTGTGTTACAGTTTATTTCAACACGGCAGGTTGCTCGGACCCTCTGGGCATGAAATCCCGCCTCATCTCCGACCAGCAGATCACAGCCTCCAGTGTCTTCAAGACCTGGGGCATCGATGCCTTTACCTGGCACCCTCATTACGCTCGCCTGGACATGACGGGCAAAACCAACGCCTGGACAGCCCTGCACAATGGCCAGTCCGAGTGGCTGCAGGTGGGTCTCTGGTCTCTGTAACCTCATGTCTCCTCACCAGCTCCTCCAGCTGTGCCCCTCCTGTTCCAGGGCAGCTGGAACGGCTGGGTTGGTGTGGCCAGAGCCTTGCAGTGGGTCACAAAGTCCAGCAATGCTCTCCCCGAGCGGGGATCACAGGGGCAGGTCAGGGTGGGATCACAGCCACTGGTTTTAGCAGCAGTCCTGGAGCTCTGGGTCAGAACCAGTGCCCATAGGGACAAGGTGGTGCTGTCTCTGCACCTTCTTGTGGGGTGTATCGAGCCTACAGCACCCCAGTTCTACGTCACCCCCTGGAAAAATGCCATCCCAGCCTGGGGTGACCATCCCACCACCTTCTGGCTGCCCAGAACACCACGTTTCTGTTTTGCAGGAAAAAATCGGGCTCGCTTTTCTCTTCCCAGTCTGGAATAGACACAAATGGTTTTGAAATTTCCTTCTCAGTTTCCTTTCCTCCCCTGTTTTTGTACTTTCCACATGATTCCATGACATAATAGGACAAAGCAGTTTAGATATTTGTCCCGCTTTTTATTTGGGAAATGATTAAAAGCAGCTGCCTCACAACTCTAAATAAACCAGCTTATCGAGACGTTGGCTGATGACGGGGTCGGGATGACACGCTGCGTTGGGCTGTTGCACCACTGCCTGTGTATAGATTTACACGTACACTCAGGATTTACATGCATTGTATAGCTGGAACTGCCCTCCATGAGCATGAAAACAGAACTAAATTAATGAGGCTTTCAGCTCCTTTGGTGGTTTACCCTGTAACGTGCCAGCAGCAGCAAATACAGTGTGGCAGAGTAAAGAGAATAGAAACGGTCTCGCTTAGAACCCAAATGTCAGATTGTGTTGAACTGCATATTTTCTCAGCCAGAATTGCTTTCCAGTGGAAATGCACTTCCTCTGTGAATCCTGAGGTTTTTTTTGAGTTGAGATTTTTTGCTGTCCTTCCCACACTGATGTTTCTGGCAAAAAAATGTGGAGGTGGAAAGGGTGGGCAAGGGAGCTGAGATGGGTTTGCGCCCACTTTTTGTTGCTTTGAGGGCTGCTGTGAGTGTTGGAGGATCAAATATTTCACAGTTGCATTTTATGGTTTGTCTGGCATTGGCATGGGGGTCAAGTGGTGTTTTCTCCATTCTTGACCCCCGAGGGCCAGCTCTTCCTGGCTGCCTCTGGAACATGCAGGGTGCTGTAGGGTGGGAGCACTGCTCCTGCAAGGAGCTGTGACGAGCCTTCTCTCTGCCAGATTGACCTCCGGGACCAGAAGAAGGTGACGGGCATCATCACGCAAGGAGCCCGTGATTTTGGGCACATCCAGTACGTGGCAGCCTACAAGGTGGCCTACAGTGACAACGGCATGTCCTGGACCCTGTACCGGGATGCCCAGACAAACAGCACCAAGGTGGGTGTGGGGAGGGCACGGTGGCTTCTCTGGGGCTCTGGTGGGGAGGGATGGGTGGTGGGGTGAGGTCACAGAATCACAGCATATGCTGAGTTGGAAGGTACCCACAAGGATCGTTGAGTCCAACCCCTGGCCCTGCACAGGACACCCCAAGAGTCACCCCACGTGCCTGGGAGTGTTGTCCAAAGGCTTCCTGAACTCTGTCAGCACGCTGCTGTGACTGCTGCCCTGGGGTCCTGGCAGCACTGACACCCACCTTTCTCCTCTAGATCTTCCACGGCAACAGTGACAACTACTCACACAAGAAGAACGTGTTTGATGTGCCCTTCTACGCCCGCTATGTCCGCATCCTGCCCGTGGCCTGGAACAACCGCATCACCCTGCGCGTGGAGCTGCTGGGCTGCGACGAGTAGGCACGGCGAGGAAGGACGGGGCTGCTCTTCCCCGGCACCCAGCCTGCACCCTGCCTGCCCCTGCCCGCTCCTGCTCTGACCTCACACCCCCCTCTCCATGTCCCCACACTCAGGAGGCGGCCGAGAGGGCTCCCCTGCCCCGCCTTGGTGCTGGGGCTGCAGCACTGCACTTTATGGGGCCCTTGCAGGTGGGATGTGGGGACGGCTCCTGCCCTTTTGCTGCTCCAGCCAGGGCTGAGACACCCTCCTGCAACTGGGGCTTCCTTGGGGACACCATCCTGCAAATGAGGCCTTGCTGGGGGATGCTGTTCTGCAACCAGGGCTTGGCTTTATCTTCTCAGCTAAGCCTGGAGACAAATTTTCTCCTTGCTTCTGCTTCCAGCAGAGAGGCTGCAGCCAGTGGCAGTCCCTTGCCTGAACTGGGTCTCGGGGCTCAGCAGTTTTTAGGGTCTTAGGGCAGGCTCCCCTGGCTTGCAGCCTCCCATGTCCCTCCTGCTCCCTGCTTGTCTGCAAGCAGGGGCTGTGAAAATCCTCTGAAAAAACTCAGCTGTTGTCCCCTGCCCATTTTGCCAGGCCCTGAGTGTCCTTGCCTGCGGTGTCAGCACCACATAGTGCGAGTGGAGTGATGAGATGGCTCCTGTCAAGAGGCACCAGATCCCCCCCGATGGTAGCTCTACCTGCTGGGCACTCTGACAGGCACCACAGCAGACGTTTTGGCAGGCACTGCTCATTCCTCTTCCTGGGATGCCAGCTCCAGCATCCCCCCAAGACTCAGCAATGCCATCATCCCCAGCTTACTGCAGTTTGGGGATGCCTGGATGTCCCTTGTCCTCAGAGCCCAGTGGTGACCAGGGGGACTACGATCTGGTAGTGGGGAGAGTTGGTTTGTAGCCACAAGGATGTGGAGAAAAGATGGGAAAGGTGGTAGTTAAACCACCCAAACGCAGTGGGCAGAGAGCCGTGCCATGACCCTTTTTGTAACCTGATTTTTTTTCCCTTTACACGGGGTGGAAGGGAGCCTCTTGCAATGCTCGAACCCTCGGGATTAGCAGTAGGAGATGAGTGAGACCCAGGTGGGAGCACGGGCAGGCTGTCCCGGGCTGGCAGCGATGCTTCCCCTGCCTGCTGGGATGTGAAGCGGCTGTGGGGCTGGGCTGACAGTGGGTTCACTTTGGCAAGGGCTGAGGGAGCCTGGGTGGGATGGCAGCGATGGCCCCGCTCTGGGGTGTCTCTGACAGTATTAAAACCAGCTTAAACTTTGGGGGTGTTGGCTTGTCTGCTCTGTGCCTCCCCAAAGGCCATCTCCCAAAGCCTGGCTGGTCTGGTGATCCTCCAGGATTCCCTCTGAACCCCTTGACTCCTCCATTCTGGGGGACTGCCAGCTGCTGTGCTGGCCCTGCACCTCTCCTGTCTTCACAGACCCTCTTAACTCCATTCCCTGCCTGAAAAACAGGGTATCTCAGGGCTTTGTGTGCATCTTTCCCACTGCCTCCACCCTGTCGCAGCTGCTGGAGACTGCTCGCAGCTGGCCAGGCGCGGCGGGCTGGGACTTGGGGAGGGGAAGCCTCTATCAGCACCCCACACCCTGTGTCTCCTCCTTTGGCTTTGATCCTGGAGCAAATCCCCCAGCTTGGAGCTAGATCGGCTCTTACACCCAAGCTCCCAGGGCTGGAGGAAGCTGTGGATTTTGTGAGGGCTGGGATGTTCCCAGCAGGGCCCTCTTGGGGAGGGCTGGGGCATGGATGCTGCTGGAGCAGGATCTCCCTGCATCCAGGATGTGATCCCATGTAGGGAAGGAGCACTGTGGTGAACAGGACAGAGGAGCTTTGCTCATCTCCAGAATCTGCCACACTGGGCAGGGACCCTGAGGTTGGCGTGAGTGGCCAAGAGTCACCTATGTCCTACACAGCTCTCTGTCCCTGCAGCTCTGGACAATCTTCCTGCACCTCCCTGCTGCCAGCAGTGCCCTGCTCAGCCAGGCATCTCCTCCTTGGGCCTTGCCTATGGGACGTGGGCTCGTGCCTGGCCCTGTGAGTGCCAGCCCTGGGCACCAGAGGAGCTGGGGGTCTGCTTGCGGAGACCAGGCTGAATTCATTGTGGCTGCAGCTGCTTGGTGACAAATAGCAGCCACAGCTAGAGCCAGGGACAGGGGGGACAGTCTGCCCGGTTCACCTCCAGACATGCCACCCTTATCATCGGGAAGCTGAGACAGAGATAAGAGCAGTTCGCTTCGAGTCCAGCCAAGACTGCTGTGAGCCAGGGGTAGGGCAGAGGCTCCATGAGGAGGGTGACAGGAGCAGATGCTGCACATCAGAGCAGGGGATGCATCCTCAGCCCCAGCTGCTGCTTTCCCCTGCCCATTGCTACCCCCCAAGCCTCTCTGACGGATGCTGAGCCCCTTCCCAGCCTTGTGGCATTTCCTTCATCCCCCGGAGCCTCAGGATGGGGGGACTGGGAGAGCCAGCGTGCCCTCCCCGCCATGCACAGCCCCTCACGGCTTGTCCCTGTCCCTCGGATGCTCTTCCCGGACGCGGCTGGGTTGCTGGGACAGCAGGAAGGCCGGGATGGCCGGCACGCTGCGGCACCCTGCTGCCTGCTGAGTCGGCTGCCGGTGCTGCCAGCGGCTGTGAGCTGGTTCGTCAGGAAGCAGCCGTCGGGGAGAGCATCCTCTCGCCGCCACCCGGAAAGCCCAGCACAGATCACGACCTCCTCCATCCCACCAGGAATGTGAGTGTTCCTGCTGGAATCATCCTGTGCAAGCAGCATTTCATGGACAAATCTCTGGTGAGGCCGCAGCAGAGCTGTCAGGCGCTGGCTTTGAGGCAGGGAAGACAGGGATGACACTTTTATGGCTCCCGTTCAGCCAAATGCTCAGCCAGCGCTAAACACGTGCCCTAAACATGTGCTCCCAGGTCAGAGCTACCCTGACCCTGCACAGCTTCGCTCAACCTGAAACCTGTGGTCACACCCAGGGTACCCCTCAGGGAATAGAAAACAAAAAGAGGGTGAGAGGTGGGAAGGAATGAAGGAGATTCCTTCTTCCTCGGGGGCTGCTGGTGGCCAGATCCTTCCCCATGCCCCCTCCTCCCTAGGAGGAGATGGAGAAATCATTGGCCACATCCAGACAAGAGTCGTGCCCTAAGGTGAGCCAGGAGCTGTTGGTGAAAAGAGGTGGCTGACAGCATCCGTGTTCCCTTCCCTGCTGCCGCTCCCCTCCTCAGGCTGGGCAGAGGATGGCTGCTGGCCGGAGCCGTGGTGCAGGCAGTGTGGGCAGCACACGACGCTGTGGGGCTTGTTCCTCGGTTCTGGAACAATGGGATAGCCATGCCAGGGAGCAGCGTGCCCCGACAGGGCTGTCTGTTTTCTGCACAGCCCGGGGGTGGAGGGAACCATCCCAATTGCCGGGTCACTAGAACAACTTGGGCAAGCAGCTGCAGCGGGGCACTGATGGCCAGGGGGCAGCTGGGACAGCATCCCACCACCTCCTCCGGCCAGCGGGCAGGGCCGGGGGTAGCAGGGACCCTCGGGCAGCATGCGGGCAGTGCGGTGGCCCCATGCCGGCAGATATAATTGTCCCTCCATTGTGGCGGTGGGGCAGGCTGCTCCGGGCGGGCGAGCAGGCGGCGTGCCCGGCCGTCACACTCCCGTGTCCCCGGGCAGCCCGGCTCCGCCGCCTCCCTCCTCGGGGAGCGCTGGCAGGGCTGGCGGGTGTGCAGGGGAAAGGAGAACGAGCAAAGGGGTGCCTCCAGAGCCCGGGTCCCACAGCCATCCCTGCTCGGGGCTTCCCGCGGGGAGCACGGGCTGTGGTGCCGGCGCTGGCGGCAGATAACGCCGCTTCCTTGCTGGCTGCTCCCTATCAGCGCGGCGGCGACGGGCGGGCAGGATCGCACCCCGAGCGCTCCGTGCTGGGCGCTGTCGGGAAGGGGTCCTGGCCCCCTTCACCCCGCAACCAGCCCCGGGCCGTTTATTTTTACACGGGTTTGTTTTCTTTCCGGCTTGAAGCCATCCTGCACGGCGGCAAGAGCCGGACCGGGGCCCCCGCGCCTCATTTCCTTGCCATAAAACAACAAGGTGGGGGGGTGAAGCGGCGCACCGGGCTGGGACAGCGGGTCGATGGGTCAGGGCACACGCTGCATCGCGGTTCCTCTGTTCGGTCCCTCTGTGTGTCCCCTGGCCGGCATCCCCTGGCGGTGCCGCCGCCGTGCTGCCCTTCCTGAGGACTCCACCTGGGGCTCTTGGAGCTGGGTCTGGATGTCTGTGTGCCAGTGGGAGCTGGCATGGAGGGCATCGCCCAAGTTTAGCGATGATGCCCCCTCAGATGGGTGCAACTGGGCACCCCAGAGCTTTTGCCCTGGTTTCTGTGCCTCTGCTTTGTCCCCACAGCCCCAAGCAGACCCTGAAGAAGCTGAACCCTACAGCTCAGCTGTCTCTCCTGAATTCCAGAGCAGGCAGGCACTGCCTGCATATCCTGGGCACAGATCACTCCGTGCCACAGCCCACCTGTCCCCAGCTGCTCGTGCCTGTGCTGTTCCTGCCACACGTGTTTTGGACACCACCTTTGTCTGGGGACCGTGGCCAGTCCCCTCCAGTGGAATGTGGGACAGGGTCTGTCTTTTTTTCCCTGGCACTATGGCTTCACCAGGACTTTGCACGGAACATCACAGGATCCCACCAGCCCCAATAGGGCACGTTTCTCACCACTGCTGCCCCTTCCAAGTTGTGGGCAGTGCAAGCAGCTGGCACACCGCAGATAAGGTGTGTGAACAGTGTGTGGGCAGCGTGTGGGCAGTGTGTGGACACACGGTGAGGCCATCACCCAGGCATGGTGGGCGGGCAGGGGGCCGGGGGCACCCACCCCAGCTCCGGGCTGTGAGCAGGGGGTTGGGAAAGGCGTGTGTTTCCCTTTAAGAGGCAGGCCCTGGAGCTGCTTCCTCTCAGCCCTGCAAGAGCCCTAAACACAGTGCATCTGCCTGCAGCCTGCCTGCACGCCTGCCTGCAGCCTGCCCGCAACCAGCGTGAGTAGGGCTTGGCCCCAGCGCCGGGACAGGGGAGGGCTGGCACCCGCGGGCGGTGGGCACCCTGCTTGCCGCGAAGGGCAGGGGGGGATGGCATTGCCATGGAGGGAGCCGGGCATCGCTGTGGAAGGTGCCAGGCATCGCCGTGCTGGGTGCTGCAGCACGATGCTCACGGCGCTGCAGTCGAGAACGCTGGGCCCGCTGCACGCCACTGCAACGCTGGGTTCTGAGGGGGTCACCAGGCGCTGGGGCACGGGGGGAGCAGGGTTGGTGCCCTGCAGCCCGAGGTGTGAAGCTGCCGTGCGTCGAGCCCGCCGAGCGGCGTGGGCAGCACGTGGCGATGTCCCCGGGCTCCGGTGCCAGCAGCGCTGCGCTGCTCCCGGCGCTGTGCTGGAGCTCCCGCGGGTGCTCCCTGCGCCCTCGGGCACCGCCTCTGCTGGCCCCAGCGGGTGGCAAACGTGGCTGCACCCCACGGTGGGCAGTGACTGCAGAGGAGATGTCCGGGATTGAGCAACCTGTGGTGAGAGCAGCCGGTTGCACGCCCCGGACCCCGGAGAGCACCGCCGTACCCGTGTTGGACCCTTCCGGGCTTGAGCATCTGCTCGCCCACAGCCCCCTGGCCCGGGGTGTGTTTGCAGGCACTCGTAAGCCTTCTCTGAGCGGGGCACAGATGTCAGACCCCCCCCCGCCCCAGTGCTGGAAGGGGTCTGCCGGAGGCTTGCCGGGTGCCGGGCCCCCTCTGCCGGCTCCGGGAATGCTCACAAGTAGCCAATTCTGCTGGTACCACCCTGGGTGAGCCCCATACGGGGCACCCTTGGGTGTCCTGGCCCCCAGAGCTCGGGGCAATGCAGATTTCTGGCGCCGTGGGGCAGCCAGGCTGCCCCCCACCCACGGGACGTGCTTTGGGAGCCAAATGTGTTGCATGGGGTCGGTGCCAGCCATGTCTGTGATACAGAGCGGCAGCCCTGGGTTGGACTAGGGGGTCCTTGGCCGGGACGGCGAGTGCTGCTGGGCTTTGTCCGGAGCCGGGGCATCAGAGGCAGCCCAAGCTCTCTCCCTCCCTCCTTGGTCGGGTTGCACGCTCGGCTGCCTCTGTAAACCGAGCTTGCTGCTTTGCAGTGGGGCTCAGCCACTCCTCTCCCCCCGCACCCCTACGGGATGTTTTCCCAGTGCTCCCTGTTCAAAGGACACCCTGGGATCCCGTTTTCTCCAGCTGCCCCGTCCCCGACTTGGTCTCAGCATTCCCCTGTGGGCCAGGCGCTCCCCCAAAAGTGCACCCCCTCAATGGGCACGCCCCGAGTGGGCAGCAGCGGTGAATGTGGTGGTGTGTGGTGTGAGCCAGGCGGAAGGATGAGGATGGAGGGGACTGGGAGCACCGGCTGGGGAGTGGGTCTGGGGGCACGGCTCAGGCTGCCTGCACTCTCCCCTGCGGGCAGGCGAGCTGCTCTGCCGGCTCTTCCCACCCCTCTCCTTGCACCCGTGGTGTGGAGTCTGCTTGGCACCACTGCCAGGTAGTGCTGGCTTTCTCCTGGCTATTTGGGGGTGTTACAGCGGCCCTTTCCCCCTCTGCAGCCCGGGCTCAGGGTTCGGCCTCACTTCCCAGCCATGCTGCTGCTCCCACTCCTCCTGAAGGCCACCCTGCTGCGCCTGGCCAGTGGCTCCTACCGCCCCTTCTACAACGGCTTCTACTACAACCACATCATGAATGACGATGGTGATGGGCAGGACAAAGGTATATTGGGGACAATGGGGGCTGGCAGGTTGTTGCAGGAGGCTGAAGTACTCCCCTGCCTCTGGGTGGGGTGGAGACCCATCACTTGGTGGGATGTGGGGCCCAGAGGAACAGGCAGGAATGCTGCAGAGATGCTTGGGGGATGCCTATGGTAGAAGAGGTGGTGGCTGGAGGGAAGAATTGGGGATGCTGCCCAGCCCTGGATCCTGACCTGCCCATCACACCTTCCTTCTTGCCCCCAGTGGATTACTTCAACGGAGACAAACTGGTGGTGGAAACCTCCAGAGACCCTGTCTACAGCTACACTGGTGCCAATGTCACCCTGCCCTGCCACTACCGCTACGAGCCCGACACGGCACCTAAGCGCAAAATCCGCATCAAGTGGTCCAAGCTGCGGGACGACTACACCAAAGAGCAGGATGTGATGGTGGCCATAGGCAAGACCTACATGGCCTTTGGGGACTTCAAGGGCCGTGCTCACATCCGTCAGGCCAGCCGGCACGAGGCCTCGCTGGTCATCAGCGATGTGCGCTTGAAGGACGATGGCAAATACCGCTGTGAGGTCATCGACGGGCTGGAGGACGAGAGCGATGTCGTGGACCTCCGGCTGAGAGGTGGGGGCATGCTGGGGACCACGTGACCCCCTAAGCCAGTGAGCCTGGCCTTCTGCGGCATCTTCTCCTTTGGGGACATGGCAAGGCAGAGGGGTTGGGGAGCTTGATCATGGGCAGAAAGGGGCTGGGATGCCTGGTGTGATGGGGCAGTGGCTTAGGCTGCCTGACTCTGGAGCCTCAGGAGTGAGTGAGCCCAGAGCTGTCTGCCCAGCTGGGACACCAGGGGTGCTGTTGGAGTCAGAGCTGGGAGTGACCCCATGGCTGCAGCATTTCCTGCCTTTACCCACCCATCTTCCCACAGTGCTGCATTATGTACAGCCGTCCCATCCCCTCCCAGCTCTGGATATCCCAATGCATCTGGTGATGAACCTTGGTGACTGGTCCAGCCTCTCTTGCTCACTTGTCATGAGGGACCTGACTCAGTCCTGATGTTGCTTTCGAGCTCAGAGCTGTGGAAACGTCCCCACTGCTTGTCCCTGCCCCACCCCCTTGGTCCCTGGACCCTGCCTTCCACAGTGACTTGTCCCCACCAGTCTTTGTGACTGTCCATGGTGGTGATGCCCATGGTTCTGTGGCCCATCCATCCCCATGACAGAGGTTCATTCATGCCCGTGCTGGTGGTCTATGTGCCCCTGGGATCATGGCCCATATGTCCCCACGATGCTGGTCCTTGTGTCCCTGTTCCTGAAGCCCATGCAGCCCAGTGACAGTGATCTCTCCATCCCCGCAGGGGTGGTCCGTGCCTCCACAGAACCACTGTCTGTGTGTTCCCAGGACCGTGGCCTATACAACTCCATGGTGGTGGTTCCTGCAGCCCCATTTTAGTCTGTGCATCCCTGGATATGCAGGTGTTGTCCCCGTGAGGGGGTCCTTGTGTCCCCAGGACCGAGCCCTTGTGTTCCTGTGCCACCAGATGTCGCTGGCAACTCGCTGCTGGCGCCTGCATGTCCGGAGCAGCCCCATCCCTGCATGCTGAGCCTTGTCTCTGCCACACTCAGGTGGTCCCTGTCCCAGAGTGTGAATTTGACATGGGTTAGGGACCCCTGTGGCTCCTCTGGGGCTGGGTTTTAGGTCGGGTGGGTTGCCCACGGAGCCAGCTGAGTGTCCCATCTGCCTCCAGGCATCGTGTTCCCCTACCAGCCTCCCCGCGGGCAGTACAGGCTCAACTTCCACGAAGCCGAGCGAGTGTGCCTGGACCAAGGTGCCATCCTCGCCAACTTTCACCAGCTTTTCCAGGCGTGGAGCGAGGGGCTGGACTGGTGCAACGCGGGCTGGCTGGCCGATGGCACGGTGCAGTACCCCATCCGGCTGCCCCGCAAGCCCTGCGGGGGCGTGCACCTCGCCCCGGGCATCCGCAGCTACGGCCCGCGCCACCGGCACCTCCACCGCTTTGATGCCTTCTGCTTCTCCTCCGCGCTCAAAGGTGGGTTCTGGGCCAGGGATGGGGGGCTTGGATCCTGGGGAAGGTGCTGGGCATCCCTCCCTCTTAGGGCGCAGGACTTGGCCTGGGCGGGGTGGTTCCAGGCAGCGATGCTCCAGGTGGGGATGCTCGGGATGATGCTCAGCACTGATGCTCCCCTCTCACGCTCCGCTCTCCCTCCTAGGAGAGGTTTTCTACCTGGACCGCCCGGCTGGGATGACGCTGGAGGAGGCCAAGCAGAGCTGCCAGGATGCAGGGGCCGAGATCGCCCGGGTGGGGCAGCTCTACTCCGCCTGGAAGTTCCTGGGGCTGGACCGCTGCAGTGCCGGCTGGCTGGCAGATGGCAGTGTCCGCTACCCCATCGCCACGCCCCGGGCCAACTGCGGCCCCGCCGAGCCCGGTGTCCGCAGCTTCGGCTTCCCCAGCAAGGGCAGGTTCGGGGTCTTCTGCTACAAGGAGAGATAAGGAGCCGGGAGGGATCCTTCTTGGACGAAGGATGTTTCCAGCCTGCCAGTGCCCAGTTTTGGGCATTTCCAAGGGCTGTTTGGGGGGTGACGGGGGGGAGGTGGGATGGGGGGAGGTTTCTTTTTGTTTTGTTTTGTTTCCTTCCTTTATATTTTCCACATCTTGCTCAGCAGCTGGCACATGCAGCTGCTTGGGGTGGCTGCCAGCTGGGCAGCGCGGGACAGTTCCTGTCATGGGATGTGCGCAAGGATGATCCCCATGGGCTACTGCTGCCACCCCACTTGGCCGTGCCACCCCAAAGGTGGTGGTCCCTTCCCACGGTGGCAGGTTGTCACTGACACCCACCTGCCCGTCCAGGCCGGTCCTGCCTCCGAGTTCACGAGGCAAGGCCATGGGGGAGCGAGGCTAGGCTGGATTTGGCCAGAGCAGAGAGCGGGTATCTCCGTTGCATCCTGGCCCCTCTTCCAGCCCCAGCCATGTCCTGCTGAAGGATGCCATTGTGCCTGTCCCTGCGGGACTGCAAGTGCCTTATCTCCGTGCGCCCTTTGTGTGGACTCCATTTGAACTCTGGTGCCTTCTTCTTTGAGCATTGGCTATGAAAAGATGTGTTTTTCTGGACATCTTCTAATAAAACAGTGGAGAAAGCCCTGGAGTGACATGGCTGTGTCCCCATCTCTGTCCCAACCCAAGAGAAAGGTCTGCTGTGGAGAAAGGATTTGGGGATCCCTGGCTGTCTCATCCTTGGCTGAACATCAACTCATCAGTGCTGGCTCAGCTCAGGTCCTGCAAGGGCCTTGTGTTGCCTCATTAGTGAGTGTTAATTAACCCCCTGGGTGTCAGGACTGAAAGCTGGAAGGTGAAGCACTTCCTGCTGGCCGTGGGTTTTAGGCATGTGGGTTAACCCCCTCCCAAGGTGAGAGCTGAACAGGGAGGGCAGTGTCCTACTCCAGGGTCCTTCTTCAGCTGGGGCTTGAGACACCCCTCCCACCTCTGTGGTCCCTTAGATGCTGCTGGTGCCATTCCTGTGTAGCTTTGGGTTCCCCTTCCTTCCTTGCTGCCTTGCCACGGGAGACCCCTCTCCCCCCAGCCCACCAGACACACCCCTCTTCCCTAAAAAAAAACCCAACACTGACAAAGTGCCCATTCCGATTTCGCTCTCTTTATTATTAATCATTCTTTCAAAATAGGATATGTTCAAAAATATAAATAGGTGCAGGGAACGCTGGTGCCCCGCACGGTCCCCTGGAAAGAGCACGTTGTCCCGGGATGGGTGCTGCGCTGCAGAGGGGGCGGTGGGGAAGCAGAGAGGGGCCACAGCCCCCCGGGTCTCAGCATCCCCTCGCCTCCCTCCTCCCACAGCTCTTTCCACCACAGCCCCCCATAACTCCCCACCCGTCCTGACGTGCTGCAGCAGTAGAAGGATTCTGGAAAAAAAAAAAAAACTCCAAAAGGTGCTGTTCACCTCCGGAGATTAAATAACAGAAATAATTACATTGTTCGTGGATAAAATCAGGAAAAAATAATCATCTTTATTATTTAACTTAACCCCCTGCCCTTTGCAAACCCACCCCCCTCCCTGTCCCCAAAGGCACGAAGATAATTGGAACCGGACGGTTAGTAAAAATGCTGAGATCTAATTCGTTTTGCTTTGGTGCTTGGAAAAACAATTTTTTTTTGTTTTATATATATATACACAAAGGTGGGTTTGTCTTTAATATAATTTTTTTTTCCTTATATGACAAAAAAAGCAACAACAAGAAGAAGAAATCGACTCTGTTAATATAAGTGTTCCGTTAAAAATCTCTCTTTCTCGCGTTCCCCCTCGGTCTCTCGCCCCGCTCTAATGGGTGGGTCTGTGCACGGCGCTGCCGCTGGGTTTCGACCGGCTCCTGGGGCTCCTCTTGTATAGCCTGCGCTGGTAGCTGGAGGCTGTGGGAGAGAAGAAAAGGCACCTTGTTGGCAGGAGCCGGGACAGAGAAGCTGCTTGTCCCACGCCGGCCGCCCTGGAAAAACACGGGCAGCCGCAGGCAGCGCTGCCCGGGGCCGGCTGTGTGTGCCCCGGCGCCAGCCCGCCCGCACACGCACAATCGGCCCTTCTCTCGCCCTGCCCGGCCTGGCTTCACGCAGGGGACGAGGTGCCCGGGGCTTGCCGAGAGCCTGGGCAGGAGCATCATCTCCACGGCTGCTTGTCCCATGCCTTCCCTGTGCCCAGCCGGGAGGGCAGCTCTTCCCCGTCTCACCCTATCAATCCCTTAATCCCCAACCCCAATATCCATTAGTAGTGGGATGTGCTCAGGGCACAGGAGGGGAAACAGCCCCGGCTGGGCTGGCGGGGACAAGGTTTCTGCCTGATCTTTGCTGCCAGTCTCCCTGGGGGCTGGCGTGCTCTGGTGTGATAATTGCAGGAGGGTTTGGGTGGAAGCAGCAAAAGCTGGTTGGGAGCAGACCAGGTCTCTTGATCGCTGGCGGTCCGTGTCGGGAACAGCCTGCAGCTCTCCAGAAACACAGCAGAGCCAAAGGGATCAGCATCTTGGTCTGCACCAGGCAGCCGCCCTTGGACACCTCCTCTATCCCTCTGCTTTCATCTCCTCCCCAGGGCAGAGGTTTGTCCATTAAGCCCATATCAGCTTTCCCTGGCTGTGGGACCATTGCTTAATCTGCTTTATCTGGAATTGCCCAGCTGGACCAGAACCTGGCAAGGAGGTCACTGGACAGATGTGATTTGTCTGAGGCCAACGAAATTCTTGGGAAGCTGCAGACAATCAGGGATGGGACAGGGGTGTAGGCAGGCCTGGGCGTGGGCTGGGACACCAGTGAAGAAGGCTGGCTGCCATCAGCTGGAGGCCTGACAGAAGGAGAGTCAGGAGCCCAGCCCTGTCCCTCGACTTGTATCTGCTGCAGGACTCCTGTCTGCTCCCAGGGCAGGGGGACACCGGGGAAGGGCTTGGGGGCCCATAGCTCTCCCCTCCTCTTCTCTCTGCTGATGCATGTTGTGCCAAAACTCACCCTTTCAGAAGCCATTTATTTTTTTTCTCTGAGTAGCCTGGGCCATTGGTAAGCTCCCTGTTGCCCTTTCCTGACTCTGGAACTTCCCCTACTCTGCCTTGGTGGGTGTCCAGGGCAGTCCTTCAAGCCAGGCTCTGTGGTCCACAACTGCCCAGAAGATCTCAGCTCCCATGGCCCCGTCACAGGGGAAACTTCCAAGAAGTCGAGGCAACCACGATGTCCCCATCTGCCTGGCTCAGAGCTATCCTGAACCCTGAGATGATGCCCTGCATTCCCAGCTCCTTCTCCCAGCTGCAGGGAGGCATCAGCCCTAACCCGAAGGTAAAGGGACCAAGACATACGGTTTAGGCAGGATATCCGTGGCTCCTCCCACTGCCCGTTGGGCTGGCACCGAATCGTGGGCACGTGGCGTTGGATGTAGCCTTGGTCGCACTGGTACCGCACCATGGAGTTGATTTCGTAGCGTTCCTTCTTCCGACCGAAGGTCCTGGCGTTCTCCACAGCTGGGGGGTCCCCACAGGCCACTGCAGGAGATGGGCAGGGATGTGGAGAATGAGTGAGGGAACACCTGGCTGGCTGAGCAGGCAGCTCACACCCAGGGCAGGCTGGACATGCACAGCCTCGTCACTCCTCCGTGCATAAAACCTTAACTCCCTTTGAGATTGCCTCTGTCCACAAAGTTAGGGGCAGGGGGATATGGAAATTCTGTGGTTTGAAATTAAGCAGGGGTCTGCCTCAGTGCTCCATTCCTGCCTCTTGTAGAGGCTGTGAGAGCTGAGCGTCACAACAGCTGCCTGGGTCTGTGTGAGGGCACAGAGATGGTGTGTGGGAACGATGCTGCAGCCAGGGTACGACTCTGCCTGGGGATGTTGAATCTTAGTGGTTTGTCCTATTTATTTTCCAGTCCTTGTGAAACTTTCTCCTAGAGCCTTGGCCAACTTCTGTTTCTAATTCCTTCCATCTCCTTGACCACCCTTTGCAGCGACAAAACCCACGTTCATGTGCACTGGGGACTCTGCTTCAGACCCACAGCCACCTCCTGAGCCCCCCATCCTTGCCAGTATGGCACAGGGTGCTGACCTGTTCCTTTCTTGCAGGTGAAAGGGAGGTGATAGTTGCAGGGAACGTCGTTCCATTCTCCTTTCTCGTGCCAGATCATCACAACGCAGTCCTCGCCCGCCGAGAAGAAGTTATCGGGTTGGTTGGGCCGCCAGTTCTCATATTGCTGCCGAGAGAGGACAGTCCTTCAGCTAAGGTTGGGCCCTGGTCTCTCCTACTCCCTCCTTCATCCTCACTGCCACCTCTCCCACACCTCTCTCCAGCAGAGCCCGTGGGTTCCCAGCACTGCCCCTACACCGGTTATTTCTCTTGTGTTGGTGCCCGAGACCCAACCAGCTTTTCTAGAATCTTGGAAAAACCATGAGCCCTACAGATTTTAGGGTTGCCTCCACTCAGTGCCCAACCCAAGCACTCAACATGTAACCCATGGGGCCCTTCCCACCCAAGGGCAACCTCTTCCCCCCACCAAAAGCTGGTGGCTGCTCGTGCTGCGGGCTGCAGGCTCACCAGGGAGTGCCCGTCGGACCAGCGGAAGTCGTTCTCCACAGCTCTGTCACTCAGACCGATCCACTGGTAGTCCTGTGCATGACCTGGGAGGGCAGGAGGGGGAGAAAAGAGTTATGGTTGTCCTACACTTTGCTGGAAGCATTTCTTTGCCATCTCAGCTGTCCCTGGCCCTGCAGCCTCTGTGTCATTCAGCTCCCTCCCGGTCACTATTCCCTGCTGCCCTTTTTCCTTACATCATGTTTGTCCAGCTCCCTCCCCACTCAACTTGCCATGAACAAGGATGAGGCTTTGTTAGGATACCTATGAGCACCAATGGGGCAAATGGTGACTTTTACACCACTTTGGATAAATCTGCCTGTAGAGTCAGAGCCCAGTGGTTGGAACCATGCCCAGTATTAGGCTGCCCTCAGCACTCACTGTTCACAAATTCTTGTTCCTCTGGGGTCACGATACTGCTCAGGTGGGCTTGATGCTGTCGGCATCTGGTCTCTGCATCCATCCAAGTCTCCCTCTCCTCAAAGTGCCGGTAGCAGTGGCCCTGGAACTTGGTCCAGCCCTCCTCGCAGTTTTCCAAGTCTGAAACACACAGAGGAGGGATGAAAAGGAGTTGGTGCATGTGTCTGAAAGCTTTCAACTCACCTCGTAGCAGCTCATGCTCCCACTGCACGGGACAACACACGGTCACTTTTGATAAAAAGCAAACCCTGACACTGTTGCCTGTAGGAATTCCCTGGGAAAATTGTCAGAGGGTATCCAAGACTCGCAGAGAGGGCAGCCTGTGTGGAAGACCCCGTGTTTGCAGTGACACGACCAGTGCTGCTGGAAAGCTTGAATGATACAGACTTATTCCTCGGAAATTAAATCCCTGTGTAACGTTCCTGAAATCTGCTTTTGAGGAACTGACAAAGTGAGAACACCTCTCTTCCCACTTGTGCTGGCCTGCAGAGTTTTCTTGCTTTGGGAAAAAACCCTCCAAACCCCATATCCAGATGTCCAGAATCAAAGCATACGTGTTGAAAATGAAAGAGGGGACCACCAGGTTCAGGGGGTTCCATCACTTGGTGTGATTCTGGAGCTCTGGAGGAGAAGCAAACTGACCAAGATGGGTGAAAAGAGATGGAGACAGAAACTTACCATAGTGGAGAGAGAGAATTAAATCTCAATGAAAAACCTTGGAAGCTGCTAAAGAAGGCAAACATTCCCCAGCTTTTCAGAAGATCTTTTACCATCTGAGAAACACTGAGGAACTGAACACACTTACTAAGAAAAATAAAAACACAGATGGGGGAGAGACAAATGGAGAAAGCACCAGAAAAGACCTTCAGCAGTTCCCATGCAATGCAACACCACACATCTGTCTGCTACCTGTGACTGAAGGAAACAGAAAATGAAATGTGTTTCATCTCAGCCCTTCAGATGCCTGATCTACCATCCTTTCTCAGGCCCTTGCTGCTCTGAGAGTGGTGGGCTTCCATGAGCCCTCATGCCTCTCTCCCTTTTCAGTAAGGTGTTCTGTACTCAGTTTCTTCTTTGTTAAACTTGGTAGGTCAAAGCACTAGTAACCTTCAATCACACTAATTCCTCCTAATCCACCTTTTTGGTGTTCTTCCAGCTGGAGATTGCAGATGCATCATAAATGTTGGAGTGGCTGGTAGTTATTTGAGACATTAAAAGCATTTCCTGCCTTCTTCAACAGATTAAATGGGTTATCTGGAGGTAGGTGAAGCTCTAAGGATTCTCGGGTTTTGCAGGCAGATCTCTTGCTCAAAGTTAGTAGAGCATCCTTGGAGCAAGGATGGTCTGTCTCATGGGAATATGAAGATTTACATTCCCTGCCAATTTTGGGTCACTGGCTTCCTCTTGCATCTGCCAGGCATCAGTGCCCATAATTCAGAGAAAAGAGAAAATTAAGTCTGGCTTGGACCACACAAGATCATAAGCAGTCACAGGGTGGAAAGTCTCTGGTTGGGTTACAAGGATCTTCAGCAACAGGTATCATGGATGGGTAAATCAAGGGCTGATGAGGTTGCATTGAGAAAGTGATGTTAAGCCAGCACAATTCCTGCCCAGAAGGTCCAATGATCCTGAACCTTCTGCTTATGATCTACTCCATATGTTCATATTGGAAGCAGAAAGAGATGCAGGGAAAGGGAGGGAGAAAATCCAACATATATTATCATTACTCATGCCGAGGTGAAGAAGATACTGCAACCTTATTTCTTTTTTGTTTGAGCAAGGCAGGAGAGCTACCCCTCCACTAAGAGGATAAAAGTTTGGACTTTCATCGGCTTTAAGAAAAAACCACAACTCTTTTTCTTTCCTTGTAGAAACAAAAAGAAGTATTAGTGTGGGTCAGAATGCCTAATCTTGATGGAAATACAGGTTGCTTCCTGTTTTCTCAAAGATACACTCCCTGCTGATCTTGCCACAGGAAGCCATGTTGTGGAGATGACAAAAATGTCATGCTGTGTCAAATTGGTGGAGATTCCTGGAGTGAAAGAGGTTTCTCTCAGCTGCATCTTCCCCGAGAGAAACACAATCATTTTTCATGGCTCAGTTGAAGCATCCTTCCATGAAATTTCACTCTAGCAGAGAAAGTTTGCCTGGGGTGAAGATGTACTCAGAAGGCTCCCTACTGTTACGGATGAACAGAAAGACCCTCGACCCAAAGAGACAGCGACTTCTGCGATCAGCGTTGTTGTGATCTATGTGGAGATTCACCAGAGAAACTTAAAAAAAGAGAAAGCTGGAGAAGACACCAGAAGCTCCTGCTTAGGAATCTTAGAGGACACGGTGCTGTGAGGAACAAACTTATCAAAATGGATATGAAAAAGCCTCAAAGCTTTTCCCTCGTGTGTTTTAAGCTGCTGTTAGAGGTTAGCTTACTGAGATGAGGGCGGCACTGATGGGAGTGCTGGGGATCAGCTTTTTTTGGAGGGTTACGTGGGAACAAGGTGGTGCAGCAGTTAGTAGGATTAGCTGAAGCCAGGGAGGCCGTACCGATCTCACACAGGTCCCCTCCGTAGCTGGGAAGGCAAAAGCATTTGAAAGAGTCGATGCCATCGACGCAGGTGGCTCCGTTCAGACAGGGGCTTGAGTGGCACACATCGGTGTCTGCAAGAGATCAAGGGCTTCCATTAGGGCTCTGGGCAGGCAACTCCTCCAACGGGAGAACTTGTTTCCTTGCTTGTTTAGGAGGGAATATCAGCTGTTTTGGGGGGACTTGGGAGGGTTGTGTTTTATAATATACTGCCACTGCTGCTGCTGGAAGAATGAAGGCAAGAGACCCAACCCACCCTACAAGGAAGACATTGGTTTTCTGATGGTTGAACACCACTCTGAAGATATCAGAGCCAGCTCAGAGAGATGAATCCAACACACAGCACTTGCTGTGGGAACTCCTCCTTGCCTGCTGTCTCTGCCTGATGCATCAAACATGCAAACTTGTGTCTGTGTCTCCACCAGCTAAAGGGAAAGAGGAAGAATGTTGAATTCTCATAAGTGATGGAAACATCCTCAAACAGATCTCTGTCTCCTAACCAGACAGCGTTCCTGCTTGTCCATCCTCACTGATAGTTTCTTCCTAACCATAATTTAGATGAAGGTCCACATCAAGAAATCTCTTCTCAGTGAAGATGAAGAAAGTGAAGAGAAGAAAAAATGTGGGTTCAAAGGTGGTTCAGAGACCCTCAACTTTTTCTCTTTGAGGATCCTAGACCTGGCTATGGGTGCTTCTTCCTTGGTGAGGGATACTGGAGTGCAGTGCCATTTTCTCCAGACCTGTCCCCACTACGTGCTCTTTTTCTTGTGATGGGGATGGAAGAAGCTGGTACATCTTTTCCAGCTGTGGACTCCATCTCAGTGGAGAGAGCTTTGGAATCAGAAGAAGGGTTGTTCAGAATGGAAAGATTTCAGATACACTTAGCTCAGAAACAAGGAGGAAGACTAAGGAAGAGAATGGGAACACATCCACTCAGGTTGGGTTAAATGATGGCTGGTTAAGATACCCATGCAAGCCAGTGTTTCTTTCACACTCAGGAGGAATGTAATGCTTTAGAAGTGATGACTAACACTCCATGCTCTTCTTGTGGATGACAGGGTTTTAGTGAGGAAACATTCAAAGATGATAAACATGCTGGCTGTGGAAATAGCAGAGCAGAGCAGCGACTCCCCAGGATCTGTGGTCATCTTCTGACCAGGGTGTATTTGGTTGGATATTGTTTCCTTGGAGCTGAGGCCCAGCTGCTCAGTGTCCCCAGGCACCAGAGAGCAGATGGGCGTTATACCCCCTGTGGCTGTCTAGTGACTCAGTGGCCAAGGTCTGATACGTCATCTAAAAGCTGACATGTTCTGTAACGTGCTTAAGTGATGGAAAAATCCTTTCTGACCTTGGATGGTGCTTTGGAGCAAGGAGATTTTCATCTTTACTCTAGGCTGTATCACTGTGAGCAGTGAAATCATTCCTCAGATGGCTGATGAGCCTCTTACTCCAGTTTTGCCGCTCTTCTCTGAGAGAAGGAATTATTCACTTCTTTTCTCAAGGATTGCCCTTCTAGATGTCACGAAAGCTTTCTGGATTTCTTTGTTCACTGCAACGTGAAGAGAATTCCTGTTTCCGTGATACTCGTAAATACTCTGAGACTCTCCAGAACAAAATGGGAGTCACAAGCTTAGAGGAAGAATAGAGGAGCTGAACTTGGCTGAGAATTGCTTATTAGTCACACTTGGAGTTCCTAGAAGACAGAGAGCATAAAGAAAAACGAGGTATCCTGAGGGGTGATTGCAACTCAAGAGGCCCTTTGGGCTTCCCAACAGCAGTGGCAGCAGAAGTTCTTGTTGATTCCAGTGGGCTCCAGCTGAACACGTAAGGAAAGGCTTTCCTTCATTCGTCAGGCTCCGTGAAGTGGAAAGAACACTGCAGAGGTGGGAGCGAAGCACACACGAGAGCTAAAGCTGAATGTTTAGTGGGGGATAATGAGCCTTCAGCTGTCTTCAGCCATGTGGAATAAAACTTGGCGTGTCCAAGATCTCTTCTGAGATGCAGGAGACCTGCTGTGTGCTGCCATCCCTAGCCTTGGAGGAGGGGGGAGCAGGCACACATGTGCAAAGTCATTGCCACGAATTTCCAGCTGGGAAAAAAGACTGGAACAGAGTTTCCTTTTACAGTTATCGCATATAATATGGTTGCACATATTATATATGCAGTAAAAACAAAACTCTGATTATAATATATATGTTACATATCTCTCCATATGTATACATATATATTTTTATATATGACACATAGAGAAAGGCTATGTATTTGTATGTGAAGTTGGAAGAACAAACAACAAATACAAGTGAGACACAGACAGTTTTTTTCCCCCCAAAGTTGTGCTTCAAATGGCTCGAGAGAAGATGTTTTAAACACATGATGATCATAAACACCAAACTCCCCTTCAGCCCGTTGGGCTGTTGAGGCAGTGACCCTCTCTCCATCTGGATGTAGAATCACCTCACCAAGCTGATATCGGAAAACTCAAATATACCCATCAGGCTGGAGAAACTGTTGCTGATTCTGGTCCTCCCAGAAAATCTGGACCTTGGAGGTATTTAAGAATGCTCTAAATGGTAAAATTGGCAGTGATGTTGCCTCTGGAAATCCTGGCGGGTTGGTTTGTGGGTGTTTCTAGGATATTGCATCTAAGCCACAAACACGATGTACCAGAGG
>VWZT01015557.1:201263-259578 GCA_013397055.1 Pachycephala philippinensis | reverse complement strand
TTCCACATTGTTTAGAGCTAGATGAGGTCAGCAAATCACCGCACACCTCTTCAGGCAGCCGCAAAACCCGCAACACACACAAGGTGTGCCCTCTCCGCTCGGCTCCCGCAGCGCTGGCTGCCAGGTACCTGGGCACTCGAGGATCTCAGACACGAGCTATTTATTTGCTTGGCTGAGCAGTCATCCCAACAGCCGGCTCTGCTTTGCCGTGCAGCTCGAGTGCTTACCAAGTGACAAGGAGACAGGACCACTGCTATTATTACCCCGCGCTAACAAAGGACAGAGATAGGGGAGGAATGCAGGAGGGAGGCAGCGCTCGATTTCGAGAGCTGCAGCTCTAAAACAAAGACGGGGAGAAAATGCCTCGCGGTGCCAAGAATAGGAAACCCAGTAAGAACATTATTAACTCACTCCTTGAGGATAACGCAGAATTAGCAACTCTTCTAAAGAGGGTTTATATCGCACTTAATATTGCCCACAAGTTGCAAAAATTCATCAGTTCTACTGTCACAACTGTTTCTATTTTTTGCTATGAATAGGACCCAAGGTCTAACTTTTAGATTTTTTTTTTTTTTTAAATAAATCAATTAAAACAAAATGGCCAATGTAAACCAGGTCTTGCATCTGGAAGATGTAAACTGTTGGCTGGAGAAAGCAAGGGGAGTTACACAGCTGCAATGCAAAGTTTGAATTTGATTCACCATTTTCTTCCTAAGATTTCTTCTCCGTTGCCAGATATACACTATATTTAGTCAGAATAATTTTCTTTTGGTGCAACTGAAAACAAGAGAAGTATTCTTGTCATCCCTGCCCATGGTGGGAGGGAGGTTTGAGCTAGATCATCTCTAAGGTCCTCTCCAACCACAACCATTTTATGATTCTATGATTCTCCCAATGCCTTTGAAAACATTTGTTGTACTAGATTATGGAAATTGGAAAGAGAAACCTGGAAGAAATGAAAGAAAAATAGATTGGCCCTGGTTTTGCTCAGAAGGCAAATGTCATGTACAAGTGAACACGCAGTGTCAGTGGTGAGAAGGAAATGCTTTTAAAATTCTTCATCTCAAGCTGAGACAACAGTACCAGAAAAAATGCTACCACTTCCTAAAACAGTGCAGCCTGTGCCTCTCTCTCCATGGCTGCCTGTATGGAAGATGAGCAAGAATATCCATTAAACAAGGTCAGCTTTGTGCTTAAAACATCTCCTAAGGAGAAACAACTGGTGGGCAGAGAGGTTGCTATCACCCAAACCCTGAACAAACTATAGTTTACCTGAAGCTGTGAGTAACAGGTTTAGTAATATATTCTATAATATTTCTATACCCTCCTGTTTTTGTTCAACAGAGCAGAAAAGGTCAGAGAGAAGGGCAAGGCATTTTCAGGATGCCCAACAGTGCCTGTTGTGCTCCTCACCCTTTCTTTATAGGCCTCCTTATAAGTGCAATTATCCAAACAGGGAATCAGAAACCAACTAGATCATTATCTCCTAGAGACTGGGAAAAAAAAATAATCCAGGTACAAATTAAATTTGCTTTTCAGAGTCTGCTGGGAAGTTTGAACTACTGATCTGATAGCTCAAACATCAAAGAAAAACATTGGAGCAATTGTAGGGTGACTCCTAGAAGAAAAGAATAGGAGGAGTTGGGGAAACCAGTTCTCTCACATTTTAAGTTAAATGCTAGTATTGAACATCACATAGCCAGCTACTGACTTACAATGAGCAATTAAGTCATTAAAATAATTAACTACAATAATTGAACTAAGCCTCCATGCAGCAGAAGGGGCAGGTATTGCTGCAGCTTAAAAAATCTGTTCTACTAGAGATCATCAAGTTTCCAGGAGGACCTGTTCATCTGCTGGAGCCTTCAATTTGTCCAACACTCTCTTGGAAGAAGAGCTCAGGAAATTTGGATATCTCTGTCTCCAAAATATTATGTGTAAAAGTAAATGGACATGTAAATAACACCAGTCTCAGACTGTAGGTTACCTCTGCAGAGGAAGGTTTTGTTTAAGCAAATTAACTCCCGATGCAAAGCAGACAGTGTGTCCAGGAGACATCAAATCATCTGCTCAGCCACCAAGGCTCTGTGCCTCTCAGCCAGGACTGGCATCTCCATCTCCTTCTTGACAGCAAAATTTGCATTCCACATTTGGTGCAGCATTCTGAATCAGGTGAATATTTTCTTGACTTTTTTTCTGGATGATTTTCTCTGGACCAACAAAACTCAATCCCTCGTACTTCCAGGTGGTGACGTATGAGGAAAGCCCATTAAGACCTTTCCTCATTTATATTCTAACCTTCTGCTGTGTGGGGCCATAGGCAACGGACTTCATGGACTTGTTTCACCAGAGACAAGCAAAACTTAACATAAATAGATGCCATTTCAGCACATTTCTCTTTCCCCCCACAACTGGAACTAAATTTTTAAGTCACTGCCTGGCCAGGGTGCTCCAAACCACAGCCTTTCACTGAAATGCCTGCATGTTTTTTCAGCTAATAATTATTTCTCTTCAAATGCTACCAGAAGCAAAAAGACCTGCTGAGTTCGCAAAACCCTGGGTGAGGAAGCCAAGCCTACGGACAATTCTTTCAGCTTGTGGGGTTCCTGTCCTCATGAAGGAATCAAATGCTGACTGAAGACATGCACATGCACAGCCTTCAATTTGGGTAAATACTAGAACATACTGGCACTGCAAGTGTTAATCTTCTGGCTCTGGCTTTTAAAGATACTTTTAGGCTACAGCAGAGCAGAATAATATCATTCTTCTTGAATCATCCCACTAAATAGCCTGCTGGATCTAACTGGAACCCTCCAACAACGGGGCCAGAGGGCAAAAGCCACATTCCTTCCTGTTCCTCACTGAGCTCCTGTAAAGCTGGACCAGCTTCACCCGTGCTTCAATGTCAGCCAAAATCCATTTCACTTCGTGGGCACCCATTGCACCCTACAAACCCTGAGCACAGCACAAGGCATGGATATAAGAACTGGGTTTTTTTTGCAAGAACTGATTTTTTTTTTTTGCAAGAGCTGAATTTCAAGACTGGGAAGCTTCAAGTGAAAAGGCAGCCACAACATGGGAAACAGCCTACAGTTCTTCCATGTAGACTTTCCGTGTTTGCAATCCCCAGAGCTCTGTAAAAAGTAACAACTCAAAAAAGGAAACCTAGGATTCTTTTTCTTCTTTTTTTTTTTTTTTTCTTCTTTTGTCATCTCTTTGCTGTAATTCTCTAGAAGAGGTTTGCCTTGTTGCAGGGGTGTTCTGAGTTCATGGTCAATACACTTTTTTGCCATCTGGATGAGCTTCCTTCATACCCTCACCAGGACTGCGTTTAACCCTTTAAATTTTACCAATAAAAAGACAAGTTTTACCCTAGAATATCTTCCCTGCTGGGAGTACCAGCCATACACATGTACTCAAGCCCATTTCTGATTTATGAAGTGTACAATTAAACTTCATGCAGTTGTTGCTTACCTCTTGCTGTCACCTGCTAAGAAACCCCAGCTGCTACATCGTCCTCTCCGTGACTTGCAAATACACATATTGCAATTTCAGAACATTTTTCAAGATTCTTCACACATGAGCTGCTGAACACATGGTTTTCTTTCAAAATACTTCACAAAAATGTTGGCTAACAAATGATCTGAGGAATCTGGCAATCGCCTCGTGGTTAATTTTTAAAAAGAAAAAGCAGTGGAATAAAACCATATTTTGGGGCCAATTTTTTTTTTTAATTTTTTTTTTTTAATTTATTTTATTTTTACTGATCCTCACTGGCTTCCTTCCTCACCCTCAGTGCTGCCTTTGCTGGCTTGTTTTTGTCTCTGGGCTTGGACGTGGCAGTGGGCACAGCCCAAAAGCAAAGCCTACTTTTGCAAGGAAGGTTTTTGGGTCCATAACTCCTGCACCACCGTGCCAAGCCCTGGATGCTGTGCCAGGCTGGAGCAGTGCTGTGGGAATGACCCTCCTGATTTGCCCTCACCCACTCCTGCAGCATCCTCGGGGCAGCTGCTCAGCACAGACAGAGGGGATGTGCTGTGAGAGGGACTGAACAAAGGTTTGTGATTACCTGTGCTCTCAGAGGCAGAGAGGTGATGCAGAGGGAAATGCAGTGACTCACTGGAAACACTTTGGGGATGGAAATGACGATAGAAACCAGACTGAGCTTCACAGAGCCCTGCACTTAAGAGTCCAGAGCTAGCTATGCTGAACGGTGTAAATTGACCCAAAAGAAGCAGTTTAGGGGGTAACGTGGGAAGGGGTGGAATTGATGACACTTTTGTTAGAAGGAACTGAGCAAATCTCTTTGCACACACATTTTGTACCATACTTAAGCAACATGTGGCCCTACGTGAACATGTGGCCCTTTGAGAACTGAGCACGTGCAGGACATTCATACAACAGCACAAGCACTGATGGCTTTCAAACGAGGCCTGTCCCCAGGCGCCAGCTCCTGATGGCAGCAAAGGGAAACCAAGATGTGTCCAGGATGCTGCAGGACGTCCTGTGGTACCAGGACTGGGCACCTCCCTTGGCCAAGAGTCACAATGTCTTGCATCTTGTTTTTTTTCTCACTGCAGTGCACTAATGCTGTCACAGCATGTGAACTGTGCTCAGGGAATGCTCGTCAGAATGCCAGGAGAGTGTTTTCACCATAAATGGTTAATCAGGCCTAAATATTGTGTCTGTTTGTACTTGGCAACAAGGGGCCCAACCAAAGGCAGAGTACTAAAACAATAAAAAGGCAGGGTGGAGGGAAGGGCGTTTATCAACAGAGCTGACAAAAGCTAGTGATGCTCTGAGCGTTATCTCACACATTTATCCTGCTCTAGCTGCAGAGAGCAGCATAAGACACAGACCAGAGGGTGGCCACATGCTGAGCAACTCTTGGGGCCATAGGCAGCAAGTCAGTCCACCACGGAAAGAGAAACAGAACAGGACTGAGACTAGCAGCCCATCTTTTCCAACTTCTCAGCTGCATGCAGGGTGGAAATCTCTGGCAGGTGGAGCCATTCTATGGAACATTGGAACAGGCTGCCCAGGGAAAAGGTTGAGTCACCATCCCTGGAGGGATTTAAAAGACATGTAGAGGTGGCGCTGAGGGACATGGGTTAGTGGTGGACTTGTCAGTGATGGGTTAATGGTTGGATTCAATGATCATAAAAGTCTTTTTCAACTTAAACAATTCTGTGATTCTATGATCATGACCTGTGGAAAACCCTGTGTTTATGGCTTTTCATCAGAACAATGTGCTGCTCAAGTCTGCTTCCGTGTTAATGTTCTTTGCTATATAAAAAGCAAAAAAAGTGACAGCCATGACCCCTCCTTCCCCTCCACAAAGCTTTCCCTTCCATATGAGACATATGTTACCTTCTGTAGTGGGTCCTAATGCGTCAATTGCTTCTTGTGAGACTTGAGGCAGGGCAGCAGTGGTGGTGGCCAGCAGATGGGGACTGTCTGGAGCAACAGCTGTCTCCGTCTCTTGTCCTGACACCGCAGGAGGGGAAGGCTCTATTTCAAGCTGAGCCTCTTCAGGGTTCCTGAGTCCCTGCGTTGGTTCAACATCTGGAGTCCTGGTACTAATTACAATGTCTGGGACAGAGGTTTCTCCCGAAATGCCTGTGATCGAGTGTGTCACAGCTCCAGATGTTGCGTCAGGAATCTCCTTCTCTGCAGGAGTACCAAAGGGCTCCCCACTAGCCAAAGATGTGGCAGCTGTTTTGATGTCAGCAGCAGGCAATGCAGATGCTTCCCCACTGGTTTCATGGACTGTGGATGCTTCTATGCTGATCTCAGGAAATGTTTCACCTCGGGCTTCTTGACTCCTGGGTGTTCCTATGCTGATTTCAGGAAACGCAGAAGTTTCCCCACTGACCTCTTGAACTGTGGATGTTTCTATGAAAATTTCAGGATAGGCAGATGTTTCACTCCTGGCTTCTTGACTTGTTGGTGTCTCTATGCTAAACCCAGGGAATGCAGATGTCTCCCCGCTGATGTCATGGACTGTAGAAGTTTCTATGCTAATCTCAGGAAAGGCAGATGTTTCGCCTCGAACTTCTTCACCCGTGGATGTTTCTATTCTAATTTCAGGAAATACAGATACTTCACCACTGCTTTCATGGATTGTCGAAGTTTCTATGCTAATTTCAGGAAAGGAGGACATTTCCCCACTGGTTTCATGGACCGTCGAAGTTTCTATGCTGATTTCAGGAAAGGCAGAAGTTTCCCCACTGGTTTCATGGACTGTTGAAGTTTCTATGCTAATTTCTGGGTAGGCAGATGTTTCACCCCTGGCTTCTTGATTTGTGTATGTTTCTATTCTAATTTCAGGAAATGCAGAACTTTCTCCACTAATTTCATGCACTGTGGAAGTTTCTATGGTGATTTCAGGAAAGGCAGATGTTTCTCCACTGGTTTCGTGGACCGTCGAAGTTTCTATGCTAATTTCAGGATAGCCAGATATTTCACCCCTGGCCTCTTGGCTTGTGAATGTTTCTATTCTAATTTCAGGAAATGCAGATGTCTCCCCACTGATGTCTTGACTTGTGGACGTTTCTATTCTAATTTCAGGAAATGCAGATGCTTCCCCACTGATTTCTTGTATTGTGGACGTTTCTGTGCTACTTTCAGGAAACGCAGAGGTTTCCCCACTTACTTCTTGACCTGTGGATCCTTCTATGATAGTTTCAGGATAGCCAGACGTTTCACCTCTGGCTTCCTGACCTGTGGATATTTCTGTGAAAATTTCAGGAAACGCAGAGGTTTCCCCACTGATTTCTTGAATTGTTGATGTTTCTGTGTTAAACTCAGGAAATGCAGATGTCTCTCCACTGATTTCATGAATCGTGGATGTTTCTGTGCCAGTACCAGGAAATGCAGATGTTTCACCACTGATTTCATAAGCTGTTGATGTTTCTAGAGCACCTTCTGGCAGTGCAGAGGTTTCCCCACTTAGTTCACCAGATGCAGAGGCTTCACCACTTGGCCCCAAACTGTAGGGAAAGGTGACAGTTCCCCCACCCAGTTCCTGTGATACCGTTGGTCCTGTCACCACTTCTACTAAATCAGAAGTGACTAAAGTGATTCCTGGAAGCCCTGAGGCCTCCCCACTGATATCAGTCACTGCTGAAGACTGTCCACTTAAATCTGTGGCTCCAGAAAAGTCTCCACTGATGTATGGGATTCCAGATGGCTCTCCACTCAAGTCTCCCACCCCAAAAGGAAACCCACTAGTCTCCACAGCTCCAGACCCTTCTCCAGACAGTCCTGTGTCTCCAGAAGTAAATCCACTGATTTCTATCACCCCAGATGGTCCTTCTCCCACTTCTTGTGCCACTGACGGCTGTGTTACAACTTCCACCAAAGTGGTATCCACAAGAGAGACGGTGGGAAAGCCAGAGGTGAGTCCACTTTCCTCTCCAGACAGCAGACCACTGGTGACATCAGCTCCAGAGACGTCTCCACTGCTGTCTGTCACTCCGCTCGGATATCCGCTCATCTCCAGCACTCCAGAAACACTCCCACCAAAATCTACATGCCCAGAAGGCTCACCACTGATGTCCAAGCTCCCAGATACCATGCCTGACACATCTTCAGCTCCCGAAGGCAATCCACTGGTTTCCAAAGTCTCTTTTGCTTCTGCTGCTGTAATTGGCGGGATTGTTGTCACTTCCTCCAGAGTGGCATCTACGAAGGTGATGCCAGAGGCCTCGCTGCTTCCATCAAAACCAGAGGTAAGGCCACTTAGGTCCACCAGGCCACTGATCTCATGTGTTCCAGATGTTTCTCCACTGGCATCCAGTCCTGAGGGCAGCCCGCTGAGCTCAGAGCCTCCCGAGGGCAGCCCGCTGATCTCAGGTACCCCAGAGGGCTCCCCGCTGGGCTCAGCTCCCGAGGGTAAGCCTTGGATTCCACCACTGCTGTCCCACTCAGAGGATGGGAGCCCTGACAGATCTCCTTCACCGCTGACTCCGATGGAGCCTTTTCCCTCCTCTCGCCGTTCTGGCGCTGTTGTTACAACTTCCACTAATGTGGTATCCACAAGGGAGACGGTAGGAAAACCAGAGGCGAGTCCACTTTCCTCTCCGGATGACACGCCGCTGGCTAGCTCAGTGCCAGAGATTTCTCCGCTCACTCCGAAAGGCAGCCCGCTGCTCTCCACTTCAGGTGGCATCCCACTGATTTCTGGTATCCTTGAAACAGACACCGATATCTCCTCCTCTGCAGAAGGCAGGCCGCTGATATCAACCACACCAGAAGGCACACCACTCAGGTCTCCTGAGGGCAGCCCACTTTCTCCAGGTGGGAAGCCACTGGCATGCAGGTCTACTGATGGTAATCCACTCTCTCCAATCCCCGAGTGCTCTCCACTGAGTTCAAACACTCCAGAAGCTGGTTCTCCGCTTGTATCCGGGATTGCAGGTACCCACCCGGATGCTGAGGATTCACCACTGACTTGATGCTCCCCAGATTCAGTCACCTCCCCTGACACTTCACTGATGGAACCACTGGTACTTGTTTCCTCTGGCACTATGGTAGCTGGAGGAAAAGCAGATGGACTCACTGGAAAAGAAAGAGCAAACAAAGAGGAGGAGTTGAGAAAATTATTTATATTTTGGGAGTGTCCCAACCCTACACCACCAGCCCAGCGTGACAGAGGGTACAAGGAAGCTCTGAACCCACCTGAGAGCAGTGACACATCTGTTGGAAAGACCTCTGTCCCCCAGGCCGTCTGATTCTCAGGTTGGGTGGCAGACTCCGTCTCCACGGTCACCTCCTCCCCAGAGGGCACCCCCTCCACTCCAGGGATCACTTGTGTTGCCAGCACATCTTCAAAGAACGGGGTGACCCCCTCCTCCTCCTCCACAGGAGGCAGAGCTGGAACAAAAAAGGCATTGAAGGGAGCTCCCAAAAATTCACAATCCAAGATGCTGGTGAAGTGCCTCACCCAAACTGGCACCCCAACATGCCCTGCCTCCCTTTTGAGATCCCTTTCCCTGAGGAGCCAGGTTTCTGCGCCCCGCAGGGGCTGGGAGGGTACCTCTGAAGCAGAAGGCGTGGTGCCGGGACAGCGGGTCGGGGAAGCCCGTCTGGTTGTGGTGCTGGTACAGGGTCCTGACGCCCGGCGCGTCCCCGCCGCAGGCGGGCCGGGGGCTCACGATGGGGTAGCGCAGGCTGCCATCGGCCAACCAGCCTGCGTAGCACCTGTCCAGGCCCTGCTTCCAGGCGGCGTGGAGCTGGCCAACAGAGGCCAGCGTGGCGTTCTGGCTCTCGCAGTACTGCTGCGCTTGTGGGAAGGTGAACTGCTCCGGCTGCGTTGCGAAGAACACGTCGCCTGAGGGATGGGAGGGAAAACACGGGTGAATCCCTGCAGCCCAGCCATCTACAGGCAGAGGTGGAGGTGTGGAGCACGTTTTTGCTCCACAGCAGTGCTCAAGGGAAGGGAGAGGATGTACCCTTGAGCCTGTCGATGTAGCAGTACACGTCGTAGGTCTCTGAGGCTGGGCGCATGCCGTATGACCGCACGCCTGGAGTGTTCAGTTTGTCTCCCACGCAGTTATTTCGGGGGTTCACAATGGGATATCTACCAAAAAAAGAAGAGAGGAGGTAACCCAAGGTCAACCTTATGTAGCTAGGACTGAAGAACCTCAGTGTGTTTGGGAGCAGGATGTGAACTCTTCACTGTTTGAGGTGCTCAGAGCCCCCAGCATGACTTGGAGATGAGTCCACTTACAGCTCGAGGCAATAAATACAGATTTCCTGCTACTCTTCCTACATACCAGGAAGGCTCTCTGGTGCAAGATGTATACACAGGTGAGGAAATGAGGAAAAGAAGTGGACAAGAACGTGTCTATTGGCCACTGCATACCATGGTCTGGAGACAATCTTGGGTCAGCAAAGCTTTGGATGCTGACAAGGAGAGCAGCAGGACAGACCAGAGTAAAGCCTCAATTTCATGGCTGAATAGTCATTTTGAGGGGTGTCTTCCCCAGGTCAGTGTGACTTTACCTGACTGTCTGGTCCCGCAGCCAGCCAGCATCACACTGGTCGAAGCCAGCCTCGTAGGCAGCCTGGAGCTGCTGGGGGGTGGCGATGACGGCGCTGTTCTCCAGGCAGGCCTTCTGGGCTTGGACAAAGGAGAAGGCGTATCTGCTGCTGGCTGCACGGTAGTGAAACACCACACCTGGGGGAAGAGAAGCTGCGGTGAGACAGCAGGTACAGGACCCCCCTGCACTGAGATGTGTGACCAGAAAGGGTCTTCCAAAAATCGGTGCAAGGGCTAGGCCCTCTTAAAGCCTCTGTGATGGAGATGCCTCATTCATGGAGCTCTGCTGCCATTGAGGGTGATGTTCTGGGGATCTCTTTAGCCCCCCTCTAAGGTCTTCCTGCCTTGACTTTCCCCTTTCCTGGAGTCAGATGCATATGGGACTGGTCATCACATAATGGGGTTGCCCACAGCCTTCTCTCCCCTCCTGCCCTACTGTGATGGAGGTGCTCATCTTGTCCCTGACCCCAAACAGGGCTGCACACCTCCAGGGACCCCGATGCCCTCTGTGATGGCAGAAACTCAGGCTGTTTTCAGCTGAATGGTTACCTCTAAAACGAACTGACCTTCAGGTTTCTCGGAGTCCTGGTGACTTACCCGTGGGGGAGATGGGCTGCTCGGGGAGGTGACCAGCACCAGGGGCAGCTGTCACTCGCACAAGCTGATCTTCCACTGTGAAAGCCGAGGCAGTCTCCAGTCCTGGTGTGGCAGTCGCCCCCACAAACTCTTCCACTGAGCTCACCTCGGCCGTTTCGGTGGTACCAGCAGTGCCTAAGGCTATGGTGGTGATGGCAGTGCCTAAGTCTATGGTGGTGGCCTCTTCAGGTGCAGTCCACACTGCTGTGACCTCCTCCCTGGTCACGTTTTCCTCCTCTGTGGCAGCTGTCTCTGCTGTGGCAGCGGTGGTGAAGAGGTCGGGCAGGGCAGTGAAGCCCTCGTACAGCTTGGTGGCCGTGGGGGTGATCTCGATGGGCTCCAGGGTGGCGATGCTGCCTCGGGCCTCCTCCTCCGTGGCATTGCGTGACAGAGGCAGCTCCACCTCGGTCTGGGTGACAGTCTGGACAGTGAAAGCACTGCCCAGCTCGCTCCCTATCTCATCGATGAACTGCCCTGGGACCAGGCTCTCGATGTCGTCCCCTGCATCAGGACACAAAGCAGCAATCAGAGAGGGCAAGGTCAGTCTGATGAGGTGAACTGCGCTGGTGCTGCCTCCAAGGAGCAGCTGGGTATCTGCTGGCTCTGAGGGGATTAGGAAAGTCATGACAGTTTGGTAAAAGAAATGGTTTTCCTTCCTCCACTGTGGCTCTCTACAACACCTCAGCACAGAGGGCATGGTCATAAGGCACTGAGCCACCTCATGTTCCAAATCTGGTTATTCAGCAGGGACATTGCCCACGCTCCTGCCAGTTCTCCTTGCCGGGAGCACCGTGCCCATATCCAAGTCTGTACTGACCTCTAGTGCCTGCTGTAAGGAAGTTAAGGTGGACGGAGGGAGGTCGGGGAGCTTGGATAACCTCCACAGAAGATCTGTCTGAGCCGTGGAAGAAAGACAACTGGATCCTCACACTCAGTGCATGAAGCATCAGGATCACAGTCTCCTTATGCTCTGCCCAGGTGACAACTTAAGAGCTCATCCCATATAAGCATCCTAACCCCATTGCCAGGGCAGCCAAGGCCTCTGGTTGCCCTGAATAGACCATATAACACTGTGTTTTTCCCTCTTCTTGCAGCAGGGAGAAGTGTGCAGTTAGAAGAAAGGGGGAGTAGCTGGGATGCTCTTCACTTCCTAGGTGCAATTTTGATCCACGATTCCCAGAGACTGCGTCAGTCTCAGATTTATCCCAGCATGGAAACTCAGTCACGCATCTGTACCACATCACATCTCCTCACTACACACACCCTCAGGGTCAGACCTGCTCTCTTTCTCCTTCACTTCCTCCTCCAGCATTCAAAGTCTTGTATATGAAGCACCTGAGCTCTGCTTCGTGTCTCCAGGAGAACTATGAAAGCAGGAGGGCGTGGGAGGACTGGAGAGAAGCAGGCTGTGTTACACCCACCTCCGCAGAGCCCCCCACGCACAGGTCAAGCAGCTTTCTGGATCTGCCTTCTACCTGAACACGAACGGAGGACTTTGTCCTTTGCCAAACCTGCTTTCTCCCCCTCTCTTTTTTTATTTTAAAAACCCAACAACGAAGAAGCACGAGGTTATCTCTGGCCAGGGAGCTCCTGCTGAGGCATGCAGAGGCACTGCTGAGTGCCACAGCCCCGAGCACTCACCGCTGTAGCAGATGGCGTCGTAGCGGGAGTCGGGGTGCGGGTACCCCGTCTGGTTGACGTACAGGTACACGGTCCTCACGCCCACCAGGTTGCCCCCGCAGTTGGGCCGTGCCCTGGAGATGGGGTAGCGGACGCTGCGGTCGGCCAGCCAGCCCGCGCTGCACATGTCCATGCCGTCCTTCCAGGCCAGGTACAGCTCGCCCGTGGTGGCCAGGCGCGCTCCCAAACTGCGGCACTTGTCGAAAGCTTCTTGGAAGGTGAACTTCTCCGGGGCAGTGGCATAGAACACTTTGCCTGCAATCACACCACCCATTAACACACAAATTATCTGTAGAATTTAATCCCAATTCCCTTTCTATCCCCTTCCCGCTCCTGAGAGTTTGGATATCATGAAGAATCCTGTGTATTAGAGGTGAAATGCAACTCCATGTTGTAAAGACCAGAAGAAAGTGAGTCTTAAAAACCAAATGCAGGCTGAAACAAAACACACCACACCAGCTGGAGCCACAGGGCAAGAGGGAGATAAAGGGCAGTTGCAGTTCTGTTCTGATGAATATTTCAATGGGTCCCTGTCATAAGCATGAGTGATTGACACCTCTGAATGTCACATACTCAAATGGCTGACCAGGCAGGATGGCGTGGATTCTGGTGGAGGTTAGACGGACTCCACCCTCGGTACTGCATTAGTCATTTGACATTAAAATTGTCCAAGGTCTAATAAAGAGACTGTAGAGAACATCTGGCCTGGCCAGGGTATGTGCTTTTCCAGCTTTAACCTGTCTTTTCTTTAGGCCCTTTTCCTCTGTATTTGCTGTTGTTTAGTCTAGGCATGATCAGAGCTTTGGCTGCTTCTGCATCTAGTAACAATAAAAGCCCCAAATCACCTTGCATTTGCTCTGCATAGCAGTAAACATCATAGGTTTCATCTGGCTCACGGACACCGTAGGTCCTCACTCCTGGGAATTCATCCTTGTCACCATAGCAGCGCTCCCGGGGCCAGTGGATGGGGTACCTGAGGGAGAGATTGTGGATAAGGAGTAAGAGGAAGGACCCTGGCAGCCACAGGAGGCTGGGAGGGAGCTGCAGGGCAGTGCCTGGTGTGATGATTTATGGCTTTTCCTGGGTTATGGGGAAGGGGAAGGATGATCTGCTGTCCTGCCCTCACTCTGATGGTCCTTGGAGCACTGACCAAAGACACCAGGACAAAGTGCCTCCCAGAGGGGGATGCACAGCTTGGTCTGGTTGAGCCACATTTGTGCATCTTGGCACAGCACTGGTTTTGTTCAGGGAAGATGAAGGATCAGGATGAAACCTGTGTGCATTCAGTTGTCACCACCAGCCGAGGAGCACAGTGGTCACTCTGCTTTCCTACCACAGATTCCCCTCTGGCAGGGAATGTCTTGCAATCCACCACTCTCTCTGCACACCAGCAGTGACAGCAGCTGCTATTAACATTTTCAGTTGGTGGCTTCATTACAGGACGCCTTCCCTAATGACCCTGCTGTGGCTTTCCCTCCCCTGCGTGGTTCCTCACCTGACAGTCTGATCAGCCAGCCAGCCAGCATCACACTGCTCGTACCCATCCTCGTAGGCAGCCTGCAGCTGCTCGGGGGTGGCAATGACAGCACTGTTCTGGATACAGGCCTGCTTTGCCTTCTCGAAGTTCAGGGTGTACCTTGTGGAGATCGCCCTGTAGTGGAATACGATGCCTGGAAAAGACAATGGCCATCACTCACAATCACCAGCCCCTCCCCTTTCAGAGAAGGCACAAGAAAAAGGCAAAAATGAACCTCATCCCATACAGTCCTGCAGTGGAAGTCTCCCTGTCTTATACAGAAAGCAAAATCCACAAAAAGAGAATAATTGTACAAAACTTTCTTTATTTTATCTACCTATTACTAAGACAGGCTTTGCAATATGGCAATGGAAGTTTTTCCAGAACAGCCCAATTCTCCAGATGAGGGCATCCCATCTCCTAAAATATTTGGAAAAACTTAAAGGTCTGATAAAGGCTCTGTTCCAGCTTTACCCGCTTGAGTAATAGCCCAATGTATCCAGTACCAGCTCCTGCCAAGGATGTCGTATTGCTTTCTCTGTAACTCACCTTCTGCCAGAAGAATCATTTTCTTGCCATATTCTGCCATGAGTCATTTTACTGGTTTGTTTAGTCTGCTCCTAGCCTGCTAAAATAAACGCTTGGCCCGTGGCTTCTGCTCACCCACCCATCACCTTATCTGTGACCCGAGAGAAAGGGCTCATTCCTACGAGAGCAGTGCTTCCTCTCCCCACGTACCTCCTCCTCCCTTCCACCCAGGCCAAGCAGCAAGACGCCGAGAGAAAAGAGCAAGGGCAGGATCCCACCTTTCACTAGGACCTCTATTGTGTCTTGTCTGTCCTCAATCCCGTACATGACTTCGCAGCGGTAAATCCCGGTGTGGTTGGATCTCAGCGCCTTGATCTCCAGCGTGGCGTCGGTGGGGATGGCCGGGTAGTTGGGCAAGGAGATGGCCTCCCTGTACTCGCTGTTGAGCCGGATCTTCCCGCCAGTGGCCACCAGCAGGACAACCTCGGTCCCGTTGGAGAGCTTGCTCCATTTGATCCGTGGGGTCAGCATGAGACTGGTGTCCTGCTCCTCCGGGATGTTGAAGTAACACGGGATGTTCAGAGAGCTTCCCAGGATAACACGCAGGGGAGACTGCTCAGGTATCTTGACTTCCAGGCCATCACTACTGTCTGCCAGTTCCCAAACAGAGCAATGGCTATGTCAATAACACATGTAGTACAAAATATCCCATGTTTCCATGTGATCCAGTGCCTGTATCTGCTGGGCAAGCCTGTACCCACATGTTCAGACATGATCTTTTTTGGTCTAGTCTAGAAAGGGAAGTTATGGCAATGACCACTGCACCATGGCTGCTTTTGAGATTTGGACCAGTGCTGGATATGGGAATGAAGGGAACAAAGGGCTCTGCTGCAGCCCACACCACCAGATCACACCTGATAATGCTTCAAAAGAGAAATGCTGAAATTCTCTTAGCTCCCCCACAAATCTGCCTTTGCCTGCAGCTATCTCCCTGGCTTCCCAAACACCAGAGCAGTGAGAGGCTGTGGCTCAGCAGCCATCCGAGCAGAGGAGGCTTGTGTGTGCACAGCACAGATCTTGGGTACGCTATTTCTGGGGGCTGCCCATCCTTGGGGGTGGGAGCAGAGTGCAGCACATGGCTCAGTCCTGCTTTCCCATGGCCTGGACACGTACCTGAGAGCTCCACAGAGTCGGCTGCGGTGATGACTTGCAAACACACAAACACTAATAGGAAAGTGGTCATAATTTACCTGCAAGAAACAACACAGGGAGAAAGGATTTGTGTACGTTCACAGGGAGCTGAGTGCTGTGGGTGCTGCTGTGGGGCAGTGCAATGCTTTCAGCTGCCCCTAAAGCCTCCTACACTCCTCACACCAGCAGGGAAAGCCTGTCCCTGGGGGAGGATTCTGCCTCAAAGTGCCACTTGCTTCAGGAAATAAGTCCATGAGACAAATAAATTAGATGCTCTGCTATGTATAACAGTCTGAAGTGTTATCATACCTCCCTTATTATATTGCTTTCCCACTCTTTTTCTTGTGACTCAGTCTTACCTATGGAGCAGAAAGACAATTTTACAACAGGTCTTCACACACCTATTACATATTTACTCAAGAGGTACCACTACATCCACTAAGCCTTTGTCTCAGAACAGGAGCTGTCCCTCACTGGGCCTCCCAAACCGAGCCACAACTGGCTCTCAGGCCAGATGGTTGGAAGCATTTTCTATTCCTTAAAATACTCTGAAGGGAAATTTGCCCTCTGCATGGTGGAAAAGTCAAACATTACAACACTTTGATCCAACACTCTGGCACTGAGAGCCAGCATATCCTTAAATGCAAATGGATTCAGAAGTGATACAAGAAATCCACAGGATACAATTTTGGGCAGCTTGAATCCACCCTAAAAATATCTTCTTGGGATCCCTCAATTAGTCAGAGCAACCTGCTTCGTCTGAAGGCTTCAGGAAAAGAAAGGAGCATTGAGTGACAGAAGCAATATAGGGAGGCCAGCTAATTTAATCCTAACTGGATTACCATCCAGTATAATATCACGTCATGTTAAATTGCCACAAAGACTCAAGTTAGTTTCAATATTTCAAATAAAAACCAGGTCCTCTGGCAACCCAGCGCAGTTTGGCATCACATTTCAGACCTGACTCAGAAGGAAGGACCACACCTACTGAATCACTGGTGTTTCCTCTGAGGTCCAAATATTGCCTGTTTCGGTCCTGTGATCTAGAAAGATTCCAGCTGACTTCAGCTGACAGGTAACATGCCGGGTACATGCCTATTTGCCTTGTAGGAACTCCATTACACATCCTCACTGGCACAAGAAAAGGCCAAAAATAAACCCCATCCCGTACAGTTCAGCGTTAAACTTTCACTTATGAAAAAACTGACCTCCGTGCACTCATTCATTTGAACCTGACACACCACAAAACCTTATCTTTAGTGAATAGAGACAGCTCTACTGGCAGAAAATAGGTGAGAACAGGGATGGAACACATTGGCACGGAAGTGTGGAGACTTCAGTTTGTAGGGCTGAACAAGATCAAATGGAGATATCCCATTTTCTGCCATGCATGGGAATAAAATTCCGGGTAAGTGCTAACCTCAGGAAGGACTCTGGGAGCTGTACATGTGTCTGGGTGTCTCTCTGGTGAGGGGTGATGACTGCACAAACAATGTATTACAAACCTCTTCTGCAGATGACCGCTGACCTCACCATTTCCCTCCAGGGACGGGCACTTCGGAGCTGACCACCCCTCTGCAGGGGAGGCCAGAGGGTCTGGCAGCCAGCACAGGGTGGGCTGTGGGGGGCAATGAAGTGCCTTCTGCTCCTCAGTAAAGCAAGGGGAATTGGAAACACCATCTGCTGCTGAGAAACAGCCTGAAATCAGCTCGGCCAAGCAGCCATACCCAGGAGTCCTCCAAGAGCTGGCTGAGGGAGCTGCTGGCCCACTGATGTTCACTCATAATCTGTGCTGGAGCGCTGGGGCAGGTCCCAAGCACTGAAGCACTGTGTCCACAGTCAGCCAAGACACACAATGATGAGCCTCATAAATACGTGCCAGTTTGATTGACATAAATTCCAGGCAAAATAATGGAAAATCTGATACGGAGTTCAGTTCATTAAGCACTGAAGAATAGATGTAATACTAATCTTGGTTAAGGCACTTGTGTATAAAACAGGTGCTTCCAACCTTTTATTATTTGGCGTGATTCTAAGCTTGTTTGATAAAGCTGCCTGCATGGCTGCAACACAATGTAATTAGATTTTGATAAGGTTTGTATTTTTCAGGGTTCTGTGATATGAAGATGTGTAATGTCAGTAGTGCATCCATTAAAATGGCTCAGCAGAAGCCAGGCTGGTGGGTCTCTAATGGGATCCAGCTGAGGAACCTTGAGGGAAATATTCCTAATGGGCATCTCTTGGGGTTGGTATTAGATCCAACAGATTTCCAAATAGGCTGTATTTTAATAGAATCAAATACAAAATTGTACAAGACATGCATGCCTGACGATGGGATGTTGAGTCCTAGAAAGAAGTCACTCAGGAGAGCTACTGCTATTATCCAGCATTAAACCAAACAGGAATTCCTCTCTGTGCATTAGAGGTGAATGGTGGGGATACTTTGCATCTCTAGGCTGTCATGAAGACATCAGAAAAAGGTGGTGAAGAAATATCCACTAGCAAGGATCTGAGGGTTGGACAGAATGCTTTATGGGGGAAGACTGGAAAGTAGGAAGTTTGAACCTAATTATTGTAACAAATCAAAAAAGAAAACTGAGAAGTTGACAACTGTGCACAAATACTGTTTCAAGCAGAGGCTGCTGGTGCTAAAGGGCTCTTTAATCTGGCGGAAATTCATGACCAGGACTGATAGCTGTGAGACATACGCTGAGTAAACTCAAATGGGAAACAAAGCCAACATTCTGCACAGTGGGTGACGGATCACTGAAACTGGTACCAAGGGAAGTGATGGAGTTTCTGTCAGGGTGGATCCTGCAGGGCAGAAGGGATTTGGGCAGAGGACACTCTCCTAACCACTAGTAGGATACCTGTTTGAGCATTAAATAAAAGCTGTTACTTCTCCAGGCTGCTTAGATGAGGTGCCCTTCACCCACACGCATTTTGCCAGAATTCCAGCAAGCTGAATAGTCCTGAGTGTCATGAGATAAACTCAGCCAAGAGGGGCAGGCAGCTTTAGACTGGATTACCTAGTAAAGAATAGAAACATCCTAGAGCATGGAGACAGAGATGTTTAAATACAACAGGAGTTGGCTGGCTGAAAAGACTTATAGGGTCTGTGGCTACAGCAAACTGGTATTGCTCTGAGTTGATATTTCTGTGGCTAGGAGGAGAGCAGGTTCATCTGTCCATCAGGTAGGAATCACAGAACAGAATGCCCTGAACAGGAGAAATTTCCTTTGTCCCAAAAGCTAAGACAAGCTCATGTACTCTTAGTCTTACTCAAGCCTTATGCTGATCTTCCACAAGGAAAAACAGCCCCATATGGCAACAGCTGGGACCACCAGTATTCTTGCAGTTTGGTTTAGCTATGGAGGAAAAAACCCAACCTCCTCTTATCCCACAGAAGCCCAGGGGAAATGGATTTTCCTTGTGAGCAGTGGTTAACAAATCAGAATAACATTGTTTTGGGTGTATTCCGCGAAAGTGTTGAGTCCCTGCCAGTAAGAAACCCAACCTACTCCTCAGGGTGCTGTTTGCAGTGTTGATCTTCATTTTTCATTCCCCTGAAGCATGCCAAAGAGATCCAACCCTGAGTCTGCACGCAGCTCTGGTTGGGATTCACTGTGCTGGGAATGCCTTTGATTAATGTCCCCTTGTCACAGCAGTGGTTCCATGCTGCAATGCTCCTACTCTGTGTTGTCTCTGCTGGGATGTCCAGGCACAAGCTAATGAGTAAACAGCTGCTTGAAGGAGCAGATCTGGAAGCAAGTGAGTAAAGAGGGAGGTCTGTGTGAGCAGAGAGCACGGATGATGGAGACCTGGTCTGTCTGGACGAGGGAACTGGGGAGGTTGTGCTTGTCGTTCTAAAGCAACATCTAAAAAGGCTGATGGGGCAGAGGAGGGAGGCTAGCTCAAGCTGGATGCTGTCTCTTACAGAGGGGTGGGTCCAGACTGAGGGGGCTGTGCCCAAGGAGCAGGAAGGTGCAGTTCAGAGTGTGGGAGTATCAGTGTGTGCACAGAGGAAAAGTGCTCAAGGATAAGCAGCTGAGCTGAACAGCCGAGTAAAGGCATGGTACAGTCTGGAGCAGGCTGAGCAGTGGCAGGAACATGCCCTGCTCAGGATCTTACTGATTGGCCCCCAGCTGTAGCTGAATGGCCACGGAGAGAGGTGGGCCTTGGAAACACGCTGGGAATACAGTCAATGCCCCTGCCATGGGTGTCACAAATAACAGAGGCCTGTGGACATAACCTCCTTTGACTTTTTTGAAAATCATAGAGGTGTTCTGGCTGCTAGAAAAAGCTGAGCTCCTGAACCCACAGGAACTACCAG
Organism: Pachycephala philippinensis; assembly: GCA_013397055.1. NCBI lineage: Eukaryota > Metazoa > Chordata > Aves > Passeriformes > Pachycephala > Pachycephala philippinensis. The sequence continues at coordinate 239,649 of VWZT01015557.1, read as the reverse complement.
ATCACTGCTGGCAAACCCCAGTTCAGTCACAGAGTCCTTCTCTTCTGGCAGAAGAGGTCACCCTGAAGAGAAGTGGTTCTGCACACACTTTGGTGGAGCTGAAAAGACAGTTTTGTCCAGGCTCTAGCAGGGAGCACTGCAAGGGGGTGGTTCTTGCAGCACAGAGCCCTCCAGACAGGCAGCAATGGTCACACTCTGCTTTCTGCCAGGTCCATGCTACAAAAACACCTCCCACCCCTGCAGATTGCTCTCCTGCAAAACTCCATTTGCACTTTCTGGGAGAGCAGCTGGAGCAGGCAGATTTTGTGATGAGAAGAGAGAAGGAGGCAGGATGAGTTACACAAGGTCACGGCTGTGCCTCTGCACCAGGATGACTGTCCCTGTGTGGGGTACTGAGCAGTCTGGAGGAACAAGAATCCAACCAAACTGCCACAAAAATTCTGGCCATCCAACCATCTCTAACCAGTGCCCAAGACAGAAACAAGGCCCTCTCCAATTCAGCTGAGCCAGGAAGAATTCAGGAAAAAGCTCCTGCCTTTCCGAAAAGGATGGGGTTGGGAATTGCTCAGGCTCAGGAGCTCCCCAACCCAGAGAACAACTGTCCCTTTCACTGAAGTTTATTGCCACTCTATTTTACTCCTAAGACTGTGCTTCTGTATCAGGTTGTGTGCAGTGTCCTGAACTGGCTGCATATAAATATGTTTATTTGAGGATCTAAGTGTGTGTGGAGGGAAGCGTGTACCTATGTGCAGACAGGTTTAATCCCTTGCTCTCCCAACCACATCTCCAGCTTTTCAAAGGGCTAAAGAATATGGAGGGAGTAAGACAAGGAAAAGTCACTACAGTGGGAGTTCAACAAAGTACCTGCACAGTCAGACTGTGCAGTGGAAAATAGCCAGATGGCCCAAATGCAGCACTGCCGAAGATGTTTGCTTTCTACAAAGCATTTTCTACTCTAGTCTGTTTTAACTGAGTCCCATCTGCAGTTTTTCCTGTGGCCTTTGCTTGCTCCAGACCATGTTAATCACCCTTGTTGCAATAGTTGTCTTTTTNNTTTTTTTGGATGGGTAGATGGGTCATTTTAAGCTTCCTTCTTTCTCAGTTTTGGAAAGCCTTTAGTACACTTACATTTTGCTTCTGGCAGCTAATAAAATGTCACTCATTACCTAGAAGATATGCCTGGACATAAAGGCATGTCCAAAGACAATATTTCCTCTAAAATTATGGATATAAAGAGGCTCCTGAGCAAGCAGCTCTGTTTATTTAGTCTTGGATTCTCTTTCTTCAACTGGTTTTCCATCCCCAGTTTATTCCCCACCAGGGAATGGACCTTAGTTTCTTTAGGACACGTGGTCACCTCCATCCAGCCTTATCTCAGCATTATAATTTTCAGACACCAGCACTTGAGACCAGGGGTTTGATGAGGTCTGAGGAGACCCCATCACCCAGCAGGGGAATCAGGAGAGCACATCCTATGCCCTTGTAGGCTTCGGAGTCAAACAGTGGCGTCTCCTCTCCTCTCTAAAGCTACAGACTGCTCCTCTGTGATCTCTACAAACAAACACTTTATTGTCCCTCTGTGTGTTCCCAGCCTCTGTGCTGGACTCAGGCTTGAGTTAAAAACCTCAGCCAGGTCCAGGAAATGGGAGGGAAGGAAGAGGAGGGGGCAAGTGAGGGAGGTGGGCAAAACCAGTTTTATTTCTTCTTCTTCTTCTCTTTTTAAATAAGGCAAACTTTGGAACAGAAATATGGCAATAAATACACTCCTGTGATTTTTCGTGTTTTTTCAGCTGCAAAGAAAATAGGAGAAATATTCCATTCTGTCTGGCTTCCTAACCATTCTGTGAGTGAGATCTTTATGTGCAGAGCAGCTTGGATGCTGCTCCTGCCTGCTCCGTTTCTGAAACCATCTCTGCAACAATAAACTCTTTTTTTTTCCCCCCCAATCAGAAAGACACATGGCAGCAACTGCTCAGATATTTTGTCATCGAGGGATGTGGTCCTGGCAGCCCTGCAGCACTGGCTGCCTGGATTGCTGCAGGAGGTGGCAAACTGGTGGCACCGAGGCACTTTTAGTGCACAAAGCACAAAACAGAGAACATTTATTGAAGATTAGGGATAATGTGAGGTTTCACCTCAAGCCTCAGCTGGCTCCTGTCCTCAAGAAGGTATGGACATGGTCAGAGATCTCTGTTGATGCACCCTGGTGATGGTACCAGGGTGTCTTTAGCCATGCCCTGAGCTCCAGAGCTCCTCTCTGTCCTCTGGCACAGAGACCCAAAATTGGTGCTCTGCTCTACCCTTTTCAGTGTCTTTATGACTTCTCTTCCAATAAAACAGTTGCAGTCTGTTATAGTCTGACTGTTTATTTGATTTTATTGCACACACACTACAGGAACAGCCAAAATGCTCAAGGTTGCAGGCTCATGCTTTCAATGAGCAAGATGCCAGAGGAAATCTTAGCAAAACCTAAACGGTCCTGTGCTGGGTTCAGTGAGTGATCCAAGCTCAGACAGATGGTCTGGAACAAAACTCCTACTGAGCACAAAAAGTCTCCCAAGCGTTTATCTCTTTTCTGATATCTGCCACAGAGCAGCTCTCATCTTCCCCTGATTTCCACTGGTTTTTCATTACATCTCCATTGATTTCAGCAACAAGTTAAACACACAGGCTCCAGCACAGCAGAAGCCCATACCACCAGCCATTCCAAAACTATCTCTCTTGCAGAAAAACCAGAATTGTCTGCCAGGAGCAACACCCACCATGGTAATTTTCTATCCTTCAAGGACAGAGAAGTTGCAAAATATCCATTATGGCAAGCAGATGACAGCTGGAGCCTTTCAGGCAAGGTGTGGGATCAGCACCAAGTTCTGGGCTGCCATGGCTCCAAGAGTCTGCTTGATATGGAAAGCCAGAGCTACACTCAAACAGGCACTGGAGCCTCTGAATTCAAGGGAACAATGAGCCTTTGAGACTGGTCGAAGCTCACACTCAAAATCCTCTCTAGTCCAAGAGGAGGAACAGAAGCTTCTAAAGAGCAGTTAATCTCCTTATAAAATAGATGTCTCAGCTGAGAACCTTTAAAGAGGGGTTCAGCCTTTTCTGTCAGTTATCAAGGGAGCCTGGAGCATTGTTAGATATCTAATTTTTACAGACTGGTGGGTGTTCATGCACTTCATAAAGTCTCCTTATATCCTGTACACCTTTTTCTGGAGCTGCGGTCAGCCCTAAGTGAAACTCCCCCAGACAGGGGAACCAAAACCAGCACAACACGAAAGAAGAGACACCAGATCCTTCCTGGATGTGAGGTGTGAAGATGGCAGCTTGGGCCATGATCCAAGGAAACCTATAACTAAGTCCTTCAATTGACAACTTTTTCCATCCAAATGCACTGGCTCAGTATAAACCCCACGAAAACCACAAAAGCTGCTGTTTCTGTGCACCTAAAAAAAAAAGCCCAGTGTGGAGGAGGAGGAAGAAAAGATTGAGGGACCTGGAAAACCCTCTGAGAGGGCTTGTGTAAAGGTAAAGCTCATCTGAGTGGCAGCATCCACTTGCCCCCACCCCAGGATGTCCTATTGCTCTGCTGGAGCACGTGGACGATGCACTGGAGGTTTTCCCTTGTGCAGAATTTGGCTTCTCACTTGTGTCAGGAGAAGGCTGAAGCCTCATTTGTGCAAAGATGTGGCCTTAACAATGAGAAATCACCCCTCTCTGGCTGCAGAACAAGGTGTGAATGTGGCTGTAGAACAGCAAATCTCTGCAGCTCCTCCACGCTGGCAGCAGATTCCAAAGAACCATGGAATGGCTTGGGTTGGAAGAGACCTTAAAGAATTCATGGACAGCCCTTCTGCTCTGAGCCAGCTCAGCCCTTCAGAAAGACGGCTTTCCAGAAAGCAATAAGTGTTTGAAACCGTGTTTTATTACAGAATCTGTAGGTGTGGAGACATAAATCTTCACAGGCTCTGCTCGTTACTGCCCAGATCTGATAACTGCTGATACTCTGCTACCCAAAATCACCTTGAATGCAATAAATGTGCTCCTAAGAAATGCCATGTGGAAGTTCACCTGACAGGGCACTGGGTGGCACTGGAAGAGACATTGCAAAGCTGGTTCCTGACGACTTCACAATGATCCTTCCAGGTAGGCAAAAAACATCACACCATCTTGGAATGACAACAACCTCAGGAGACTCAAGGTGAGAGCCACAGGACCTTGTGCATGGCTGTAGGGTCTCTGTAGTGACCACACAGTGGGTCACACTAATGACCACATGGCCCCATTGCAATAATGTCCCCTCATGGGAATGGGCACCTCTCACAAGACACAAAACTGCAGAAACCTCTTGCTAAGGACAGCTTCTACTGATGTGCCACACGCATCAGACTTCACCACGATCTGTGGTGAGGCTGTTCCTGCTGGGAATACACACAGCTGGTGATATTAAACCTCCTCATAGTGTCACATCTTGGACACAAAAGAGATAGGTGAGCAATCTTATCCTATCTGGGCCCTGCCTTAGAGAGTACAGCATGCTGCTGGTGCTTAACAGCAGTAAAAGCAACCTTTCATCCAGCTTGGAGGAAGAGCTTCCAGCTTCATCACAGTCTCAGTATCTGCCTCTTTTTGCTCCCCATTTTCTCTTTCCAAAGTTGGCACCTGAAAGTTTTCTCTGCATTAATTCCAGACATTGTGTAAACACTGTGCTTAGATTTCCTTAAATGAGGCTGTTTCAGCCCCAGCTTTCCTCCCAAGCAGATTTCCTGTCTCATAAATTCAAGACATGAACAGTTTAGTTTTGCTAGGAAGGTGGAATCTCAAACTGATCCTCCCTTTGGGATGACCTGGAAGACAAAAGGGCAAATGGCATGGGAGAGGGCCTGGGGTTTTCTGGTTACTGGCTGAAAGAGGGGAGCCATCCTGCCATGTGCTGTTCAGGAGGTACTGCCAGTGGTCCAAGAGACTGTTACTATTTGCCATAAATAATCTTTAAGTTCTGAAATCTACCAATTTCTTGGCATATTTCTTTTTTGTCATAACTCCAGAAGATGGAGAACAATCTTTTCTCACTGAGCAGATCACTGGCATTTTCATTGGAGAAGCAAGGGATTGCTGTTTTCTCCTGCATCCAGATCCTCAAAGCATTTGTGACTCCTTAGAATGGCACATGCCCATCAAATGTTCCCACCCTCTTTGTGCAAGGCAAGCAGAGGAAGTCCTAGCAGTAAAAGAGCTTTTCCTCTCAGCCTCTACTCACTGGGACTTCAGATAATTTCTCTGGCAGCAACATGAACCCCCAACCACAATGCAAGTGTGGGTTTTGCTACTGCTGCTGAAGGATCTCACCCACTCTGGTGTCAGAAGAAGGGTCTTTACCAGAGCACTGGCGTGGGTTTTCACCAAAGTGCTCTGTTGTCTGGGAATGACATGATCACCCTCAGTTCTGAAGGCACCGGGCTCGCTTTGCCTTCCAGCTTATGGAGAGGGCACACAGTACAAAGGGACCACAAGCTTCACATTCAGACTATAAATGAGGGTTTTGCTGCTTTGGCTGTGTTGAACAAGACTCTCCTACTTCTCCATTTCCTCTGCCAGCAAACCTCTGACAACTAAATTGAGCACAAAACAGCCATGCCAGCTTGTACTTCTCTAGGAGGTTGAATGGTACAGGAAGGATTAAGGAAGAGAAGCAGCTTTTCACTCCCATCTCTGGTTCTAGGAAAACTCAATCAATGGCTGGGCATTGCACCCCCTGAAACTGCCTCATGCATGACAGCAGGAGAATGGTTCTCTGTCTCCTCTCATTTCCTCCTTGACCAGCTCTCCCAGACCACTTTGTCCCCCTCTTGACAGCTTCAGCAGTGGTGAAAGATTTTGTGGACCATGGACAAAGCGCTCCCTCTCGGTCCCTTGCAGGGACAGAGCCAAGCAGCCGGCGGGTGCTGAGCAGGGGCAGTGCCCGAGGCCTCTGGCTGGCTCTGCAAACCAGGGGCTTTCCTGTGAGTGTGTGCATGGCTTAAGGCCCTGCTGAAAACTCACCATATAACCTCTTCTTTTGTGTTTTCCCTCTATATTCATCCCCAGACACTCCCCCAGCCATTGCCATCTCATGGCACCTGGTAGTCATGGAATCATGGAATGGTTGGAGTTTGATGGGATGTTAAAGATCATCCAGTGCCAGCCCCCTCTGCTGAGGACAGGGACACCTTTCACCAGACCAGATTGCTCAAGGCCCTGTCCAGCCTGGCCTTAGACACTTCCAGCAATGGGGCATCCACAGCTTCCCTGGGCAACCTGTGCTGGTGTCTCATCATCCTCACAGGAAGGAATTTCTTCTTAATATCTAATCTAAACTGCCCTCTGTCAGTTTGAGTCCATTCCCCCTCATTCTGTCTCTACATGTTCCCATCCCAAGTCCCTCTCCAGCTCTCTTGTAGCCTCTTTAGGCACTGGAAGGTGGTCTAAGGTCTCCCTGCAGCCTTCTCTTCTCCAGGCTGAACAATTCCAGCTCTCCCAGTCTCTAAAGAAGTGCTCCAGACCTCTGAGCATCTTCACAGCACTGCATCCTTGTACAGTTCCTTCCGTTTTTTGTGTGCTCAGACTGTTCCTGCGGGAGACCATTCTGGTGTGCAGCACTCTCTTCACTCTTAACTAAGGCACACAGTGTATGTTTAATTCAATTTAACTGGCTCAGTCAATAAGTTCTCTGTTTAATTTAGAACTGCTCCGTTCCTTTTGGGGGATAGAGAGCAGTCAACTGTCCTGTCCTGCACCAGTCATTCCAAGGGGATTTCACCGTGCAGGAAACACCGAGGGATGCTCAGCTCTCTGTGCTAGGGGCAATTCCACTGGGCACGGCCACTCATCCACTGCTCCTATTCACTTGTCAGGTCACTTTGTCCCAACAGTAATTCCTGCCTTTGGTTCAGACTGTCCTTTTCTTCTTGGGAAGAAACCAACAGGGACTCCAGGCAGAAAATAAATCTCCCTCTTGCGTTTTTCTGCTATAGTGGTGCTTTAGAACCAAGCCAAATTGTACAGCAGAGAACAAAACATGACAAGAAAGAAGACAACGACAAAATGGTTCACAGCCAAACAAGCTTGTTTTGGGGCTGACACAGAGAAGGACCATCCATCAGAGACCTCAAAAGCTTTAAGTCCTATTTTATGAGACTGGAAAGGAGCAAGGTGATGGAAAAGATGCCTAAGAAATTGTCCTTTCTCAGCCTCTGACCCCTCCCTGCAGGGGATGTTGTTCTCTTGGTGATGTATTCATCCACCCAGGAGGAAAGGTAATGGGACTCCTCATCATAAGAGAGAGAACAAGTGGCAGAAGAGTTTCAATTCCTTGTCTTGAGATTTCCATCTTGGCTCAGGACAAAACTCCCCCAAGAAAACCCTTCAAATAAACACTTCCTGAAAAAAGCAACAAAGGTAAAGGGATAAATTTTTAATAATATGGGACCCGTTGTTCAGTCCAAAACACACAGCCTTTTTGGCTTTTTTTCCAAAGGAGGTCTCAGTGTCTTCTTGAAACTCTGCCCACACTGAAAGGTCTGTTCCCTTCAAACACATGGTGAAACCACCCTAAAGAACAGAGACACTGCACTGGAAATACGGCCAAACTCTGTGACCTGAATGTGTATTTTCTATATAGAGATCCTTTTCTCTACATATATGTGATTTTATAAATGGGCTTAGGTCTGGTGTAACTTAGGAGAAAACTGTGTGGATGTGACACTGAAAGACAGCAAGAGGAAGACAATTACCCTCTCCAAAATGGGTTTCAGTCTAGGGTCAATGAATGAATATCAAGAATCCTTTCATTACAGCTCAGATCTGAGCACTCCACTGAATTACCTCAGCACAGGCAGATGACAGTCTCTGCCTTAGTGAGCTTGGAATCCAGAAAGTGTGATGCTGGCCAAGCCTGGAGAGCACAAATGTGAATTTGGGGAGACAACAGGAATCCTGAATAAAAGCAAGGCTTTTACATGAAATATAAAATTATTCTGTGAGGTGTAGACTTGAAGAGAAAGGAGAGGAATGCAACCTTAACACAAGCCACAGACGTTCGGAGAGCTGCTACTGCTGAGCTGAAATCTGCAGTTTGCTAAGCAAAGTCCATTTGTCATACATTCAAAAAGAGAAAAGTGAGGTATGAAGGAAACCCAAACAGCAATTAGATGGGAAAAACAAGTTTTCTGAGAGGTAAATAAATTCCTATGTGCGAGATGTGGTTGAGGGAGCGCGCCAAAACGCTGTCCAGTGTGTGGTGAAGTGTTCTGTAAGGGCAACAGAAAATGTTGTTTTTCCAGAGATGTGCGAAACACCTTAAAACCAACAGTGCCCACATTTTGAGGAACAGAAAGGCACCAACACAAATCCCCTTTTAGGCAGAATAACTGCCTAGCAGTGTGTTTAAAACCTGCAAATATGGTCCAGCATTGACGGAGGAGATGTGGGCTTTAAAATGGATCCTGGAGCATGTTATGCTTGTACTTTAACTCAAATATGCAACAATACCAAGAGAAACTGTATAAAAGTAAAATTTGTTTTATAGTATTGGCATAAAAGACCAATTCAAAGGCAAGTAATAATTATGATTTATTTTAACCCATCCTGTCATTCTTCCAATAAAATGGGCAGGTAAATTACCTGGTGGCCAGATCCAGTTACCACTGGAATCAGTAGTAAAAATGCCATTTACTTCTGAGGTTGGGAACATTAATCCCAAATTCTTCTATTAAAACCTAGTCTAGACAGGTAACTGCTTGCAAGCCCTGAAAAGACAGCAGGGAGAGCCCTCAAAAGGATGTCTAAATCCCCACAAGTTGGCACAGAGCATTCTGCTTTCAGACAGAAGAAGAATTGATCCCTTAAGACAATAGAGAGAGGAAAATCCTCAATGGCTTTTACACACAGTGTGAGAACTGGATCAAATCATACATAACATTTAGGCACTGTCACAGAGCAGACTGCAGGTCGTGGAAATTCCACAGCTGCAACTGAGGAGCCATCAGAGCATTAGTGGGCACTGATGCACCACTGAAATAAACCACACAACAGGAGAGATGCTCAGGAAAACAGCCGACAGCTAAATGTTCAAACCAAAAATATTCTCTAACACTTAGGATGAGCATTCCTGCGAACGTGGCTGAATGAGTGCTGCTTTAAGTTAATGATTTTTAATGAAAGTGTAATGGGAAGGGTGAGGGGCTACACTGATACTCAGTTTGGCCCTTAAAGTTTGGTCCATACAGACTCCAGCCTTGTCCAGCCAATATCTGGGGTCTCTTGAGCCTCCTGTGGCCATTGGGGTGTACAAAATCCACACTGGACATCCTCTCCCCTCAGGCTGTGAGCTCTGTGCTTGCTCTCTGCACAACTCAGTGAATCTCCTTCCCACTATAGGGATGTTGCAAAAGGGAATGAAAACTAAAAGGAAGTATTTTGGAAAGCAAGAGACACCAGACCATTGGTCATTAACCAATTTAACAGATTGCTGCTATATGGAGCTTTCAAGGCTCTTGAGTATGAGTTTTGACTCTATAGCAAAGGATACAGTGCTCTCTCGTGAGGTGCTGTGAGATTTCTGGGCATGTCAGAATTTTGTAGTAAAACTCTGCTGGTCTGCCAAATTGTGCACAGTATTTCAGAATTTAGAGATGCAAATGGATCAGCAAGGCACATAATGGAATTTGCAGAATTGCTTCTCTCTGTCTTTGGGTACTCTGCTGTAAAACCAACTTTGAATCCCTAAAGCAACTTCTGGAAAAGGACTAATTTTATAAGGGAAATAAATCCAATCAGCTATCTGAGCATCTAATGACCCTCATACCCAACCAGTTTAGTAATATTATTGTTTAATTATACCCAACAGCACAGAAGAGAGAGACATCTCTGATGGGTGAGGTACTGCATGCAGATTTACAGAAAACCAGGCAGCTGCACTTGAAGCTGCAGAACAGAAAGCAATCCAGTTGGAGAACAGAAGAAACTGGAAATGGACTGTGCCAGGGTTGAAGAGAAGGTGCCAACCGATGTATTTATCTTCACTTTTGCCAGTACACACAATGGAGAAACGAGTAAAGCTTCAGTGTTAATCTGACACTGCAGTGTGAGAAAGTTTCCATTTCAAGCATAACAAACCCCAACCTTCCTGTTTTTTCTGCTAGACTGTGATTCTGAAGTTGCCAAAACACCCTTTCTCCATCATTACCTGAACAGATGAGATGTCCTAGAGTATGAAGGGGAGGGGAGAACCTTAACGTCTAGGAAAGAAGGGGCTGAGCATAACATTCATAAAGTATGTGTGTTTATGTCAGTCTGATGTGCTTATTCAAGTAGGAGGCCAATGGCAATTGCATGAAAATGACCCAAACAAGAGCAGAAGTGAGGGATCCTGTGAGGATTTAAAATCTGGAAAAGGGCAGTGTGATATTCAGCAGAGGCCAGCTCACTCGAGAACTTGTTTCTCAGGAAGGCTTTGTAGCCCACACTGAACTTGAAGCTGTGTTTCTCACAGGGGTGATGGTGCCTGCACGAGATAATTCAGATATGTTGTGTGTGCCAGTGAGAGCTGGAAGCACAGCACTGAAGGTGAACTGAAATGAAGATCTTGGTTGACTCTGAGTTCTTCATGTCTGTAACCCACATGCCCACCTGGATTTGGCAAAAGAAAGGCAAAAACTGCCCAAAACATATTCATGTGCTGATGGGTACAAAGGAAGGTGCGTGTGCCTATCGCTGTGCTGATATGGGAATGATTTTGCAGATGAAATGGGCTCAAGGGCATGCTGGGGTTGGTCTGGAGCATTTCAAAATGCTGGACAGGTTCAGAGCTGAACACTAAGAGCAATGAAGACCCTTCTGTCCTCTGCTAAACACATATCAGCATTGTTGGTGGTGCTGAATCCTTTCCATGGCTCCTGTAACAGGCAGGAAGCCACACAACAGGACTGGCAGGAGATCTCTGCTGTAAGGAGCATCAAGAGTGCTTTTCAGGAGACAAACTGCAGGAAATCTGGGAATTATGAAGGCACAAGGATTTTTCCCTGAGTCTAAAAAAATGGCTCCTGGTCTTGAAGGACACAAGGAAGGGTCACAATCCCATGGGCTAAGCAAAGGGCTTTTCCTTTTCCTGCTGACACACAGTGATGGTTGCAGGGTAGCATTAGCTCTGTGGCCACTGACCACCCTGTTTTTTGAGAGAAAGCCCAAGTATCAGTGGTGAAGGGCTAAGCTGGGAGCCCAGAGTCCCTCTCTGCACAGTGCTGGTGTTGTAGGCAGTATTAGCAGGGTAAGAACCCTGCAGCCTGATGGGATCACTTACATATCAATTACCACCAGGCAGCAGGGTATTATTTATACAATAAGTGCTATACAAAACAGCAGAGCAATATTTAGAGGGCAAATCCTGTGGACAGGAAAGCTGCAATTTGTTCTGCAGCAGCAGGATGTTCTGTGCACTCCCAAGTGCCAGGCAGGATGAGGGTGATGCTTACATGCCAGCTACTGCATGAGGACAGGTTATTATTTAAACCCCAGATACAATGGTAGGGAAAGAGTATTATTTACTAACCAGACCGAATGCAACAGCAGCAGTGGCAGTAACTGCATGGTATAATTTACAACAGAGGAAAAGACATCATTTGCAGACCAGTTATTACAGAATGGGAGGGTATTTGTTGTGGTACAGCACTGAAGTATTACTTTGAAGCTGAGCACTGTAGAGGTACAGGGTATTATTTATACACCAAACACCAGAGAAACTATTTTTTTGGGGTAAGTAACAGTGACAGTTAATCATTTATATGAAAGCCATTCTGTAATTTCCAATATGTAACCTACATGGTTATTTCAACCTTGAAACTGTGGTACAGATGATGTAATGTTAATTATACCGAGATCTACAGCTGCTCTACCACAGGACTGCTAAGCTGGAATAATCTTCTGAAGTCAGTAGTTTTATGCCAGCAAAACTACTGAATCTGCCCTGCCCTGTGCAAAGCCTGTGGTGCCTGGGGATTTCCAGGGGTGTTTATCCCTGACCCTGTGCAGGATCCCAGCAGGAGCTGCAGGTTTTGCTGTGGATTACAGGTTATTCAATCACCAGCACAGCCACTGCTCTCTCAGCAGAGGTGCAAATGATGGATGGGACCTCCAGCTGGAAGGGATCAGCAACATTTTCATCTGTTCATCAGCTGCTGGCCTTTGCATTTTTTTTTTCACACACCTTTCTCATCCAGTCTGTGATCTAACCTCAGGCAGATGTTCCTTGGTTATTTCCTTTTAGTTTTCCCTTCAGATTTTTGTGTCCTGTCGAATTATTCCTATTAAGTCGAATCTGTATGTCCTGCAGCCACAACAAATGATTCCTTTTGTCTTTCAGTGGTTGTCTACACTACTGAATAAATAAATAATAAAGTGTCCAAGTCTTCTCCCCGCTGCTAACCAAGGGCACTGGGAAAGCCAAAGGCACATGGAAATTGCCAGACCAGATGAAACCAATGGTGTGTTCAGACCAGTATCCTGTCTCAGACAAGACCTATATTACCAGCTTCGGAGCAAAGTTCTCATCATCGGAAAATAGGGAGAAAATTGCTGAGGAGGAAGTTTCTTTTTAACACGAGGCATTTAGTGGTTACCTTCTGCCTTGAAGCATGAGTATTTACATTCCATATTCTCCAGCTAATGTACACTAGGTTTATTTGGCATGGCTTAATAGACAATTTTACTCCTCTCAGGCCTAACCCATGAGCACTACCCTGCCGGAAGAAATTTTCTGTCCTGATCACTTCATCCCCTGACGAGATGGTTGCTCCTGCAGATGCCCTTTTGTCTCTTGTCACTTGATGTGGCCTCTGTTGAAGTGAGTCCCTTTCCTCCAGGGCCTGCCCCACGCACTGCTGGCTCAGAGGAAGGCTGGGTTCAGCTCCCCCACACCGAGGTGTGTCAGGAGATCCCTGGCTCCCAGGTGCTTCCCTGATAACACGGTGGCACCCAGGACCAGCCACATGTTCAAGGGTCGTGTGGTGCCTCACTGATATCACAGCAGGCACATCTGCTGGGTCAAACTGCCCAGACCTGCCTCTCCTGGGACATCCCATAATCATTTTCTTCACAGCAATCACTGCTACTTTCCATCATAAGCCCCCAGGCAATTAGGACACAGTGACAACCTGGCAGGAACTGAGAGATGAGGTGGGGCTATTCATTCACCTGAGTTAATTTTGGGTGTTGCCCAAAATTTTCCCTACTTCAACTGCCCCAGATGTCTGGCTTGCTCTATAAACTGGGTTTTATGGAAAAGCCATGAGTTGCTATGCCTTGGTTGACATAAAGAACAACTACAAGGGTGAAAAACCAGAGGATTATGCTTGTCAGAGGTCTCCCATTTCTCTGCTTTTGGAAACAGGCAAAGCCAGCTTCCAGGCTACTTCCACACAGCGTGTACAGCAGGAATGGGGTCCTGGTGGCTTCTGGACCTCGCTACACAACCAACATGCTCAAAGCACAGCATCTCCCTCATCCTTGCTTGGCCACAGCAGCAGTGCCACGGCTCCAGCTGCCTCCATCCCCGGGCTGGAGCCTTTGGGAGCATTAGATCACTGCAGCCGATGGTGCAGCAGTTGGGCTTGTAAAGCAGGGGAAGGAAGTGGGAGCAAGGCGGGCCATGGGGCTGCTACTTAACACTTCAGGGCATTTCAACAGCTAAAGCACATGGAGGGTCCTGGGGTGTCCAAGCGGAATGGTTCTGGTATTTCTCATCCTTCCCCCACCCTCCTGCTCTCTGCTCTGCATGGAGCAATCATTGGGGAGGGGGAATGTCATGCGAGGGAGACGTGGAAATTTTTCTTAAAAAAGGAAAACTCCAATGAAAAGCACACGGAGGAAAAAAAAAAAAATCTCGGTGTGAAGCGTCTCAAAAAAGGCTGCGCGGGTAGCGCGACAAAACCCCCTGGCTATTCATCAGGCCAACAAAAAGCTTCTTTAGATTTATACTGTGAGCCCATTGAGAGGGAGGGGAGGGAGGCAGCGCTCACACACCGCCCTTGTGCACACAGCGGAGCCCGCAGCCCTGCCCCGCGCACACAGGCCGGGCTGTTCTGCCCGCTCACAAGGAAGCTCTGAGTTTTTAAAAGTAAACTCTAAGGTTTCCGTTGTTGCACTGGGCTCAAGTAATTTTTTTATTTTTTTTTTTTTTTTAAATATATAACAGCTCCCTCTCTTTGCTGTCGCTCCCTCTCCTCCGCTCTTTAAACAGCCCCGGCTGCTCTCGCTGCCCGGCAGCCGTCGTGCGCTGCCTCCCTATGTGGTCCAGCCCCGCTATGAACACCGCTTTTGTTGCCGCTGCTGGGAAGCTGCCTGAGAGCGGCACACACAGCCCGGCTTGTTCCACACGTGGAGGCTGCACAGGGCTCGGGAAGCGGGGGGGAAAAAGAGGAGGAGGAGGAGGAGGCGGAGGAGAGCAGCTTGGGTTAGGTTGTCTTGTGGTAGAGCAGCCATCCCACCACTGGCAAAGGAAAGGGGGAAGCGAGGAGACGGAGGCGGGTGGTGGTGGTGGTGGAAAAGATGCCTCAGGCAGCTAAGAAAGGTCCCGTTGATTTTTAAAATGGGACCAGCTGGCCCTCCACCAGCCCACGTTGCCGCCGGGTGTGAGCCAGCATGGGAAAGCAGGGAAGTCACTGGGTCTGGGCAACTCACGCTTGCAGAGGATCTGCCCCAGACAGCGAAAAGACTAATAATGGAGTGGATTTTGGAGTTCCAATGATCCTAATCATTATGTCCATCCCTGGGTGATACCAGAGCACTGAATAACAATCTGATATGTATATCTATATTTTTTTTAAATGTACATTCATTCATTTGTTTCTGTCTTTTGAGTGATACCATCCACCCTCTTTTCCTCTAAACCCCTTAATATTCCTCACTTATTGGAGACCATTTTACAGCAATGAGCTGCTGTTTGCTCTGATGGAATCTAAGTCTGCTGAATTTTGTTTAGTGTCCTCTTTTCCTTAGTAAGTTTTCCCCTCCACCTCTTTCACACCCTCAATTTCCTATCCTGCCTGCTCTCTTTGCCCATCCATCCTCCAGCCCTCGTGCTGCTGTCAAACCTGGCTACTGTACACGGAGGTGATTATATGAAACATTAAACAGCAGTTCGAGTGGAACAGATGGAGCTTTCCCCCAAAGACTGCTCTGGCTGCAGAAAGAGCTCAGCCTCTGTCCTGTCCAGTGATGGTGGGAGGTGATGCCTCCCCTTTTCCATCCTGACAACAACTTGAAACATCTCAGAAAGGGGCAATGTCCCCTTTGACCTGTCAGGCAGATACAGTCTCTTCAAGCCAGCGGGAAAATATAACATCAAACAACCAAAGCAAAGAAAGAAAGAAATAGTTCAGCTTCCAATAGTGCCTTTGCAGGATTTGAAACCCCACGAAATTCAGTCCCCAAACCACTGGCCCCTCTGCCCAGCCAACATCCTTTACCAGGAGCTTATAGATGAAAACCAAAGTAGTGAGGAATGCTAAGAAATTCCTCTCTCCCAACTATTTCATTGTGGGATGTTTCCCCCTTTCCACATCTGGCAAAGCTATTTTAGAAACCAAGGAAAGCTTTTCAAACTGACGTTTTTTGGCTAAACAGCTCAAAAGGGAAAGGTTAAAATGTGCTCTTTCTTCTGTGTGCAGAGCACTACTGAGAACAGGATTTAAATGAAAAGCCTTAAAGAGTAGTAAAAGACTGGAAAGAAGAAATTTCTGACAGAGATTCCGACAAATAAAACCTTTTTTTTTGCTCGGTCTACTTCTGGAGAAGAGCTCAGCTCCCTGAAAACTACTGCTAAAAATACGCTTCGTCTGTGAATGGATTCGGAAAACGGGCAGGTTCTGAGGAACGCCCGGAGCAGCTCACTTGAAGCAGCCCAGGGGACTCTGCCAGCCGCCGGTCCCTGACATCCCCACGCAAGGGGAGAGCTGTCAAACCCTCGGGCATCCCGGTTCTTTTCACTCTTTCTGAGTTTGTCAGCCCCTCGAGAGCTTAGCACCCCTCCAGCTCAGGGCTCACCCTTTGCCTGCCCCGTGGCAGAGCGGTGACACCGAGCAAAGCCACGACCACAGGAAACCCCGGCGCTGGTTGGGACACTCGCACCAAACCAGCAGGACAGCAGCCTCCATCCCCAGAGCTCGGGAACGGGAGCAGACACATCCCCTGAGCTCCAGCGGTAGCTGAAATCCATCACAAACACACACCGAGGGGTCGGAGGGTCTGTTGGGGAGGGAGAATGAGGATAACCCCGTCTCTGCTCTCCCACCTCGTGGTTCTGACAGTCAGATCTCTGAATCCCTCCTTGCTTTCCCTCCCTTCCCCAAGCCAACCAACAAACTTGGCACTCAGCTGTTGCCCCTGGCTGTGGGTCTGCTCCCCATAAAGGGTGGGATGCAGGTGAGGACCCTTGGTGCCGAGGGGAACCCCAGGCACAGGCTCCCCTTCCCAGCAGCGCTGCTTGCAGGAGAGAAAAGCTCTGGCTCAATCAATTTTACAACTTTTCTCACATTTCTCTGCTGGTTGCTCACCAGGGAAACAACCAATCCATTGAGTGAGAGCCTGCTTCTGTGGAGTAATTAGGAAAGTTAAGGAAAAGACACCAAAGAGAGAGAAGGGAGGGAAGAGCGATACGTTACCTTTAACAGTTCAGTGCAGTGCTTCCAGAATCTAAGTCCCATACACCTGGCAGAGAAATGAGGTCTTTTTCGGTGTTCAAGAAGTAAAGAGCTTGCCACTTCTTGCTGTTACTGTATGTCTTCTTCACAATCTCCAGATGAATTTTCCTGCGTTTTTTGGTTTTTTTTGCTTTTTTTTTTCTCCTTCCCCGGTTCCCCAGAAGAAATCAAAATTCCCTATGTGGTATTTCAGGTCCTTTCAGGCAGTGGCAGCAGCAGCAAGCTTGAAGAGTAAGTACTGTGTGTGAATGGCAAAAAAGAGAGAGAGGGTTTCAGACCACATTAGCTGCCACTGGCTGCAAAAGAGACCATCAAACTCCTGTCAGCCTCCTTAGATACCTCTTGAAGAGCTGGCACTCTAAGTGTATTGGATCCTCCTCTGGATTTTAGAGTAAAGGTAGGCAGGCATCCAGGGGGCAGGGGGAAATAGGAGGGCTTATGGACCGAAAAGGAAGCCCAGCCTCTTGGAAAGAAGGGAAAAAAAAAAAAAAAAAAAACAAACCCCCAAACAAAAAAGGGAAAGAAGAAAGGAGAGCGCCTTTGGGGTTCGGGCTAAAGGAGAGGCTCAGGTTTCCTTCCCTGCTCCATCCTGGAGAAGANAAAAAAAAGAAAAAACAACCACCAAACCAAACACCCAACCCAGAAAAGAAAAGAAAAGGGAAAAAAAAAAGCATTACCAAAAAAAATACTGTAAATGGAGAAAGCCGAATGGGGAGTGGGGGATTAAATTTAGCCCTCTGGTTTGGAAGCAAACTGGCTGGGGCACCACAAGTGGTTGAGAGAGAAGAAATAGTTTGTGTAATAAAAAGAGAACGTGGTTTATGCAAACTAAAATAAGATGAAGCTAATTAAGGAACCTGAGCAAAGTGTGTGTCTGCAGTGCAGTCAATATCTCTGCAGTGTGAGCAGAAAGGAGCAGATCCACGGGGAAGCCCAAAGACAGCAGCAAAGAGGATGGTGTGGGGAACTCCTGCACGGCCCCACTTGCTGCTGGGGGAGGGAGGCAGGTGATGGAGGGAGGATGGGATGCTCAGCATCAGAAAAAGGGAAGCACCTGGAGCATCAGTGACTGATAAGTGATATGGAGGCAGAGAAAGGAGGCATTTGGGAATGAGTGTGCTTAAAGGTTATTTGGGGTGAACTGGGGAGAAATTGAGAGCCTGTACACACCTACTAATGGTAGAGGCTGAAGAGGCTACCCCAAAACTGAGGAGGAGTCCATAACTGAATCCTTGGAAGTAGTGAAGCTGTGAGAAAGTGCTGAGAGGACTCTAATGTGTTTCCTCTTTTTTTCCTTTTTTTTTCTTTTTTTTCTGTGGGGTTGCTGGTACCTTTGAGAGGGATAAAAAGCTGTGACTGGGGAAGAGGGAGCAGGTCTGTGACTGCAGACCTACTCCTTGGCTTGTGAAGGGGCCAGATGACAGCTGGGAGCAGGTGAGAAACTGCTGAAGTGTTCGCAGTTGAGAAAAGCACTTTTGTTTGAAAAATCTGTTATTTCTAACATGGAAGAGAGCACCACCAGCCTAAAGTAAAGGCAAAGTCTGAAACTGAGCACAGGGAGGTCCCCCTGTGCCCTCCTTACACCCAAACCACACAGCTGCCCTCAGTATCTCTCCTTCCACTTCTCTTTTAATGTGATCTTTAATATCTGCACTTCCCTCTCTTTTCTCGACATCCTGCTTTGCTTTCTGGTTTATGATATAATAGTTTCTCCTCTCTCCATAAATTATTTTGGTCCCATGCCTCGCTTCAAAACTTGCTTCCTTGACTGCCTCACTTTTTAACCTGAGGCTTATAACCACCAGCCGTGCATCCATCATCCTGACAGGTAATGCTCCCAGACCACAGAGCACGGAGCCTCACTTCTTCCTGCAACTACCTTATTCCATCTCAGAGATTCAATACCAGATTTTGGTTGTGAATTTCCCTTTGGATTATCCCAACCTCCCATCTCCCTTTTTTTTCCCAGTAGATATTTTTTTCATCATTAGATATTAACTTCAAACCTTGCCACGTGCCTGTATGTTAAAGTCAAAAGGGCAGCAAGGGAAAGTTTTGGAAACGAGATTGTTAAGGACAGTCAGTGACTTTGCCACCTGAAACACTGCCTTTGATGCAACCCAGGCTGCAGGTGCATGTGGTTGGGTCATACTGAGCTTCTTATCCACCAACACCAAGTCCTGCTCCTCAGTGAGAGGAAATCCTGTTTCACTGCCCAGCCTGTATTTGTGCTTGCTTCCCCCACCTCACAGCCCGGTCAGTCTGTAAGAGTGTTGTCTGTTCATATCAAATTTAATTCTCCACCTGATGAGATAAACCAGGGCCCTTCCCACCTACCCAAAGGGCATTGGATCCATCCCAGGGCTGCAGGTGCTGGGTGGGCTGGGACAGGCAGGGCTGTGCTGGAGCATCACCTGCCTCCCCCCTCACTGGGCAGCACGGTGTAGCCATAGCAATGAGAGGAGACAGGCAAAACACGCTGCAGATGGGGCATGACAGCTCATGCTCTAGGCAGGACTCGGTATTTCCAGCTGGGTGTAAAAGACACACAGACAGGATCTATAAAATGTGACCTGGCTGATTTTGCTCAGGCTCACGTACGTGAGACGCTCCGAAACAGCTCATGCCTGACCTCAACCCTTTCTCCCCGTAACATAAAGATCTTTTGGGAAATGTACATGTTTAGTTGTTTTGCTGTGGAATAACTGAGCCCTCTGTACCCTCTGCTGCTGCCGTGGTTTGGCAAAGAAAACCTCATTTGAACCTTTGGTGAGCTTAAGCCAGGGAACAGAGAAAATTCCACTTCGGAGCTGACCAGCTAGGAAAATGTGATGCTCCACACAGAGTGGTTTCTTAGCAGCTTCAGGAAGGGGATAGAAACTGCTCAGTACCTGCTGGCTGTCCCAGTTTTTTGTCTGCATCAGGAACCATTGGAAAAACAGCTAAATATGTTCAGAGAAATTGTGATTCATAAACTGCTCTTGTGTTTGTTTGTTCCTTAAGCTGAGGAGCGGCCAGGTAAAAAAAAAAAAAAGCAAGTCACATAGATGACTTTTGTTTTTTGTTTAAAGCAGGAAAGCAACAGTTCATGGCTCTTTGAAATACAGGTAACACATTGCAAAAGTGCTTGCAGTTAGGTAAGATTTTTACATGTCATTATAAATTCAAAGGAGGCTTATGTCTATTCCCGGTGAAGTTCAGCCTTCAGGGAGCACGAATATTTGAACAGAGAACAAGCCCTGTGGCCAAGGAAAAGTGGATAACAGCTTTTCTGTGAAAACTATTGAATATCCAGAATTTATATGGTGGAAGCAGTCACTGAATGAAAATGGCCAGAAAAGGGAAAAACACCAGACAGAAGAAGGTTGTGCCAATTAAGGTGATAGTTGCAGTTTTTCCAAAGCAATGAAAGGTGGGCTTGGTTGGGTTTTCAGCCAAGAGAGAGAGGGAAAGAAAAAAGAAATAGAACAACAGTAGAATAAAGAATAAACCTTTCAAACTGCTTTTAAAAATTGTTTTAATCAACCCACTTGTGGCTGTGAACTGCTGCTCCTTTCCTACAACTGCCAGAGCAGTCATCTCACAGCTCTCAGCTTGTCTTACTCACAGAATGAAAAGGAAGGTATTGTGTCCCTAAAACACTTACCATTTCTGGAATTATTGTGTTCTATTAAAAGCTAATTTGGCATTTTAAAAAAAGCACTGGGGACATGAGAAGGGGCTGTGGGATCCCAGCTGCTCTGTGCACAGGTAGTTGAGCGGGGTGCACAATTTCACTCTGTGAATAATTAATGCACAATTTCAGTCTGTGCACGATTTCAGTCTGTGAACACTCTCCAGGTTCTGAGGATTTAGGGTCAATCCAGGACCTTTGGGCTTGTGTCCAGAAAGTATTGTTCATGCTTTTACAGTCAGTTGTCTGACATTGCAACAGACACTTCTCGATCAGCTGTCACAATCCCCTCCAGCGATCGATATCTGAGCTCTCCCTGCCCTGCGGTGCTGCTGAAGCTCTGACACCACACTGAGCTGAGATACACAGAAACAAAGTGCCTCGCTCAAGGCTATGGGTGAAGCCAGCGCTAGAGCCAGAACATCTCCATTCCCAGCCCTCTTCCCTCTTTCAAAGCCAGCAAAGCCCTGCAGCAGTTCAGGAGTGTGTTTGATGCTCTGCTAAGCTGTTTTTCTGGAGCAGTGATGGGCAGTAATGCTCTGCAAGGGTGAAGCTGCCACCTCAAAATGTCAGCTTTGACCCTCACATTTGGGTTCTGCATTTCTCCAAGCCAAGATCCCATGATGGGGAAAACATGGTGTAATGTAGAAATGTCCCTGTCACAGCTTTTGTCACTGGGTCCATGAGGGGAGAATATCATTGTATGGTCTTACTTTGGAGTGTCACTGAAGGGGTGAAAAGAGACAGTGCTCACCTCTCTACCTAAAAATTAGGAGGGGCCTAAAACCTCCCAGGAGAGCCTTTGCCTACTGAAAATTTATCCTGAAAGCATGGAAGGGGACTGAAAAGAAATGAGTCAACATCTGGGGGTAAAAAGGACACAGAGCAACCTCCCCACCAAACACAGCACCTGTGCCCCTTTATTCCAGAGGGAATATCAGCCTTGTTGGTGCAGGTGGAAAACTCACCCCATATTTAAAAAGCCAACCCCATATACACACACACAGAGACACACACGACTTCTCCCAGCCCTGTTTGCATCCCGGATTGGAAATGGTGCCCTTTCTGAACCTCCTGTGCTGGACAAAGTACCTATTGAACCTGCAGTGGCCAGGAGGCTCCGGCCCCTGCTGAATGAGCTGCTCACAGCCCATCCCAGCGCTGGCAGATGTAAACAGCGGGGCTCGCCCCCACCCCGATATTGTGGCTTGTTCATCCCCTGACAAAAATAGAATCCCGGGCTGGCGGGTGGGATGGTGCACACAGACCAGGGTTTGTTTGGTAGTGGATTTTTTTAAAAAATATTTTCTTCTTTTTGCTTCTCTTGTCCCCTTGGTGTCTTTCTGGTTGCGCAACAGGTCTGGGCGAAGGGAGAGGGGATGGACACCTTTGGTCAAAGATTTGGCACTGGGCAGTGCTGGATCACCAAGATGAGGCCTCTCATGCTTATCCTGGCTGCCCAGCACCTCATGTCCACCCTTGGATGGCCAAAGGGAAGGTCTGGAGGTGATGGACACCACCAGCTTAAAATATGTGGTGTCAAGGCTCACACCAGCATTTGGGCTGAAGCTTAGCACACAGAGGGGATGGCCAGTGTCCTGGGGCTGCTCATCCCTCTGCACTTCCAGAGGGCTTCCCAGGGATACTTGCTCTTGTGTTTTGAGGCGCAGGGAAGGGCTGACATCTCCTAGGTGAGGGGAGAGGGAGGTGGTGAGGCAGCATCCCGGGGTGGCACAGGGCTGTTAATCGGATGGGACGTGACTTCAGAGCCCATGGTGCACAAGGGACGTGCTGTCCCTCTCATGTCCAGCCTTCCTGGCCACCCCTGGGTGACAGTGAAACAGCTTTAGTACAGGGGGCACAGTGTGGATTGCTCCCCTGGCCAGGGTGATGCCGTGCACAGCTCCCTGCCCTCTCACACAACTCGTGGCTCTCCCTTTCTCCTTTTTTCCCCTTTTGCCACATTCTTGCCCTCACCTCACCTTGTTAATCAGCTGCTTGGACTGAACCTAGCTTCGCCCCCCTCCCAGCCTCCCTGATGGAGACTTGCAGGCTCAGCAAGGAAACGTGGGGGTGGGCACCACGCAGAATGTTTGCACAATGAATGAATGAAAACAGTGCTAATTTTATGTTCCTCCCGACTCGGGACGGAGCAACACGGGAATACAGCCCCTTTTGTACGGGCATGGGACATCTCCTCTGTTTGCTTTTCTCCCAGAATGCCTCTTCTCGCCCTGCAGAGGATAAACAGGTCGCTGTTGACCTTGGAAGCTGGCGGAGGGGTTACGTCAAGCCCGGCAGGTTTGCTGGGCTGGGTAGTTACGGTCTCGCACCCTCTTGCTCTGGCAAGAGGTGACGTTCACTGAAGGGCTCCCAAGGGGGGCTGGCCACCTCTGCCTGTGGCACTGGGGAAGCCTGGAGGTCTCCCCGACCCCGAGTGAAATTGGCTGCTTGGGGGAAGTTCTGCAGAGAGTTTCTCCCGTGGCTTTCTTTGCTCTTTTTGTCGAACAAGGTTTTTATGGCATTTGTTTTGTTCCAGTGGAAGGTGTTTGCTTGTCTGAGGTCATCGAGGAAGAGGCAGGGAGGGGATGTGGGAGTGGAAAGAGCAAGAAGGAAATAGGCTCTGGTAGCAGGTGCAGCTTCATCTGCCTTCTTCAAAAAGCTTCTCTGGTCTTGGTGGGATGTGCCAGGTGCTTTGGAGTTGGGAGAGGTCACTGGAGAGGCTTTTGACCTGAGCATACTGATGCCACTCCACAAGGAATATTGAGCTGATCTGTTGATGGTGAAAAGAAAGCTCAACAGAAACACCAGCAGCAACCCAACCCATGGAAAGGGCTGCTCCACAGCTCTGGGTATAGCTTGCCCTCTGGCCAGGCTTTGCTGAAATACAGAGGGAATGAACCTGAGCATCTCAGTGCTGAGGGGTGAATGAGGTGCTCCCCACCCAGAGCCACTTATTTCTGGAGGGGTAAATGCTTCCTCCTGAGATCTGGAAGGAACACCTCCTGTACTTCCCACCCTGAAGGTCATGGCCACTGTGCTGGTACTTTAAAACCCCTGCAGAGGACTAGGCCAAGGCACTTGGTGGCAAAGGGCTTTCCAGGAATCCTCCGGGCTGAGCAGCTTCAGCTGAGGAATAAAGGGATTGCAGGGAGCCTTGGCTCTGCTGGCATGCAACAGCCCAGAGGTCATTTTTTAAGCAGACTGTCCAAGAACATTCACAGCAGGCAGTGGGCTTTTCTTACAGTAGTTAACTGGTTTTCAGTCCTCAGCAAGAGGTGTGTACTCATCTCTTGGGCACTCAGCCTGTTCTGTCATGCCATTAACACAAGAATCCCCTTGAGCCTCTTAACCCTCTCAGTCCTGCCCAGAATATTCATTTTCCCTTTCCCATTTATATCTCGCTTCTTAATTTGCAAGTGAAAGAGGTTTCATTCTGGTAAACAAGAAAATGTTGTAAAAAAGTCAATCTCAAACCCAAAACCCCACGAAAAGCTTCACTCAGCTGGACAGTAATTACACAGACCCACATGTAACAGATGTGGATGTAAGATCAGTGCTGGATGTTGCTATCTGAAACCGCTGGAGCCGTCAGAACTCAGTTGCAGACCTGTACAAATGGAAAAGAGTGTAGAGGGCTTCTTCAGGCATGACACATGGAAACCTCGATAAATTATCCAACCTCAGGGTTGGCAGTGAGTAGGTAGCTTATTCCTTCCACTTCTCTTGCATTTATTATCAGTCTTTCTCTTTCTTTTTCAGTTTAACTCTGAAATCTCATCCTCTGGTTTCAGCATTTCGCTCTTTGCTTTCCAGTCTTCAGCAAACGTGTCTTTTTGTTTGCTGCACAAGAGAGGACATTTCTCTGTCTGGATTGTAGGCTGGGTAGGTGGATCTGGAGTTTTAGGTCAGAAAGCCCAGAAATATCCTCAGGGTTACACCTGTACTTTTTCTGCCAGTGGAATATATAACCTGCCTCCCCTTTTAGCTCTGAGCACTCAGGGGGGCAGACAAACCTTCCATTAATAAGACCGTGGTTAGAGAGGAGGTTGTGACCCTCCCATCCTTTCCCCAGCACTGCACTGGAGTTCTCAGAGAAGCATCCAGGGTCAGGGAGATGCTCACATGGGTCTCCATAATTAAACACACCTCCAGACAGCCTCCTCCTTTTCCTGAGCTTGCTGCTGCTGGGCCCTTCCCACAGGCTGATGTCTCTTTCTGCCCTCTGCTGACTTTCTAGGTGGATAAGATGAACAGCAGAGATTTGAGCCCGGGTTGAGGCACACGTGGTGTGGCTGGTAAGAAAAACTTGCCTTGGCTTGTGCCTGTGTTGGGAGAGAACATTTGGAACTGCCCCAGGCTTGTGCATCCATGCTGGGATTAGATCTACACTCACTGCCAAATGCTGGACCGAGTAAGGCTGCAGGGGAGAAGTCCTCAGAACACCTTCCCAGCAATTCCTACACTTCTGCTTTACTGACTGCTGTTGCTTTCTTAAAAACCCAGCTGGGACCGTGCTTGGAGCTCTAAACAGGTCTCTCTTTGACAACTGCTGTCTCCTGGCATCTGTACATTTTTGGGAAACATCCCCCACTCCTACAGCTCCAGGAGACATTTCTGTGCCCCTCTCCAGAGGTTCCTGGTGTCTGAATCTGGGTCAGGGTTGGACAGGTCCACCTGAGGAGTTGCTGCAGTGGAGAGGAAAGCAAAGGATTAAAAGCCAAATCCCCCCATCTTCATCAGAGCAGCTCTGCAGATCGAGAGCTCTCTGGAAATGTTATTCCTTGGCCTGGATGCTGAGATCCCAGTGTCAATATTTGTGAAGTAGGAAGGGCCCTGCCAGATGCAGCATTCCCAGAAAAAAGCTTCTGTGCACAGCACTGGGGCAGCTGCTGGGGCTCAGCCTGGGACACCCCAAACTGCTGCACAAGCTCCAGGCCAGTCCTGCCCTGTGGGGCTGGGGGAGGCAGAGGGATGGCTCTACGCACAGCCCTAATCTGCCCCTTTGAGGTTTGGGTGGGATTTACCCTGTTCTTCAGAGAAGCAGACAGCAAGGATTGCTCTGATGCTGTGGTGTTTCAGCAAAATGCATGAGTGAGTTGACTTTGATACTGCAGCAGAGCTGCCTGAGGGCCTGGGGGCAAGAGCCTTGATGTCTGCTCAGGAATGATGCTGCTCCAGCACAGTCACTGTGTCAAAACCGTGTCAAAATCACTTCCTCTGAGGGACGAGGTAACAGTGACTTGGCTTTCACAGCCCTGAGACAGTTGAGAGTGGGCAAAAAGGTGAGACTTGATGTAATGATGCTGATGTCAGGCTGCAAGGGTAACATCACTGTCCCCAGGAGGTGACCTGCCACCTCAGAGAGGATGGGCTGGGATCCCAAACATGATGTAATGCCAGGAGCCTTCAGGTGAGCGAGTTACAGACCTGGCACAGTCACAGCCTTGAGACTAGAGCTCCTTCCTTCCTTCCTTCCTTCCTTCCTTCCTTCCTTCCTTCCTNCTTCCTGCCTTCCTTCCTGCCTTCCTTCCTGCCTTCCTTCCTGCTTTCCTTCCTTCCTTCCTTCCTTCCTGCCTGCCTTCCTGCTTTCCTTCCTTCCTTCCTGCCTTCCTGCCTGCCTTCCTGCCTTCTTTTCCAAATAATAAGTCCTAAATATGGGGATAGTCTTCCCTTAAGAGGTAACTGCTTGGTATTGGTTTTGGGAAAAAAAAAAAGCTGTAAGAATATTTTCTTGCATGGAAGGAATGGCAGCCATGCTTCATCCTGCGGGGCATTCAGCTTCTGTCCCCTCTTTTCCCAGGCACTGTTAGAAAAGGCTGGATACGTGTCCTGGGTGGCAAGGAAAAGCCAGATCCACTGCATGGGAAAGTGGAACTGAGCAGCAGCTGAGGCTGCAAAGCTGGAAGCAGGGTTAGCAGACCAAGGAAATCCCTGCACCAGCGAGTGAGGGCTG
Source organism: Pachycephala philippinensis (assembly GCA_013397055.1). NCBI lineage: Eukaryota > Metazoa > Chordata > Aves > Passeriformes > Pachycephala > Pachycephala philippinensis. Next base: position 213,290 of record VWZT01015557.1, on the reverse strand, counting down.
CGGGGCTGTGCTACCCTACCCCTTACCCCTGCTCTGTTCAGCCCCCACACGTAGCACAAACATTCAGCAGACAGCCTGTCCTTCAGCTTGGGACTACTCAGGTGGGAAATGGCCTTTCAGGGCTTTGTGATTTGTTTTACCCTTTCCTTTGTTGGGTCCTTTTACAGGAACCCGAAAGTAGCTGTTTTGAAAAGACAGCAGAGACTGTGTGGACCTTTGGTAACTTTTTTGAAGACCGTGAGACCTGCCAAACAGCCCGAGAGAAAGGATCTCACTGTGTTGATTTGTTTTCTTTGGTTTATGGGGGGAAAAAATATTTCACACATAATTAGCACAGCCACAGAGAGATTGTATTAAAGGCGCTTTACTGGAAATTTCAAGGGACAGAACAAGGGAAACCTGTGTTAACACTAGCAGCCAGGAGAAGGACCTTGCCTGCAAAATGGTGGGGAAGGACAATGTGGAGTGTTCAAGCTGCAAGAAAGAAACTGTTCAGGAGGGCTGCATGTGCATCAGGGGCTGGGATTAAACCAAGCTACTGCAGGCCATGATGCTCCCTGCTTCCCTCCCCCAGCCCCGCCAGGGCTGCAGGCTGCCAGCCTGGGTGGTCAGCGCTGGGGGAGACTCCACTCCCATGGAGGGAGGAAAGCAAGGAGCAAGAGCCCAACCTAATTCTCAGTGTCAAAATCCTTGGTGTCTCCTTCAGCTAAAGCCACCCAATTTCAGTTCTGCCCCAGTGTCGGTGTGTAAAACCAGCCAGTTCTTCTGTCTTGGTGATCTCTCCAACATAAAATAAGAGCTCTCACCTACTTTTTCCATCTGCTGAATGCAGTCCAAAGAGAACAGGAGTTCTTTTAATGCAAAAACTTCCAAGACAAACCCAAGTTGCTCAGCCTTGTCCATTCTCTAGTGAAAAGCCCACCAAAGGTCTCTCTCTCCCTGGGTGTTTCCGTGAAACCAGTCACTGGGGGCTTTGCATTCCCTGGAGTTCTGAGTTTCCTGGTGGACCTTGCTTCTGTCCAAAAAGAGTTGTGTGAGTGAGGTATGATCTTACTCAGGTGGCATTTTTTGACCCCTGGGGCTCAGTGAGATCCCAGGAAATGAACGAAGGAAATGAATGAAGGAAATTAAGAACTCCTCCAGGAGTAGAGGACTGATGCGTCCGCGAGACCCACGTTGGTACCTCATTGCATGGCACCTCCTGTTGAACTGTCTGAACTCTCTGCCCACCCTGAGGAGTCACTTTAACTTCAGACACACAAAGTACTGTTATTTAAAAGCAGAGATGTGAAGTGCACAGCCCTGCCCAGGACCACGTTAAAAATCTCTACTTCACACATATTTAGCTGCCCACAAATCAACCTACAGTGCCTCGCTACACTTGTTCCCAGGCAGGGGAAGCAGCATTTAGACTCTCCTGCTTACAGATCCTGCTGTTCCCTATGAAAATCATGTGCTTGCTGCTGGCTGGTTTGTCTTCCTTATTGTTCCTGCTTGTTTTGTTTTTAAAGCTTACATCACTCTGTGGCCAGCAGTGCCTTGGGTGTCACACAAGAGCCACTCTTTCCCAGGTTACCTGAGGGCACCGCCAGGGCTGAACAGCAGCTCCACAGAAGGCACAAACATACTGTGGCCATTTATTTCCTGCTGTGCTTAGGAGAGGAGCGAGGCATATTTGTGGTGGTTGCTATTAGACATCAGGGAGGAGCCGGGCCTGGTGGTTGGCAGAGGGACGAGCACGGGCTCCTGGGTTATATTCACAGCCATGCCACTGGCTTCGAGGGGCAAAGTGACACGACCTGGGCTCCTCATCCCTGACAGGGACATCAGTGTGTTTAACTGTTCCACAAGTGAGCTGGCAGCACCTGGATAATTCAGTAATCCAACAGCAGCTCAGTTGTTAGTGTGTCACCTCAGCTGCCGTGGAGGGTTCTCGGGCTCTATGGTGGTGCTTGGCATAGGGCACACACTTAGGGGTGTTGAGCAGGGAGGGCTGTGGAGGCAAGGAATGCAAAAAGCCACTCTGCACTACATTCAAGTTGTGCCTATCCCTTTTTCTTGGGAGCTCATCTTTCCTCTTCTCCTTCTGGACTTTACATCTTTCCCAGCACAATATTCCCTGCTGGAATATCTCTCGGGCTCTCCTGAAACTTCTGACCTCTCTTGAATCCAGAAGGTCGTTTCTTTGTGCACATCCCTGACTCCCAGCTCATGTTCCCTCTGTTTTCCCATGTGCCAGCTTTACAGCAGAAGGCACGAATATGCTGTGGCTGTTTATTTCCTGCCCTGCTTGGGAGAGGAATGAAGCCTGCTTGTGGTGGTTGCTAATAGCCTTTAGGGAGGAGCAGTGCCTGGTGGTTAGTGCAGGGACTGGAAAGGTACTCAGGCTTAGGCAGGCAGGATCTGCCCAGGGAACCCACCTGTCACAGGTGAAGGTGCTGAGAATGGACCTGAGGAGCACAGCATGCATCAAACCCCTGCTGGCCAAGGAGAATCTAGGCATTGGGAATATGAGTAAGAAAATGAGTGTTTATTCCCATTACTAAGCTGTTGCCTGTAACTCAGGATGCTGATTAATTGGGAAGAGGTACCAAGAGGCAGGGCAGGCCCTGGGACAGTGTTTACAGCACTCCTCCCTGGTACAGGGCGAGGGTGGCCAAGAATAACCCTCTGTTAGCCACCAGCAAGGTGCGCTGGTTGGGTTTTTCCATTTGCCCTGTGTGTGGCTCTCCTCTTTGTCCCCTGACTCATGCCAGCCCTGGAAAAGCCCCGGCTCCAGTTGTCCCCAAACAGGGCTTCTCTATTTAACACTGCCCAGGTTGTGGGGAGGTGGTTGGGGCGTGAGGAAGGACAGTACCCATCCCTGGGAGCCCCGGAGACACTCAGGCGGCGTCTGTCTCTGCGCTGCCACTCTTCCCTTGTTTAAAACCACTCTGTTTATGTCCCAGTCTGGATGCAGGGGTGAGGGGCTGGCAGGCACGCTCTGGCTCGTGGTACCCTCAGGGCATCAGACAAAAGATGGAGGAGGGAAGCAGGGCTGATGGCAGAGGCAGCCAGGTCGGCAGGGATTTTCCTTTGATGTGTGTCTCTGGGCAGCGCTGCTCTGTGCTGCCGCAGCCGCTGCAATTATGGCACTCTCTTCCCTGCCAATTTTCCATGTCCGTTAGTGCTGGGGTTGGTTTGTGACATTAATTCTTTCTCTGCTGACGTGGGCAAATAAGCTACTGGCTGCTGCCACAGCCATGCAGAGTGTGGCACACCACACGCAGAAGAGAGCGGGCACCAGGGCAAAGCAGGGCAGCACGAGTGGTGGGAACGGGAGAGATGGACACAAAGTGCCCCAAAGCATCCTCCCTTCCCACTGCCTGAGCTCAGGACTGCTCCACACCCCAGGGGTCCTTCCCACAGACCCCACAAACCACAGCACTGGTTTCAGGTGGCACTCCCTGCCTCCACGAGTACCTGGGCCAGGTGCATGATCCCTGCCCCAGCACAAGGCTGGTAGTCCCTAAGCACTCAGAGTCCAGCACACTCCCTGCTGTTTATTCAAGTGGATGCTGAGAGCATCACCTCCCTGCTGCTGGCCCTGCCAAAATCTCCCACTTCTGTCCTCTCTGGCAGTCTTGTAACAAAGACACCTTAATTTTATCTTGCCTGCATCATTTTAACCATGAAGGCAGCTTGAGCATAGGAAGAAAACCACCCCCTTCCTATGTGACAAGGAGTGTCTCAAGGAGCCCTTCTGAAACCCAGTTTTGAGCAGGAATCTCATTTGAAAAACACTTGGCAAATGAATACAGGCATATAATGTGAAACAACAATTCTATTATTTTGAGGTCCCTCAAAGCAGCAAGCCTGGAGAGAGTTGATGGGAAACTTCTGCCTCAAGATCAAAATCAGAGATCCAGGATCAGAATCCAGATGAGAGAATTTGGGTTGATTGGGAATAAATGGTCACTTTTCAGTACAGCAAAAGACATTACATGAGATTTATGAAGCTTGATGAAGAAGAGACTGGTCTGGTATAACAGCTTCTGGCTTTCAGGCCAGTAACATATTTGCCTCTCCCACCCTGGATCCAGCCTCTCCATGGGGCCTCAGTCTGTACTGCAGGGAGCTCCTGCTGAGGGAATTCAGGGTGTGAAGATGGAGAAAGAGGTTTCCTTTCTAGGCATGACCATGAGCTGCAGGGGAGTGAAGGAACTGGTTAATAAGAGCTGAGACCTCAATGGGACGCTTGACAGAGCTCAGAGCAGACTGACCTCAAACACACTCAGACACAATTTTCTGTCCTGGGGTGATTGCTAGCACCGTCTTCTGAGAAGTTGCCAACCTGCCGCTGTTGGAAACTCACAGATTCTGACTGCAGGGCCTGTGGCTGCCTTCATATTCCACTTCACACATCAGACACCTCTGCAGAAGCTCCAGCACCCAGTGGGACCAAAGAAATACCAGCAGAGAGAAGGCAGGAGTAAGAGAAAATTAGATTTTAAGATTTGATCAGAGATGCATTTCCCCTTGCTGGGTTGGCTGGAGGAGCACCTGCCTGGCCAGGTGTGTGTCTGGGACGAGGGGCTGGAGCTGCAGCAGAGTTTGGGCAGGTCTGTATTACTGCACTCACACCTTAAATCAAGGTGGCCTTTAATTTAGGTGGCCCTGGAACCCCCAGACTGCAGTGAGGTGAGCTGTGGGCTGAGTGGTGTGATGGGATGTCTCTCCTGGTGCACTGGGAGCCTCCCAGCTCCCTGGGGTGAGCCTGGATTCTGGTTCCAAGCTGTGGGGAGAGGGCTGAGTCCACAGCACTGAAAGGAGGACACCTGGGGCTGGGCTCCTTCCAGCACTTGTGGTAACTCCTTTAAAGCCGCCTGGGATAACTGTGCCTGGCTGTGCTGCTGGCAGTGCATGGCCCGAGAGCAGCCTCTTTACAGAAACTCATGGAAAACTGACTCAATGGTTTTAAAGGACGGGACCAAAGCTGCAGACAGCCCCGGGGCTGAAAAGTAGGAGCCTTGTTCCCAGTCCAGTGCTTAGTTCACTAATCAATCCACTTCAGAATATTGAAAAGTCCCTCTTTGAGACCAAGGATTGTGTTAGTGTCTCAGCAGAAAAGCCTGCTGAGCTCTAATCAGCTGTAGAGAGCGATTTCATGGAGGATGTCTTTTCTCCAGGCCCTGCTCCAGCTGCTAGGCATTTGTTCCAGCAACTCACCAGTGCATCTTCCTAAAAACATCAGTGGGTCTGTTATAATAGGCATTGTGAGGTGTTCTGGATGGAGAAGAGGTAAACTCCCCAACTTCAGGAAAGTCAGGAACAGAAATTAAAGCAGTAGGGTGCTCTGGCGTGAAAATGGCTGAAGATTCTGAAGCTCTTAACCAGAAATCTGCAGGGGTTTTAGGGCAGTCTCCTTGAACAGTGCCTGTGGAGGGAAAGCAGCAGAAATATTAAGGGAATGCAAGAAGTGGCCCTAACACAGCACTCATGGTTAGAGTTTGAAGGTACCAAAGAGGAGATAAACCCAGGGCCCCTGCCAGTGATGGCAGGATGAAGTCCTTTGGGAAAAGGTTAAGATTCATCAGTAAAACAGCACGAAAGTGCATGGAGATGGATTTCTGGGTGCTGAAACAAAAACACTGAGGACTGCGTGGGCTTAGAGTACAAACTGGATTAGCTGTGCCTGTTGGCCATGATTATCTTTCAGGCCCTGGGTAAGAGGACAGGAATTTAACATACCCTCTTGGTCTTAGTGGTAGCACAGATAGCATTGCAACCTTCGGGGGGGGGGGGGGGGGGGAAGAGAGATCTATGTTTAATTTAAAGCAGTTTGTTAAGCCAGTGAGCAATTTGCAAAACTCTGTGATTTGAGGAGAGAAGAGGCAGCTCTGGTCATCTTGTCCTGGCTGCCAGTGCCCTGGAGCTGGTGACCACAGGCATCTGGCAGGGAACAGCGGCTGAAGACCTGGACTTGTGGAAGAACTGGAAGTCCTGCAGCTCTCTGTGCACAGAGCGCTCTTGTCTAGCAAGGCTCAGAGTGGGCCCTGCACTTTGCTGAGTGCTCCTCAGCTTAGTTGGACAGCTGTTTTCTACCTGTCACCCTTCCTAAATCAACAGGCTCCCTTGCTTGCTGCTTTTGTATTTTTCCCCGTAGAACTCAGCAGACACATGCTGTTCAGTCCTTTCATGGAATTCAGTGGGAGTTATGCTGTTATCTGGGGTTAAATGGTTGTTTGTGTGGTCTGAGTGCAGCCTTGCACTTGGCCAGTGCAGAGGTCAGGCTACAGCCATCTAATGGAGACACCAGTGCTTCTCCTGAGTTAGCAAAGCTGAAAGCTCTGGGAGGTGGCTGGAGGTGTGAGGAGTGTTGCTCTCTAACTCCCTCCCCTCCCGTGTTACCACACCAGGATCTTCAGAGACAAGAGCAGGATCACTGCTGGCATTGGGAGATCACAGAATCACAGAATCATTAAGGTTGGAAAGACCTCTAAGATGATCAAATCCAGTGTTAATCCAGCACTGCCAAGTCCACCACTAAGCCACGTCCCTTAGTGCCCCATCCACAGAGCTTTTAAATACCCCCAGGGATGGTGACTTAGCCACTTCCCTGGGCAGCCTGTTCCAATGCTTGATAGTCCTTTTGGTGAAGAAATTTTTCCTGCTATCCAGCACCAGGAACCTGACTGACAGCAAATGGCCACTCACTCATAAATGCCTCTAAGGACTGGTATGAGTCAGGTTGCAAGTTGCATTAAGTGCTTTGTACTTAGGGGCAGCTCTAAATTGCAGTGCTGCTCCCTCCATGGGTTACCTACACCCTGGTAGGAGGAAGGATGCTCTGTGTCATACAGTGCTGACCTGTTCAGTTCTCTGCATTGCTTCTGAGTGGACATTGTGGCCTCCGGCAAGTCTTGTCCTCTCAGTAACTGGATTTCCTATTACAAAAGAGGAGTGGCAGCACTGCCCTACCACAGGTCTGTGATGGTGATGCCTTTGAAGAGCAGAGCCACAGGAGTGACGAAAACTGAGGAATGAATGCAGCACTGACTGCCTGCTGTCCAGTGAAGCTGAACAGGGAACCAGTTTAATGATTTATCACTTGTGTAGCAGTGCAGCACGTTGCCTTTCCCCTCCCCTTGCCCAAAGAGAGGGGACGCACTTTGCACAGTATGTTTCTGTGACAGAGGAGCATGACTCGCACAGGCCCCAGGACTCCTTGATAGCTGCAGAGGCATGGAAAGGGTGGTTATGACATTAAATGACAGGAAAATCATGAAGCTAAATGTTCTTGATGATGCTGTTTTGAGTAGAGGGCAGTGACACTTCCAGAAGCTCCCCTGGAATTAGGTGATCTCGCATCCAGCTTACCAGAGAGTTTGTGGGACCCATTTCAGGTGAGGAGAAATGGCCATAAATAATGAGTTGAAAGAGCTAATTCAGATCCAAAGCATTAAAACTTCAAAGACCCCCTCTAAGGATGCTAAAAGGCAAGGAACGAGTGTGGCTGCATTCACTAGTGTGATTACCTGCAAATGAAGGCAGCAGCTCTGACTCATGTGCTTATGGAGGAGAATTATAAAGAGATCTGTATTCCCAATTATTCCCCAGGCTGGAGGACAGGAGCTGGGAGATAATGGGCAAATCAGATTCAGAGGTAGAGAAAAGCTGTTTCTCTTTCTCTGCATGGCTGCATGAAGCCCACAAACATGGGATTTGAATTTTCTTATCTCCTGCATAGCATCAGCTTAAGAAAATACGGGCATGACTCCACTGCCAATATTCATACACATGTGCTGTCTTGGCAAGATTTGACCATACCACACCAATAACAGGGTTTGAGGCACCTGCTGCTGCTGGATCAGGGGACACCCTGGTCTGAACCCTGATCCCAAAAACTATCCTGAGGCTGCTCAGCTGCTGAGCTGGGGAATCATTTTATAAATAAAGGCAAATGAAATTTGGTTCCACGCAATTCCCTCCAGTTTCTCTCCTGCTCATTGACGGAGAGGAAATGCTTTTCAGATGCCAGCTGGTGACACTGCTTCATTATAAATCGCTCATGTCCCGTTTTTAAATAGTGACTGCAAAATATTCATCCAGCTCTCAGAGCAGGCTGTCTGTCCTCTCCGGGGCATCTCCTGCTTCTTGGGCTTGGAGTTTGGTAAGAGCTGTCTAAAGATTTAACACCTTTGCCTGCAGACAGGCTTGGAAATCCTGAGACTGCCCAAGTGACCCCTCCATTGTCCTTGTTGGGTACTGGATCAGCTGTGGGAATAGCGCCAGCTGGAGACCTTTTTCTAACGCAGCTTTGCAAGGACCAGGTCGTGTATTCCCTGTGCTCTCCCTGCTCCCACTGCAGGGGTCTGTGACCCCTCGAGGCCTCTGAAAGCACCACAATCCCCACAGCCCTGTGTTAAATGCCACAGCGGGGGGGGCGTGTGTGTGCGGGGTGTCTGCAGAGCTCCCCACGGGAGGAGGAGGGCTGGGAGCGAGCACTCCCTGGTACTTTTCCATCCTCCTCCTCGCAGGCTGCTGGCTACCTCGGTGGGAGCTGTTTGTGCCTGTGACGTGGCAAACCCTCCTGGGCCAGAAACCACCTTTTCGGAGCGATTTCTCCCTCGTAGTCATCTGTGTTTTCGTTTCTCTCTCCCAGCTCTGCAGGGAAGGGAAGGCAGCCAGCAAGCTGGTGGGGATGGAGATGTCAACTGCACGGGGAGAGGCAGGAATTTAGCAGTCCCTGGGCAAACTCAGCACTTCTGACCGGCTGGCTGCCATTTGCACACCTTTGTGGATTCCAGCCCCTCAGAGGTGCTGCTGGTTTAACTCCTCCCGTGCCAGGCTACCACACTCACAGGGGTGTCTGTGGTCTTTTCCCTCTCAAAAGGCATCTCCTTTCATCTGCTTGTGACACAAGGTTTAGAAAGATGGTGATCAAAGTAGAAGGTTGGGAAGTTCCCACAATCTCTATGGCTCATTTCTGAACCTTTCTGAGTGGTTGAGATGGTTTTTGGCCTGTGTTTGGTCAGCATTCAGAAGCAATATGTCTTTGGTCAGAGGTGTTTTATTTAAAAATGGGACACTTCCGTGCTGTAAAATCAATAGAAGTAAATAGTAAGTCACTTGTCAAAGCAAAATTGAAAAGAGATCTTGAGAAACCATGTTAGCCTTAAGACCTGGAGATTTGTAGCTGAGTCCTTTGGACTTTGGTGATATTATAGATGGGAGCACTGATGTTTGTGAAGATCATTATAGAATCCTGCTTGACAAAGTTGGCAGTGTCCCACAGTAGACATTTCACAAGCAATAAGCACTTCAAGGAGGAGAGAGGTAGGGATATTATCTAATTTCTTCAGCCAACTTCAGTGCACCTGTTAATTGCCATTGGGTTACGAGGTTTGTCCCAGTGCAGACGCAGGATGTGGTGCAGAGCATGGTGTATGGATGGCCACCACTTCAGGGCTTTGCCCCTTCAAAGTTCCCTCTCTGGCTTGCATGGCAATGAGTTTCTTGTCCCTGTGTGAGGACAGAGGCTGTGCTTGAGGCAGAGAGCTGGATCCTGTTCCCGTCTTCACCCCAGTCCTCTGTATGGTCTTGGGTACATCCCTTCTGTCCCGTTCTGTAATGGCCTTTAGCACAGACACCATCACAGCCTCTGCATTTACATGATGAGCCAGAAGAGAGCGACAGGACCAGGCTGCCACAAGGGAGCCACATTTCCTGGAGAAGAGCAAACAAACCAAACCACCAATGTCTCATTCCACCAGAGCATGCGGACACCAGCTTACGCACACACCGCAAGCGGCAATAAACAACAGGAAAAATACAGTCAAAACCAGCCCTGGATGAAAAACCCAACCATGAACAACACTGCATTTTGTGTTCAGCTGGCACTTGTGATCTGCTGGGGTTTTTAAAAAACATGATGTCCCTTTGGGTGGACAACGGAAAGCTGTTTGAGAAAAGTGGAGCTCACCCAGCTGCACAAACTCCTCAGGCCAGCATCCCCACGACCCAGTCCCCTCCACTCGCCTTATCTTTTGTCTACCTGGGTCTGTCAGTCACTTCTTCTCTGTCTCCATTTGCCTCCTCTCCACGACTCAGAACACTGTGTGTTCTAGGGCTCCGGCTGGAACAAGTGAGGACCTGTGTGTGCTCCAACTGAAGCCAATTGCTGTGTGTAAAGTGATTGAATACAAAAATTAGAAATGAAAAGGAGGTTGGGGTGAGGTGGCCAAAGAAAACGCACATTGCAAGCACACGGGGAGAAGAAAAGCTTGTAAGATCCCTGAAACTGGGCAGCACTTGGAGTGTTGTGGTGGACACCAGGGAGACACTGTGGCCTGGTTTTTCTCTTGGAGAGCTGTTCTCCCGAGCTCACCAGGACAAGGCCTGGTTACATCAGGGCAGGTAGCAGCAGTCTTTGCTCCAGGGATGTTTTGGAGAGCAAAGATGGGCTGGGGTGGGATTTATGAGCAGTCCTCAGGGGATGGTGTAGCTGTGGGTGGTGCTGTGGCAGCAAAGAGCACCATGTCTTTCCCCTAGTTTGGTTTATTGCAGAGCTTCCCCCCAGCTTGCCATTACTCCCTGTGCAAAATCTTGCACAAACCCAGCTTCAGTTTCTGGCCTCTTTGTCTCAGTCCACCTGGAGAGGATATGCAGCTTGGGATTGAATTGATGGGAATGGCTGTTCAGCATCCTGGCATCCCCACCACAAACCCTGGCATGGGACCAGGCCCTCAGCATGTTCTCCTTCACATTTTTAAGGAGTTTTTGAATCACTCCAGCCAGCCCATGGGTAATCTGTGTGCTGCATCCTTCGCTCACTTGGCACCTACATTCGGCAATTGGCCACCAGAGTGCAGCGCCCTGGTTGTATAAAGCATGTTTTCAAAAACAGGACAATAATGATGTGCTTCTCCATAGACATTTCCTTCAAAGGTGGATCTTTGTGCTGCGGTGTGTGCCGTCATTGCACTCACAAATATTTTTGCAGGTTCCCAAAGGCTGGAGGAGTGTTTGTGTACAACAAACGTGACCCTGAATCGCAGTTAATGGACACTCTTTCCTTCTGGGGTGAAGAGTTGTCTCCTGCACAGCCATCAGAAGTGCTGGGAGAGGAACACAGCTTTTCTCTAGAGCAGCATCCTCTGTTTTGACACTGGCTGTGTCCAAAAGCCATTAGTTTGGTGGTATTTTTGGTTGCAGGAGTTGGGAAATCCCAGTTTTGATCCCAGTGACAACATGATTAAAACCCAGCCGCTGGGGAATTTGGTGTTGCGTGGCTTGGTGATTTGGCAAAAGGATCAAGGTCACTATATGTGCTCCAGAGTTTTCCATGTGCTTCTCCCTCCAGGTTCAGCTTATCTTTGAACATACTGATCAATGAAAAGCTTCTGTCCTGCTTCTGCCCAGACTACATGCACTGATAGGCAGAGGGTATCTAATCCATGTTAATCAATCCAAGAGTCTAAGAATGCCTTCAGTGAGTTGATGTACAGTGAAGAGATTTCAAATTTCCCCTCAAAATCAGCTTCATAGCAATTGTGGAGACACTGGAAGTGTGTTCATACAAGCCTGTAGGGGACTGGAATCGAGAGGTGAATTGGCTGTGAAATGCAAATCAACCATGCTCCAGTGAGTAAGTGGAGCCACACTGTTTTGTCCTGGCTGAAGATCTGATCACTAGGACACAGCTTATATACTACAGAGAGCAAGAAATTCAGTTTCCAACAAGGAAAAAAGAACCCCACAAAGGGATCATATGCCCAAATCCACAACAGGGAATGAATATTTGTATATATTTTCCATTTTGCACTTACTGGTAGCGAACCAGACACAAATATGTTTTAGGAGCAGAAACCAAAGGCCACCTATGTCAGTTTAGTGTAATCTCAGAAGTGGGGTCGTGGGAAGAAGGTGCTGCTTCCTCAGGCTTGTGTGGATATACAGAATTCAGCCGGAGTTTACGTGGGCTGCAGCTCTGCTGCCTGGTTGCTGCTATGGTCTCTATTACAATGATCAGTATCAAAAGAGGAA